>JANHMN010000015.1:19450835-19483983 GCA_030674055.1 Rhabdomys pumilio | reverse complement strand
ATGCTTGAGGTCATATACAGGAAACAGAAGGCTGATAACATAGGGTTTGTAATGAATTATCTATTACAATATATAATACAGTTTCTTATTTATATAATACAGTTTCTAGTTTTGTGTTTTTATACAAAAACAGGGAAATGTAATCAACTTTAGTTTGTACTTTTTTGATCATTTGTTTTGAGTTTCCATCATGCAATTTTGCTTGCCTTTTTCGAATTATACTGGAGAAGAGTTCTTTTGAACTTTAAGTCCTTATTGATAACAGACAGAAGCCTTGAGAGTAATAACAGAAGCCCAAGCTGGATCATGATGTTTCAAAGCTGAAGATATTTTATGCATGAAGTTGATCCCCCTTCTTCTTATTACTATGAGTGGCCGATAAACAGATGCTTAAGGCCTTGTATAGCACTGTCTTCATTATGTCCTGATAAGTCCTGTGTTCAGTAAGTAGATTGGAAAAGGTTTGCATAATAATTACATTTGTCAGTACCTATACACCTCATGTTTAATGTAATGGTTAGCTTTACTTCATTCCATTACGAAGAGCTTACATCCAGGTGTAAATTAAACTTCGTAAGACAATGAAGTGGGTTTTATCTCATTCTACCCTCATTTTATACGTTTTGACATGAAAAGTTTGATATTGATTAATGGGCCTTGACTTAAATGAAACATTGGTGAGCCACTCCCACAAGATCTGCTACAATTGACCCAGCATGTCTTGCAGGCAGGATAGATTTTAGGTGGAGTGTTTTGTGGCTGGTTGGTATCCAGGTTGTACACAACCATACCTGGCAGCTTTCTTCTTGATACATGTTAGAATATAATTGAAAAAAAAAATAAATCACCACTGTCATGAAAACACAAAAGCTTCAAAAATGCTAAAGATGTATTAATTCATGAGAAAACAGTATTCAACAATTGACCTGATAATTTTTTAAAAGCAGAGATTAGAAGGAGAAAGAGGGATATACAACACAATTCTTTTGAATTATGCTGGACTCACAAGCTCAGAGGAAAACCCTCTTCTCATGACTGATGTATCTCAGTCTAGGTGGATTGGTTTCACTGAAAATGAGAGGTTCTCCTGAAGCTTCAAAAGACTAACACTTTCAAAACGAACTATTTTAATACAAATGTGATGCTGTAAATTGTGGTACATACCTGTAATCCCAGCACCTGGCAGGTAGAGGCAGAAGGGTCAGGAATTGAGTATTGTTCAGCCTGGGGTGTATAACACATTGTTTCAAAATACAAGGAAAGGAAAGATGGAAAAAAGGAAGGAAAAGAGAGAGGTATGAGGAATAATGGGAAGAAGGAAGGAAGGCAGGGAGGAAGGTAAACCTAAACAAACAAAATTCCAGGATTAAATATGTATATAGTTGTTGAAGAACTAGAAGAAATGACTGAATAAGATTTAGATGGAGGCTAATTGTTCTGCATCAATAAAAGCTAGAACTACTGAAGTGTGTAACTTTTCTTGTAAGACCTAGGGAGATTTGTGTTATACAATTATTTATTGATGAAAAAACACAGTTTGCTTTTTTTGGCAGCTAGCCAAGGGAAGAGGAGCATGAGTTGGAGAATTTGATTACTAAGAATTTTTTCTATTATGTTATTTTTATGGCATTTGTATTTTAAATCCATCTTAGAAATATCAGAAATGAAGTTTACAGAACAGAATTAATCAATCTCTAAATTTCTTCTCAATAAAAATCCTCCATTTGTGTAGTTGTGCCCACTTGTAACATACTTACCTTCACATGGAGGCTACGCACAGAAAGACGGGGCTTTACTGGTCACAAGATAGGAAGTGTGAAGCTTCAGCTTAGATTTACTCTTCATACAGGTTAAAAAAAACCTGTGCAATACAACTTTAGAACTGAACTAAAAATTTCTGTTCCCTAAACACCCATTAAAATGGCTAACCAGAAAAATAAGTTTAGATAAATACTCAGAGATCACAAATGTTACTTAACACTTGTATACCAATTAAAGACTTCTTTGGTACCCTACTCACAACATCTTTTTCCCACTTCACCAACAATACATTTGTCTTGTCTCTTAGGTGCTTTACATTCTTTACAAATCATTTTATTTAAGATTTAATTTCTGGGCATCCTTGTTAAAGTTACTATTATAAATCTATGACTCAAAAAAAAAAAAAAAACCAAGCAACAACAACAAAGAAAAAAAACAGGCAGCTACATAAAATCTGGCTAAAGGCAGACTACCATAAGTTAAAATTATGACTTCCATTTTACACTTCAAATAAAAAGAAATAGTACCTACCTAGCAATATCTCACTTAACATTCAAATATGTAGGTTGTATTAAGTGGTTTCTTAGATAAAATAGCCCATTCACTCCATTTCATAAACAGTGAAGGTTTTTTATAAAGTAGGAAGATGTTCTGCTATCACCACAATGGCAGAGACAGAATGAAGCATTATGTAAGATCCTAAAAAGCATTTAATGTGGAGTTGAGTGTTTCTGAGTGTGTGTGTGTGTGTGTGTGTGTGTGTGTGTGTGTGTGTGTGTGAAGGCTATAGAAACATAATTACACAAATTTATGTCAGATGCAGGCAAATATCATTAAATAAAGTCTTCTTGATATCAAAAGAATAGAATTTTTGTATAATTGAGAAAATCCAAGTACGTCTTGATACTGAGATTAGTCCCTTTTGGGGGGGTTCAGACAAGCAGAAATACTGGTAAAGTCCCCAGCTAAAATTCTCAATAGCTTTAACAAAGGAAAACAAAGTAACTCATGAAAAAGCTCAGGAAATGCTCAAAGACCAACATGAACATCAGCTGGACCTCTAGTTGGGGCTAGAAGTCAGTTATCATGTGATTCACATGAGATGTGGTGAGAATAAACATGGGAACCCACAAGAGCCTTGGTACTCTTAGTTTGGGGATATAAAATGTCCCTAGAGACTCATCATCATTGACAATTTGTCTGCTAATACAGTAATGTATATAAATAGAGTATGATAGGTAATTAGACCCTGAGTTCTCTATGACAGTCAATCTTGATTATCAACTTGATGGGTTGAAGAATAATCTAGGAGAGAATTTTTCTGATGTGCCCATGACAGTTTTTGCAGAGGGGTTTAATTAAATGAAAAGATTACCTGGATATGGTGACACAACCCAGAGGTCAGGGTCCTGGACTAAATAAAAAGGAGAAAGCACACAGAACATCAAGATTTTTGCCTGTTTGCTTCTTAAATGAGAAGGCACTCCAGCCAACTGCTCCATGCTCTGCCACCATGCCTTCTTCATTGTGACACTTTGTACCCTCAAATAGTAAGTACAGATAATCTCTTCCTTATGTTGCTCCCATCAGGCACTTTGTCACAGAACTAAGTTACTAATTTCTAATCTTATACGGGGATTAATCTTTGTATGGGGTAATAGCTGAATTAGCTATTGATGTGTATGACCTGATTTGTGATGTATGTAACTGGGGAGAGGTGGCCATAAATAGATCTTTGTGACCCCACATTCATATTTTTCTGACTCCATCTTCATCATCCATTATCCTTGAAATGTGAAGCCCTCTCCAGACCACTGAACAACACAGACTCACTACCTAAGGCTCAAAGCCACAGCCGACTACCCAGACTAAAAGCTACAATAAACAGTCCCTCCTTTATGCTTGGTTTCTCCAGTATTCTGAGATAGTGATGAAGAGCTAACAACGATGATAGGATCTGCGTCTCTGAAGGAAGTTTCTGCTTATGTTCCACTCACCTGGGTGAGCAAAACACTATAGGGAAATAAGAGATAGAGAGGACTACTTCCTGGTAAGGTGATAGATGAAAAGCCATCTATATCAGAAAGTGGCTAACTACAGCTTGGAAATCGAGGAGTGCAGGGAAATTTTATCACCCTATTAGCTATTTTTCAAGTACCTGAATAAACATGATCAGTGCCCCAACAAAAGTCTATGGTCCCACTGGACTTGCATCTACCACTACAAAGCAGTCAAGGCTATGGCCTTCTTTAGCCCCTCCCATTTCTTTTTCTTTTCATTTTTCTCTTCTTTTCTCTCTTTTTTTTTCATACCCATTCCTTTTGTGTTACACTTCCCAAGACTCAGAGACTATCTAGGTTTATGATTTCTGAGAACATCCTTCTACTCCATTTTAGTCTACCATTAACCAAAGCCTCCATATACTTTTCATCTTTCCTTTTGTCTGTATTATCACAGTCCTAAGGATGTCAGTCTCCTTTATTTCAATCTAACAGTCTAATGGTTATGGTTATCACTAGTCTTTCCATGATTGCTATCTCTTCTTGTTTTCCTTTGCATTCATATCCACAAATAGCATCGTTCTCTATATTACTATCAGGGGACCTTTCTTCCCTAATTCAGTTGGTACTTACAATTACTACATAGTCACTTGCTACTCTATTATCAGATTGGATTAAATACCAGACTGTCACTGTTGCTGTAGACTGTTAGTTGTCATCCCTAAAGCTGAGATAAAGCCTGATCCTTCCAACTCTATGTCCAACCCTAAAAGTCCATTAGAAATGTCACAATAACTGTGTTACAACCTAGTCTCTATGAAACACTGAAAACACATCTACCAAAATAAGAGGAGCAACTTGAATAAACATCACCAATAGCATCATAACCAGTGATCAAAACCCATATGGACATACCGCAGAGTAAAAACAAAAACCAGACAACAAACAAACAAACACGACATAAAACAAACAAAAGAAACAAAGACAGCTTGTATCTTTCTTAAATCACTAATGCCATAGTAATGTCCTCAGATCAAAATGATTTAGATAAATTTCAGATGCAGAATTAAAAGAAAGGGGTGTGAATATGGTAAAAACAACTCAAAGACGATTCATATATTTCTTAAGATAACACAGACAGGGGAAAAGAATAAGAAAGTTAATTTATGATATGAAAGAATTCAATAAAGAAATATAAATACTGAAAGCCAAACCAAGATGATGATAGAAATGAAAAACTAAAATGAAACATCAAATAAAGGAGTCAGTAAAACACCTCAGCAATGGAATACAACACCTGAATGCTTGAATATCAGAGTGCTGTGGCAAAATAGAGCAGTTGAATGATTCAGTCAAGATTAATGGTAATTTTTTTAAATGAATGAATAAAGCATTCAAGAGTTTTGGAACGTCTTTAAAAGGATAAAAGCTGTGAATTGCAAATATATAAGAATAAGAATTTCACACAAAAATTATAAAAATATTTTTAATAAAATTATAGAAGAAAAATTTTCTTACTTAGGGAAAGAGAAGCCCATCTAGATACAAGAGGAACACAGGACATCAAATAGGTAGGACTGGGAAGAGACTCTTAGTGTCATATAGTCTAAACTCTAAATACATAGGACAAAGTCTATTGACTGATGCAAAAGAGAAGAGCCAAGTTACAACCAAATGCAGCCTCATTAGAAGAACTGCTGGCTTTCAATTTAAACCCTAAATGCAAGAAGTGTTTGGAATGATGTTTGTCCATGGCTGAAAGATCACAACTCTCAACCCTGTCAAATATGCCTGGCAAAACTATCTGCCATAATTGATAAAACAAAGACTTTCCACGATGAAACCCAGGGTAAAGGAATTTATGAGCACCAAGGCAGCCATGCAGAGGATATTGAAATACTTCAGGCTGAAGGGGAAAACGAACATATTCAAGAATCTAGACAAAGAATGATGAATGAATAAGACTCTCATTTTAACAAAGAGGGCTGGAAACAGAGTAAATTTCTATCAAATATAAAATAGATGTGAAATTACAGTGCCCAAACACTGTGAAATTTTGTTTGGGTAGAAGAGAAATTTAAATTATGCATTGGAAGGTAAATAAACAGAACTGAAAAAATGCACTAAGTGGAGTAACATAAACTCAGAAAGACAAATGTGACATTTAACATGTTAAATATGTTTAGCTTGCAGTGCTTGCAGAAACCTAAACGGGTTCTATCTTAACTAGAACTTAGAGAATAAAGGAGAAAGGGAGAACTAATGTAAAAGAGTTATAAACATAAGTAGAGAAACAGATGGAAGAAAGGGGCAAAGAAGTAGATGGGGAGGGATAACTAACCTTAGGGATGTTTGGAAAAACTGTGTGTAAATATGCAAATCTATTACTCCATAAGTCTCATACATATACATATTTAACACACACACACACACACACACACACACACACACACACACACACAGACTCACCCAAGACTTTAATTGATGTTACCCTACAGCAAGGTATTCCTCCTCCCATACACTGTCAAGTAAAAAGCCAAGTGGCAAGTATAGGATATCTGTCCTCAAATTCTTGGTTAGGGTTATCCCAGAGAACCACAAAACAGTGCACACATGTGCTGGTGGTTTTGGTTGCCTAGGAGAACTCAACACCAAAGTCCTATAGTAGAAAATAGCACACATTCTGGTGACAGAACATGGAAAAATCAAGCTGGTAATGACAAGGAATTTTCCTCCCAGCTTGCTCCCTTTTACAGCACTGGGAAGTACTATGAAAGACTGCAGTGGAGAAACATCAACAGTCTTAGTCAGTTGTGAACAATCTGAGCTACAATATGACTCACAAGGCTATATATGCCCATTGGGGACAATACTGGTATACATTTATGTGACTAATTAAATACTTTCTGATTTGATTTAAGTCATACTGCACAGGAGGAAGCCTATGCCTCATATTATAAATCTGGCCAGGAAGCCATAACCCAGGAGCTCATGGGCCCCAAGAGTGAATCTACTACTTTTAATTTGCTAAATTAAAACAGTATCCTACGCACTGTAAGTCATTATCTCTATATCCATAGGTTAATGCCATCCCATCACAGAAGCTTTGTACAGTGGGCAGCAGTTAACCCAGAACTCACAACTGAGAAAAGTGCAGAGACTGCCTGTCTGTGAAGTGCTCAGCCATAACGGTGGCCACCACCCCACCCCATTGCCTACAGGCTGAGGGATCATCGAGAACATGGAGATGTAGATAGTGGAAGAGACAGAGGCCAAGGAAGACTGGAGCAACTCTGTATTTTCTGTGCAAGCCAAGACTACTGTACTCAGGAATTCACAGGAGCTGTCATTGCCTCCACAAGGTCTTCACAGAAGATCAACCCAATCAACATTCCTGCATGAAGGAAGAGGAAAAGGATCACAAGCCTTCATTCTTTTTGGTTTGTTTATTTTTTTATAATGCACTAAATTGAGTTTCTGCTGTGCAAATATTTGCAACTATGGAACCATCCACTGGAGCCTGCTCAACATATTGGGGAATTCCCCAAAAGAGAAGAAAACAAAAGAATACAGTACATTGAGGACACGGGAAGGGTTTGGCGAACAGCAGATGGGTCTGCAAGGAAATAGAAGTTACTGAGTAGACACAATAAAATGCATTTTATACATTTATGGAACTCTAAAAGAACTAACAGAAGTATTCTATTTTAAAAAATAGACTTTCTCCCTATGTGCTCCCAGGCTGGTGGTTTAGACTCTGGGAGCTCTGGACCCATGGCTCCAGCTGTGTATGTAGGGGAGGATAGCCTTGTTGGGCATAGGTGGGAAAGGAGATTCTTGATCCCGTGAAGGTTGCATGCCCCAGTGTGGGGGAATTTGAAGGTGGGGAAGAGGGTGGGTGGGGGCACACCCTCATAGAAGCAGGAGGAGGGGGGATGGGATAGGCGGTTTCTGGGTGGTGAGGAATGGGGAAAGGAGATAACATCTGAAATGTAAATAAAATATCTAATTAAAAAATAAAAGAAAAAAATAGACTTTCTAACAAAAATGATAGGAAAGTCTCGATGAACATGTCATTCCATGGACAACATTAATCATTGCAATCAGCATGTCCTTTGTTCTTACAGAGCCTCCCAGCTTCCTAGATTACTTGTGATATGAGATAAAAATGACTATGAAGTTATTTACTAATAAAAGTAAATCAGTTTTATATTACTATTTTTACCACTACTATTATTATCACTTAAAACAAATCAGAGTAAATATAAATCAGCTAAACACTCTCATCTAACTTCTTAATGTTAGTCTAAAATGTTTATAATTGATGGCTAGGGAGAACTCAGTAGTTAAGAACACTGGCTAGGTTTGATCTGAGCACTAACGTAACAATTCACAACCATCTGTAACAACTCCAGGTTCGGGGGATCTAATGCCCTCTGTGGTCTCCTTAAGACAAACATGTATGTGGTACACAACACAGAAAGGAAAAACACTCATACATATTAAATAAAATTAAAACAAAAAATGTAAGTGGATACAAATCCCTGCCCTTAAAATAGCACAGGATACTTTGGGGCAAAGGAAACTGTGTGGTGAGAATAAAGGTTGGATCAAGTTGAAAGAGAAAGAAAAATGGCACCAAATGGAAGTAACAGAATGCAGTGCATGATAATAAGACAATATATTAGTCGACTAATCTAGGCAGATTACTCTGATTCTATCTGCCTAGACAGAGTAATCAGCCCTTAATAATTCTGCATCACTAAGGTCTGTCAGATGAGTTTGGGCCAGAAGGCTGAAGATTTGATGCTCCAACGTTCGGTAGTATAGGGGCTGTCCAGGTGTTCAGCGATCTCTATAAATTGGCTAAGTTTTAGATGCTTAGTGCTTCCCATAGCTTCACTTAACTCAGTCATTCTGGATTTCTGACGGGGTTGAAAACCTATAGTCTCATAGCCAATCCTGGCTATTTACTTTGAGAGAAAAGATCTGAGTGGATGGTTTTCAGCTGACATTCATTCTAAAGCCAAAAAAAAAAAAAAAAAAAAAAAAAGCCAGGTTCAAAACTAAGTGTTTTAGTCAAGAGAGATGACAGAGGTTCTGGTTAGTCAACAAAAGGATGGACTGGGTATTAAGACTATCTTGTACCTCACTGGTACAAATAGGAATAATTATGCTCTAATTGTATTTTGAGAGAAAAGTTTTATTTTAACAGGAAGGGTGATATGTAGAAGGATCTAAGGGGGAAGGAGCACCAAGAGGAAAAGATGGAGTAAGGAGAGGAGAAGATGAAGTAGAGGAGAAGCTAGGTGATGAGAGAGAGAAAGAGAAAGAAAGAGAGAGGGGGCATGGAGGCAGAAGTTCACGTGTCTTCACCAATCAAAAATAGTTTATATATCTAGGTTGGGTATTGGGTTACACTTCTGCTTGAGCATTACCATACTTATAAAGCCTTTGATTAACATTTAAAAAAAATTGTATAAAAGCAAAATGGAAAAGGGGGCATGGGATAGGGGTTTACTAGGGAGGGGAAATGGGGAAAGGGGATGGCATCTGAAATGTAAATAAAATATCCAAGAAAAAAAAAAAGAAACAAAAAGACAATATATTAGTACATGCCAATATATCAGAACTTATATAGTTACTTTTTTCTTTTGTTGCCCTCCTTATGCTTTTTTGTTTTATTCTTTTATTAGTTTTGATATTATAATTTAAGTTTAGCATCTCTCCATTTCTCTTTTCCTTCCTGCAAACTATCTTATATACTCCTCTCTCCTTCAAATTCATGGTCTCTTGGCTCTCTAATTAGCATAACATTCATAGATGAATATGCACATATGTACATATTCCTAAATATAACCTGCTCAGTCCATATAATATTACCTGTGTATACATTGTCAGGGCTGACTATTAGGTACTGCACAAGCAACTGGTGTGCTCTTCTCTGGAAGATAACCTCTCCTGCTCCCTGCTTTCCCCAGTTGGCTATAAAGTTCTTTGTGTAGGCTTGGGGACTGCTGTCTTCTCTTGGTCAAGTTTGGCATGTTCATTGGTGTTATCCTTGTTCAGCTCACATTTTGGCAGTCATATTGATGAGACTTTATAGATGTAGCCTCTAATATTAGTAAGAGACAAGTCTTATAGAGAACTCCTCCACTTCCTGTTCTTCTGGCTCTTACAATTTTTTCACCTCCTGTTCTGCAATGTTCTCTAGATTTTAGGTGAGGGAGTATTTCATAGATATATCCATTATGACATATTGATTGGTTATGGGTTTCTGTAATGGCCTCTATCAGTTAGTTTCAAATGTAAGTTTTCTTGCTGGGATGTGAGGCCTACACTTGAATGTGGTATACAGCAAATGTTTGTAGATTTTTAGTGATTATGTTCATGGAGTAAAGTAATGGTTGCAGATTTTACACCAATAACCATAACTTGCTTAGCACTGAGTAGGTAGCTGTTTTCCAGTACCAAGCGTAGTCTCCCTCTTGTTGAGCAGGTTTCAGGTTCAGTTAATGAGCTGTTAGCTACTGCCGGGTATGTCTGCCACTACTACTACTACTACTACTGCTACTACTACTACTACTACTATGCTCTCTCTCTCACACACACACACGCACACGCACATGCACACGCGCACACACACACACACACAAGAGAGAAAGAGAGAGATAGATGAGTGCACATGCACACACACATACATGTATATGTACATTAAATATCTTTTTTTTTAATATGTGGGTAAAATGAAAAAAATAATCTTTTTCAATTATGTTATTATAGGAAATAAAACTTAAGAATTTTAAAGCAGTATTTCCCAAATACCCTTCTCAATTACAAACACTGTAAGATATGTGGTAAAGTAACTATATACATTGAAACATTTGCTTTTAAATTGATAGAGGCAGACCAATACAGTCTCAGAAGAAACAGTCCCACCATCAATCTGCAGGAATGTTTCTCTCTAAAAGTAGCATATTGAAAAAAAGTGGAAAGTGACAAATATTGGTCAGGATAGAGTAGTTTGTGCTATACATGTTAGAATTCATTGTTTTAAGGGTTTTTGCTGCCTTCTCTGACAGCTCCACTATATTAGGCCTGTCCTGATGAAAGTAGCAGGCAGCCTCGCTCTGAAGTATGCTATTTGGTGTGTATCCAGGTGGTATGAGGAGAAGCATCATGGGATGTTGTCTGGCATGCTCTGGTTGTAGGAGAAGTTTTCCACACCACACACTCTTCTTTTCCGTCTGCTTTAGCTTCAGCCTTATCTCAGACTCAGAGGGATCAATCATTTATCTTGGGTCCTAATTGGGTCCTATGTAAGAATCCAAAGCTAGATCTGCTGTATATGTTACACAAACCAAGCATATACCTTTGTTACTATGTGAGTCATTGGAATGGGTGGGGTTAATATAGTATAAAATGACACTAATGCTTTAGTGAACTATTACTCAGGCAAATAACCCACCAATTTCAGGACTTCCAAGTAAGCATTCTATACTTCTGTTCCATGTCCCAGTATATGCTTTATTCTGCAGGTCACATTTCAGACAACCAGGCTGAAAGAAGCTGTCTTATCTTTTGATATGGTTCTTGAATTGAAAACATCAAATACCACAGAAATCAGAAAGACAGCACAGATGAATGAGCAGACAACTCTTTCTCAGTTTATACTTCCATCTCATTAGCACTGGTAAGTAATAAATTAAGGCTGAGTAAGGGGATAGAAAAATAGACTCTTCCAAAGTGTCAGGGGTAGAGATGGTGATATATTAGTGAATATAGAAATTTCAGGGGGCGAGGTGAGAGGTGGGTGGGCAGGTGGTGGAGCACCCTCTCAGAGGAAGGGGGTTGTTGGGTGAAGAACTTAGGGAGATGGGACCAGAAAGGAGGGCAACATTTGGAATCTAAACAAATAAAATAATTTAATAAAAAAGAGGAAAAAAAACTTTCAGAATACTTTCTGTGGGGCTGTAGCTCTCCCATGCGTGGGTCCTATTAGGCTGAGTTGTGGAGCCTATGTGTCTGTCACAGCTTAGAGAGGCAGAAGCGCAGGAATTTGACTGAGTTCACTCCACAGGGCACAGGGCAGACTTTGGGCTATGAGAAGCTGTGGGGCTCTGCCAGGGTGTGGAGAGGTCTCAGCCTTGAGTCCCGAGGGGGCAGAGCTCCTGAGTAGGGGTCTCCAGTACAAAGTGGCTAGATGAGGAGACCAGTGGTCTCAGCCCTTGGGCACCCAGATGCTGTTGGGAGCAGCGGCAGCACCCCGTGGATAAGAGACTCTTGTTTACACCACTTGCTTGACTGGGTCATAGCTGGCTCGGTTTGCTGGCTTGAGTTAGTGGCCTCCGTGGCAGGAATGTAGAGAAGTTTTCTAGCAGATTAGGCAACAGCTGTTTCATGGTTCCCCATGGTGGAGCCCCAAAGACACGAGGAAGTCCATGGTTTTAAAAGATTTATTGTCATGACAGAAAGCGGATCTAGCTGTACCCCTTGTCCTCAGGGAGGGCCTGTGGTTAAATACCATCTGTAAGAAGGAGGATCTGGGAAGGAATGCTTAATTGGCTACGCCCTCTAGCCTTTACGTATCTCATTAATATGGAGATCTCTTGAGGCTCTGTGGCCTGTAGTCATGCCCTCTACCTTTGGAGAAGCTCGTAGTGGTCGTTGCCCTACATGATTGAAAGGTGCGGATCAATGGAGGTCTTTGGCCACATGTCAGGAGTCTGAAGTCTGGGAGCATGATGAAATGCATGCCATCTCTTGCAGCAATACTTGTTGGGTCTCCAACCATCTCTAGCCAGAGCTCCGCCAGAAACCAAGCTATCCTTCCATGGTCCCACAACTTTCCACCAACTAAATAGGCAACACACACACACACACACACACACACACACACACACACAGAGTATAAATATATCATATATATTATATGTATGTATATATCATATATTATATGTATATCTATGACATTTGAAAATGTGAGCATATACTAGAAAATGCCTACAAATTGGAAAATATTAATATCCTATATACCAAACATTGGGAAATCTAGTAAGGTGTAGAGGTCATCATTTAAAAGTAAAGTACAGATGTCATAAGTTAAACATGGAAACTTTTATTTCCTATAGCTAAATAACTAAAATAGCAAATAGCAAATCAAAAAAACAAACACTCGAAAGTGAATAAAGGATATATAATAAAATTAGATAGATAAAACCAAAACTACTCTAATAATGAAATGTGCGAAATTGAATAATTTTTATATAAAATAAGAAAAGATAAATAGATGAAAATAATTTAATTTGAAAACCCATAGAAAGAAAATTACAAAGAAAGATATAAACACAAGTAAGAAAATATCAATAGGAAAAAAACCTATGTATTTAAACCATAAATTCTTTTGAAATATATTCAAGGAAAACAAGAGAATTGGGGTGGAGTGAAAACACAGGTGGAAGCAGAGATCCAGTATACAAGAGTGCAAGGCTCATCTAGTAAAGGGTAATATAGTGTCCCTCTTGGGTCATGTGTGTAAGATAAATGTAAATGCTACTAAAAGATTCTTCATTCAAAAACTGTTAATCATAATTTTCAGATGACATCTACCTATTAATTCCGAGGAACAATGGACTAGGATAGTATAGTCTAGTAGTCCAGACTTTTTTTTTAATTAAATATTTTTAGATTTATATATTTGTTGCCATAGACTGTCAATATTACTTATGAAAGAAAAATATTACTTACTTTGTAGTTCTTGAGTAGTTGGCCAGATCATTAGTTATCTTAATAAAAAAAAAACCTGCTTTCTAACACAGTTAACACTGTATATAATTCTTCATAGGAGACACATAATAATTTCTTAGGGATATACAAATATAAAAGTTCCTTTACAGTTCATTTTATCATTTGCAAACAATTGAGTGCTTAGAAGAGTCTGAAATGTTATTGTTCCACTTTCCTTTTTGTTGTGACAAAACACCCTAACCAAATTTCAGAGAGAGAAAGGCTTATTTTTTTTTTTTTTTTACAATTCTACATCACAGCCTGACATTTTGAATAGATCAGACCAGGAAACCAAGAGGCTAGTCACATCATATCCACAAGCAAAAATGACGAGGAAAGAATTCACCCATTTGCTAACCTTATTAACTCTGGTACAGCTCAGATCCTAGCCTAGAGAAGAGTGCTGCCCATAGAATTCCCATTCCCAGAGAATGGCTGTACCATTCTGCATCAGATATGAGCACAGGCCAACTTGGTCTAGATATTGCTTTACTCTTCCCAGACGACTTCAGACTGCTGTCATACTTCAGTCTTTACACATTCCCTATACAACTGTTCCTTGTTTTTATGTTGTTCCAACCAACTAAAGAAGTTAGAGAGAAGACTGAAGGAGTAGAAAGGGTTTGTGACCCCCATGAGGAGAGCAACAATACCAACCAACCAGAGCTCCCCAGGGTCTAAACCACCAGCCTGGGAGCACATAGGGAGGGACCCATGACTCCAGCTGTATATGTAGGGGAGGATGGCATAGGTGGGAGAGGAGATTCTTGGTCCCATGAACACCAATTGGGGGGGGATGTGAGGGTGAGGAGGTGGGAGTAGGGGGGGGAGTAGGTGGGGGCACAGCCTCATAGAAGCATGAGGAGAGTGGATGGGATAGGAGGTTTCTGGGTTGTGGGGAGAATAAATAGGAGATAAAATCTGAAATGTAAATATAATACCCAATTTAAAAAAAAGAAAAAGTAGTTGATTACTACTCAACTTACTCGACAATTCAAATGACCCTAATGTCAAAACAAATGAGAAGACTAAAGTACAAATCAAGTGATTTAATATTTACTGCAGGTGACATAAACATCTATCATGAGACTTCAAAGGAATAAAGAAAAACTCTAGAGCTGTAACATGGTTTTTATATAACTAATGTCTAAAACTCTGCACATAAGAAGAACTACCTCAAAACTGTATCAAGGATTAAAAAAAATATTCTATTTACTGAAGCTATAAAAATCAGAGTCTTAAAACTAACTTAAGTCTTTAATCCTTTTAGAAAAAGTATTGAGTGTTGAAGAATTTAAGAAACCTTAATAAAAAGAAGGAAAAGAATCATTGTTTGATATTCGATATTATGGTAACACTGACAATTCAAGCCTGTTGGGAGATTAATTATTCAGTAAATGTCTCGGGATATTTAAAATACTGTAAAGACATAGACCCAGGCACACTCAGAACAATAACCTACAAGGATTAAATATATGAACATGGGAAAGAAAAACACATCCAATCTTATTGAAGGAAAATGAATAAATTTGGGGGCATCTTGCAGGAAAGACGATCAACAAGTCATGGGAAGCAAGTCACAATGACAGAAAGTGAAAACAGTTGGATTCAGGAGAGGATTTTCTCAATGATGATTCTGATCTGCTTTCCACAGTGATATGATCTGTTCTGGTATCTTTAAATATGTTCATTTGTTAGAAATTCATATGAAATGTTACACTGACATGTTAGTTCAGCTGGGTTGGTTTATGTCAAGGGAAGGCAAGTTTTGTCTGTCTGACTTATAAACAAAGTTTTATTAGCATGTAACCAACCCATTCCTTTCCTTACACACTAAAATATTTATTCTGATTTTACACAGAATTATTGCCAACCTGTCATTTATGTTGATGTCTCCCATCTAGACTTGCATCTGTCTCAATTCTTTCATATCAGGAGTGCTAGGATGATAGGAGTGTTTCTTTTGAATTTGTGTTCCTGGGAAGAATATACTTAAGTCAGAGTTAGCTTAGTCAGCATTTATTTAGGTAATATGAAAAAGCTTTTTACCAGAGAAATAAAATATCATGGAAATTATAGTATCAAAAGCCAGCTTGTGTAGTATTCTTTCACTCATCACACACACAAAATATTTAGAGGATTTGGTTTTCATTAATTCATGGTCAAAATAGTTCTCTCCCACTGGATATATACTTGTTAATATGGCATTTATAATTACAAATACACTTATACACTCCCACACCAGGGAAAAGGGGAATACAGTAAATTAAAACTTAGGAGAATTCTTATGCTTGATAAGCTCAAATCTTTAATTGTGAGTTTATCTGTGACTGAAGGAAGGCTTACATTATCTGCATGAAAATTTTCAGTAATGAAGTCTGTATTTTAAGTAAGCAGGTTATAAAAATGACTAAATAATAAATTGCTTTCTAGTTTGTATAAAATGTTACAAAATACGAAGAAATCAATAGGGCTTATTCACATGTTTTATGTTTGTGGTTTGCTGGTTTACTTTTGTTATTTTAATATTTGAAAGTACTGAAGGACAGCCCCAGGGTCTTACACATGTAAAAAAAAATGCTTTATCAATGAGCTGTATGCCCAATACTTGTTTTTCGAAGACATAGTCAAGCAACCATTATTCAAACTTGCCTAGATTTTTTTCAGTACTCTAAGCTAGCCCCAAATGCAAAATTCCCTTCATCTTCCTGAGTGCTGAGAGAAAGAGAGAGAGAGAGAGAGAGAGAGAGAGAGAGAGAGAGAGAGAGAGAATAGAGAATATCTGGATTGCTGTGATTTCTTTTTTAATTCTGCAATATCTATTTTTTATAATTGTAGTGTTTTCTCAAACAAATAGTAAAGATTATGTAACTTTCATGTCGCACAAACTCTGTATCTAACTCCTTAATTTCAAACAGGCAGTTTAAAGGCAAATGGAAAAAAGGCATACTATACAACAGGATTACGAAGTGTGAAAAGTATGTTTTTGAAAAACAAAACACCCCAAATAATAAGGCAACAGTCCTCTTTATCTGTAGGTTGGTATGTCCCTGAAGTCTCAGTTGGTACCTGAGGCAAGAAAACAATGAGTTCTTACACAGATTTGCCTATGCAAATTGAACTACCTCTATCAAGTATCACATAATACTTAGAACACTTGTGTGATACAATGTGAATACGGAGTCCTAGGGTCACAGATCTTTCTGTCATTTATTTAAATCCACAAAGAAAGTTAACCATGTGTTTGCAAAACACAGAGAATAAGACAACAGCCGAAGCTTAATAAAATGTACTTGCAGTTTGTTTAATGATGAAATTCTCATTGTTCAAACTACTTCCATTTGTTTTTCATTTGTAATGATAAAAATAAAAACACTCTTTATTTGAATGCATTTTTGTTCAGTTTTATTTCCTTATTGAGAACTTCATTTAAAAAAAAAATCTCAGAAAGTACTTTGTGACTTCTCATGGCATATGCCAATTGCCCGACTCATTGTTCTTGTACTTTTGGGAGATTTAAAGTAGAAAAACAGTCACTTGAATATAGATAGTATCATACAACTTACGTGATAAACAAGTTAGTTGCTAAATGACCATCAGGTGGGTAGCAAATAATGGCTTGAATATATTAGGCAAGAGGAGTCACTTCTACAGAGTGACTTCTGAGATTTCATCATGCCACTCAAAATATTATTTTTTTAATGTTCTATGCAATGTTTTCACACCACTGTTAATTATGGCTAACTGAAATCCCATGGATAATGGGCATTTACTGTGCTCTCTGGGACAAGTGGGAATGAAATATCCCTGGGCACAAAAGACTGAAGGATATCCGTTGCTTCAAATCCCTGCTAATTAAACTAGTTACTACAGGGAGAAGAGTGGGCTTGCCATGATTGGCTTAGATTAATTGCTTGAACAGTTTATTCCAAACAAACTACTCTTCTGACATATGATGGAGAACAGTGAAGTGAATATTTTGGAGAGCAAAAAGACAAACTGCTCGATGCATAAAGGATATGAAAACACAATTCTCCAAAATGGGATTGTGTCAGCAGGAAACTGGGGATGAGCACAGAACAAATGGTTTGCTTGATTCTGTTGCGTTTAAAAACAGCCATCATACTATTATTTTTAGATAGTGCTATAAATTAACTCATTACAATCTAATGATACTTGAACTATTACCTTTTGACTTCTTGGCCTTGTTTTTCATAGTTTGGATCTAAAGGATATTTCGGAAAACAAATAGAATTTCGCAATATTGTGTTTGGGGATAGGGTATGTCTGTCATGTGTTTTGCCTCATTTGACAAGCCTTTTCATATGTGAACGCCGGTGAACATCAGAAACATTGTGTTAACTGGGATAGAGACATAACTCAGTCAGTAAAGTGTTGGTCATGGGCATGTGAGGGTATTGATTTGGATCCGCATCATCCTCATAAAAAGCTGAGCATCGCAGGGCTTAGAGATGAAGAGACAGATTGGAAGATCTCTTGCTCGGGCTTGCCAGCCATCTAATCTAGCCAATTTTTGAAACCCAGGTTTAGTGAGAGACCTTGTGTCAAAACATATGGTGGGGAGCAACAGAGAAAGACAAAGATATCACCAACATCACCCTTTGGTCTCCATATGCATGTGTTCACACGCGTTCTTGCACTCACTCACACGTGCAAGTTCACACGCACTCACATGAATGTACAAAGTGTGCACGTTCAATCAGGTTACTGATCTTTGTCCTTTACCTTGTGGATTTCTTTCAAGTACAGTTAACATTGCATGAAAGAAAAAAAAATCCTTATGAATACAAGATAAGAGCCAGGCCTTGATCTTCATTGAAGCTGCATGTTATTCCCATCTGGGTGATGTTATTCTCCTATTTAAAATAAACACTTAAAAAAAAAAAACTAACGTCACAGGGAACCAAGGCCATGAAAAAGAAAGAGACAAATTAGTCCTCTCCTCAGTGATGTCTGAGGAAAACCAGAAATATTGTCTAAACAAAAACCCTACCAAATGGTTCCACTTCTGAGGATGCCTGGAGATGTCACATGGCTCTTCATAGTAGCTGTTTTTTCGTGATAATAATCTGAGGGGAGCAGATCTCTCTACCAGGCTCAGGAAAATAGTAAGTACTCACTTCTTCTGTGTCTGAACGTTGACAGTGAGTAAAGAAGGCACAGTCTGTAGCTTCCTTCTCCTAGATGTCTATAGCCTGACACTACTCACTTACAGAGACCTCGTACCGAGACTAGCCAACTCCTCATCCTTGTGCTATGCATTATACATGCCCTAAATCAGAGAACTGTGTTGTAGTGGGTATCCTACATCAGTAGGAAGCCAATCCATCCGTCCCAGTTTCTCTCTCTCTTAACATCTCTCTCTCTCTCTCTCTCTCTCTTAACATCTCTCTCTCGTGTGTGTGTGTGCGTGTGTGTGTGTGTGTGTGTGTGTGTGTGTGTATTGTTCATTCGCACAATACCCAAGTCAGGTTTTGAGAACCAAGCTATAGACGATGCAGCAATAATCCAAAATGTGGTTTGGCCACAGGTGTGTCTCTGATGTCACTGATGGAGGGTTATCCAAAGTATAATCATTAGTGCAATTAGATTTATTTATAATAATCCTCTTGTTTAGTTTCTTTTTGTCTCATATGATGCTTCATCTTAGTATGCAACTCGATTGGGCCAGCAAATGCTTAGGATATCAGTAAGAATTCCTTGGGATATATTTGTGAGACAGTTGACACATGTGATAACCAGGGAGCAAGGCCCATCTTGGTAGTCATCAGTACTAACAGTAGGATAGAGCCCAGGCTGAATCAAAAATAAAGAGAATGTCAATAAGCACAGGCTTTATCTCTGGCTCTCTGCTTCCTGCCTATCATCATGTAAGTCACTAAAATCTCTATAATTTATTCACTGTGTCAGTTTTCATTCATTTGTTTTTGCTTTTGTATTGCTTTTTTATCTGGGTTCATTTGTTAAGATGTTTATATTTTATATTTCAATATAAATCTTCTTTTATTTTAAATGTTTATAGATTTATTTTACCTACACATATATATATGGACATCACATGTGTGCCTGGTACCTAAAAAGGTCAGAAGAGGAAATCAGACTCCTCTATAGCTGGGGCCACAAGTACTCTTCACCACTTAGCCATCTCTCCAGAATCATTCTTTCTTTTTAAATATAATTATTTTATGTTTGTTGTTACATAGTACACATATCAGGAAAATTCAGGTGAAATTGCATTGCTCGCAGTACACTGGACATACCCCCTACCTGTTTTCCAACTTCCTTTGTGATGGTAGAAAGTTAGTCTTCAGTCTCACTGTTATCATCTGCAGATTTGCAGGTTTTCTCCTCTGGCATGCTGTAGGATTTCTAAGTGTTTAGTCTTTTGTAATTTTGCTTTGATATGAGCGCATGTATTTTTACTTATCATGCTTAAAATATATACTAGAGTTCTCAGTTTTTAGTTTACGCCTATTTAAAAATAGCTAAAAGTTTTCTACATTTTTGACTTGTACATTATCCTCCAGTTTTCCGTCTTCCTGGAAGCTATCGATAAACACATTATAGATCTTCTGTTTTTCCCTCATTTCTCTTTCCTACTTCTATATTCCATTTATGAATAGCCATTTCTAGATGGCCATTCACCTCCTCCTCATCTACATCAACTCTGCTCTTTATCCACTATAATGAAAATTCCAACAGTATTTCCCATTTCTAGCATTTTGATTGTTTGTTTCTATTTATACTATCAACATAATTTCAAACCTATTAATCATTAGGAAGATGGCAAATTTAATTATTTAAAAATTTCTGCCTGAGTGAAACACCTGAATGAAAACAGTGAAATATTTCTTCCCATGTTCTTTATTTTTGCTGCTTCTAATTCATAGTACTTCGTTCCTCATTGGTCATGTTTGTTTGTTTGTTTGTTTGTTTTTTAATATAAAATATCCTTCTACCTAGAACTTTATTTGTGTAATTCTTGGTTTACTTTGGAGAGAAAATAAATTTGCTTCTAGCACATGTTCATAATATCTACCAATTTGAAATCACTTCAATTGCTATGTTTGAATTGTTTTCAAGCCACATGATACCATAAACACAGTCCCTATAGGTAGGCATTTTGGTCAGGACTTCTAATATTTTATGGTTTTATATTCAGAAGCTCAGTCAATATCTTTGGGTTTATTTCTTTGTATGGCCCTGAAAAACTAAATTGTATGATATGCAATAAGCTATAGAAAATATTTTTGGGTAGGAAACTAGAAAAATCTTACTGATAGATGCAGGGTGTATCTCCCAAGTTGATTCTTTTGTCTTATACAATACTGATTTTAATTATGCCAGAAATTGTTCTATTGACCAAAATTGTGTATTTCATTTACTATTGTTAGAGAGACTTATGTACAGTAACATTTCTTAAAAGTCCTATAACACCTATGTGATATATAACTTGGATTAGCACACTCATTGGCTTGAGAAGCACACAACAGAGGGCAATTCTAATGTTTTCTCTGTCTCTGTCTCTCTCTCTCTGTCTCTCTGTCTCTGTCTCTCTCTGTCTCTCTCTGTCTCTTTCTGTCTCTCTCTCTCTCTCTCTCCCTCTCTCTCTCCCCCACTTGCTTGCTTGTTCTTGCTCTGACTGTGTATACATATATGTGTACGTAAGAGGGAAAGTGGCACCCTAACTGTGGTTACTATCATCCCACTAGCTGGAGACCTTGATGGTTTAAAATCAGATAAAGCATTACTACAACACAGGCAGCTTCTCTCCCTGCATCATGACCACCATTATAAGAAGGGCCTCCCAGTCAATACGTTTCTACTTTCATAATGTTCTGCTTAAGCATGGGGCCAACAACTGTGAAGTGAAACCTCTAAGCCTGTTATCCCAAGCTCCTCTTTAAGAAGGCAGCTGCTTTTATCTGACTGTCTGAAGTTGAGACCAAGGAAAGTGTCACTATGTGGAACTAAGGCAGAATCATGAATCAATGTTAAGGATTAAAGTAGGATAGAGGAGGGGTTGGTGAGTGGATCAAAATTATGAAGGGGCTATAAAAAGACCTCATGGAAACCCACTAGTTACTAAGCTAATGTCAAAGTATGACTAATAATGGAGAAAAAAATTTAATGGACTTTCTCTGCATAGGTGGACAACGTACTCCAGACTACATAGGTTATTAAATGAACATCTTAGTGCAATACATCCCTATAAATACAGTAGTTTCCTAGATCACTCCAAAACATCGCATTGCCATTGCTCTTGGCTACCAGTCATACATATAGGTAAGACTCTATTGATTGAGACATGACAGACTTTGACTTCAGGATTAATAGAAATCTCTCTCAAACGAGGGGGAAAAAATCAGTGCTTTTACCAAACCTTGGATTTTTCATACTAGGTAAGACGTGCCCACTGGAACAATAAAGGTCTGGTTGTAGGAATAACCAACCACTTTCTTATTAAATTTGAAGATTCTTCAACAAAAGGAATTTCATGTCTGGTACTGTGATTCTGATAAAAAGCCCAAGGTTGGGGAGATCATAGACTCTAAGATAGAACTTGTTGCTATTTTGATAAATTGTCACATTGTCAAATTGCCTTCTAAGTCTTTATACTTACACTCATAGCACTGGACTGCTCTCAGATTTTATTACAGAGGCTTTGTTTAGCACTAGACAGTAGTTGATGGAGAGTTGCATAATCGGTCAAAATGCTGAGACTAAGACATTGAGTACTCAGTGCTTTCCTATGGTGCTATTTGCAGAGTATAGTAAGAAGAAACCATTCCTGTCTGAAGATGTGACCAACGGTAGCTTCCCATGCTCCAGCTGATGACCCACACCCATGCATATATGGTCAGTAACTGGACATATCAAGTTACAATAAAAAATAAATATGAAGTTTAGAGTGGACACACTGGAGAACACAGGGAGATTTAGATACGTAAAAAAGGGACTAGATATGATCATCTTTCACTATTTACATGTATGACATTGTGATGAGGAAATAGAAGGAAATAGGAAAGGGATTGCAGGGAAGGAAACAGATGGATTTGATCCAAACATTAAGTGCACATAGGAATATTAAATAAGCTATTATTTATTTTATTTTAAGAGTACAATATAATTACCTGATTTTTAATTTTTTAATTTTTTTTATTTTCTATATTTACATTTCAAATGTTATCCCTTTTCCAGGTCTGAAATCTTATAGGGCAGTCAATATACAGCAGTGTTAAGATCTCTGCTGTGGAGAACTCCTAAACCTGATAAACAACTTCAGTAAAGTGGCTGGATATAAAATCAACTCAAACAAATCAGTAGCCTTCCTATACTCAAAAGATAAACAGGCTGAGAAAGAAATTAGGGAAATGACACCCTTCACAATAGTCACAAACAATATAAAATATCTTGGAGTGAACCTAACCAAGCAAGTGAAAGAACTGTATGACAAGAACTTCAAGTCTCTGAAGAAAGAAATAGAAGAAGACCTCAGAAGATGGAAAGATCTCCCATGCTCCTGGATTCGTAGAATTAATTTAGTAAAAATGGTCATCTTGCCAAAAGCAATCTATAGATTCAATGCAATCCCCATCAAAATTCCAAATCAATTCTTCATAGAGATAGAAAGAGCAATTTGCAAATTTATTTGGAACAACAAAAAACCCAGGATAGCGAGAACTATTCTCAACAACAAAAGAACTTCGGGGGGAATCACTCTCCCTGACCTCAAACTGTACTACAGGGCAATAGTGATAAAAACTGCATGGTATTGATACAGAGACAGGCAGGAAGATCAATGGAATAGAATTGAAGATCCAGAAATGAGCCCACATACCTATGGTCACTTGATCTTTGACAAAGGAGCTAAAGCCATCCAGTGGAAAAAGGCCAGCATTTTCAGCAAATGGTGCTAGTTCAACTGGAGGTCAACATGTATAAGGATACAAACCAATCCATTCATATCCCCTTGTACAAAGCTCAAATCCAAGTGGATAAAAGACCTTCACTTAAAACCAGATACACTGAAACTAATAGAAGAGAAGGTGGGGAAGACCCTCGAATACCTAGGCACAGGGGAAAAGTTCCTGAACAGAACACCAGTGGCTTATGCTCTAAGATCAAGAATTTATCTTATAAAATTGCAAAGCTTCTGTAAGGCAAAGGGCATTGTCAATAAGACAAAACGGCAACCAACAGATTGGGAAAAGATCTTAACCAATCCCACATCCGATAGAGGGCTAATATCCAATATATACAAAGAACTCAAGAAATTATACTCCTGAAAACCATATAACCCTATTAAAAAATGGGGAACAGAGCTAAACAAAGAATTCTCAACAGAGGAAACTCGAATGGCTGAAAAGCACCTTAAGAAATGCTCAACATCCTTAGTCATCAGGGAAATGCAAATCAAAACAACCCTGAGATACCACCTCACACCAGTCAGAATGGCTAAGATCAAAAACTCAAGTGATAGTAGATGCTGGCGAGGATGTGGAGAAAGAGGAACACTCCTCCATTGTTGGCGGAATTGCAAGCTGGTACAACCACTCTGGAAATCAGTCTGGTGGTTCCTCAGAAAACTGGACATAGCATTACCTGAGGATCCAGCTATACCACTCCTGGGCATATACCCAGAAGATTCTCCAACATATAATAAGGACATATGCTCCACTATGTTCATAGCAACCTTATTTATAATAATCAGAAGCTGGAAAGAACCAAGATGTCCCTCAACAGAGGAATGGATACAAAAAAATGTTGTACATCTACACAATGGAGTATTACTCAGCTATTAAAAATAATGAATTCAAGAAATTTTTAGGGAAATGGATGGATCTAGAAATTATCATCCTGAGTGAGTTAACCCAATCACAAAAGAACACACATGGTATTTACTCATTGTTAAGTGGATGTTAGCCCAAAAACTTAGAATAGCGAAGACTCAACCCACAGACAACATGAAGCTTATGAAGAAGGAAGACCAAGAGGGGACGCCTCAGTTCTACTTAGAACCAGTAACAAAAATACTCAGGGGAGCAATTATGGAAACAAAACATGGGATAGAAACTGAAGGAGGAGCCATCAGGAGACTATTCTACCTGGGCATCCATCCCATGTACTGTCACCTAAGCTAGACACTGATGTAGATGGCTGGAAGTGCATGCTGTCAAGAACATGACATAGCTGTTTCCTTAGAGGTCTGCCAAGGACTAACACATTCAGAGGACTTTGCTCACAGCTAACCACTGATATGATCAAGGGTTTCCCAAGGGAGAATTTAGAAGACTGAAGGAGCAGGAAGGGTTTGTGACCCCAAGAGGAAAGCAACAACACCATACAACCAGAGCCCCCCAGAGTCTAAACCACCAGCCTGGGAGCACATAGGGAGGGACCGACGACTCTAGCGGTATACGTAGGGGAGGACGGTCTTGTTGGGCATAGGTGGGAGAGGAGACTCTTGGTCCCACGAAAAACGAACACAGAATGGGGGGGAATATGAGGGTGAGGAGGGGGTAGTGGGGTTGGGGGGGTAGATATGGGCACAGCCTCATAGAAGGGATATAAGAAGGGGGGATGGGATAAGGGGTCCCTGGGTGGTGGGGATATGGGATAAGAGGATAAAACTTGAAATGTAAATATTATAACCAACTACATAAAAGGGAAAAACAAAGTTGTTAGAACCAACATCTTTAAAAAAATGTCAGCCCTCTAGGAAAAAAAAAATTTTTGATACTAAAACTTGTCCAGAGAATTGTATATTGCAGAATATACAGCCTTGGTGTATCTACTCATCAAGAAAACCGAGCAGACCTGTTCAAACCTCCAGTGTCTGGGAATTCCATCTGGATGCAGTGAAGACACAGCATAAGAGGCTTATCAATTTACTCTTCCCCCATCCCTCTTCTAATACCTCAACACCTGTAATCAGCTTGAAGTTAAAGAGTCAGCGGCCCTATTTCCTGGGCTGGGGGGCTAAGGTGGTTAATATTGGGCTGTCTTTCTGGTGAAAAGTAGTGGTTTTGTTGGAACAGGGAGGATTAGCTAGGATTTATGGCATAGCCATAACCTATTGGTAGAAATCTGTATAATTTAGTATCAAGATGAAGTTATAATTTCTTAAATGGTACAAAATTCACTTGGATTTCAAATTTAAGGTTTTCATTGGTATGAGCTTCTTATTGATATGAAAGTGAAATGAATATTGATACTCTCATGGGCATTGTGCCTGTATAACACATTTAGAAATACAAGGCTTAGACTCAGTCCTTCTTTAACTTTTTTAACTGATTTGGGGTGGTTAGCCTGTGAGTTAAGGGACTATAGCAAATTCATGACTTGAGTTTATTGTTAGAATGTTTTCTATATTTTATTTAGAAATAGCTGAGAGGAGTTAACATACAACAGTCCAGGTTACCTTACATGGATAGTTGGATTTCAAAACGTCAGAAATCCATAGAATTGACGTCACAAATTTTTCTATATGAATGTTCATTTTGATTAGAGACCTGTCTGCTCCTAACAGCTTCCTGTCTTGGATTCTAAGAAGAAATTGAGTATCCTTGGAGTTACTCCAGTTGTGGTGAGACAGCCACTAGGCAAGAATTGCCTCTCTCCATCTACAGACAAATTACTGTCCAGAAAAGGACACACTTGCAGAATAGTCGACTAATTATATCTACCTAGACAGAGTAATCAGCCCTTAATAATTCTGCATCACTAAGTTCTGTCAGATGAGTCTGGGCCAGAAGGCTGAAGATTTGATGCTCCAACGTTCGGTAGTATAGGGGCTGTCCAGGAGTTCAGCGGTCTCTATAAATTGGCTAAGTTTTAGAAGCTATGATTTGTGCTTCCCATAACTTGAGTTAACTTAGTCATTCTGGATTTCTGACAGCGTTGAAGACCTATAGTCTCATAGCCAATCCTGGCTATTTACCTTGAGAGAAATGATCTGAGTGGATGGTTTTCAGCTGACATTCATTCTAAAGACAAGAAAAAGCCAGGTTCAAAACTAAGTGTTTTAGTCAAGAGAGACGACAGAGGTTCTGGTTAGTCAACAAAAGGATGGACTGGGTATTAAGACTATCTTGTACCTCACTGGTACAAATAGGAATAATTATGCTCTAATTGTATTTTGAGAGAAAAGTTTTATTTTAACAGGAAGGGTGATATGTAGGAGGAGCTAAGGGGGAAGGAGCACGGAGAGGAAAAGATGGAGTAAGGAGAGGATAAGATGAAGTAGATAAGAAGCTAGGTAATGAGAGGGAGAGAAAGAGAGAGAAAGAGAGATAAAGAGAGAAGGGGCATGGATACAGAAGTTCACATGTCTTCACCAGTCAAAGATAGTTTACATATCTAGGTTGTGTATTGGGTTACACTTCTGCTTGAGCATTACCATACTTACAAAGCCTTTGATTAACACTTTTTTAAAAATTGTATAAATGCAAAATGGAAAAGGGGGCACGGAATAGGGGTTTTCTAGAGAGGGGAAATGGGAAAATGGGATGGCATCTGAAATGTAAATGAAATATCCAATAAAAAAAAAAGATCTCTGCTGTGCCTTCAAGCGCTTATTAAGTGAGAAACAGGACACCCATGAAACCAAATTGAAAGACAAGAGCCTTCCAAATTAAGATTCCCTGTTTGTGTCAGGGAAATCTCAATTATGGAAGCTGAATAATAAATTGTAGTTGTGTAGAAAAGATGTTTTTGATAGTTCATTAAATATTATTGGGGGTTAAATGCATAGACTTAAATGCATAGTAAAACCTTATATAGATGTAAGGGCTTACATCTTTGACAGAAAGGAACCTTCTACACAGGTAACATGAAACTCAGAAGAGACTGGCCTTGAATCTTCAACTTAACAGTGTGCATAGCATGTCCCTCCCTCTCGTTGCCTTTCTCTCTATACTAGCGCTTTGCACTGACATTCTAGGCAATCAACAATCTGCATTCCCCCAACTAGAAGAAAAGTGACAGGAATCTGACGGCTTTTGTTCATTTCATCAGCTGGATTACCCTTTGTGACTGTAAACTTGGCAGACATGGAACAGCTGCTTAGCACATGCTTGAAGACTAAATAAGTGAGCTGCCTCTCAGTAGCATAACACCACTGTTTATGAGCTGAGGTGAGCATTTGCCTTTGTCATCCAGATAAATAAAATCCCAAAGCTAGTTTTAGGCATAAGAAACAGGGTCTGTTCCTCTTGTATCAGTTGATGGGAATACAATAAAATTCCTCCGAGATATAAAAGCAAAAATAAAGAAAGCAAAGCAAGCGTGTCTTTACATGTTTCATCTTCATTTTGTGAACGAAGTAAATTTACTGTAGTTGAGATTGTGAAAAAGTAAGAGTGAAAGAGGGAAAAACAGCCCAAACAAGCCAATGTAAACAACCAACCAAACTTTTAATTTTTTCTATAGTGTGTCAAGCTAAATTGGACTCTGTATTATTTTAATTAAAAATAATCCTCTTGAGTAGAAATGGGAAAGAAAAAAATGTAATCAGTGGGCAACCTGCAAATTGCTTTAAATAGTATTTCTGGAGTCTTTTGCTGATAACATATGCTGGTTGTTAATAGTCCCTTATTTCAAGGAAAATTACCCCTTGCCATTTGCTTAATTTGCTATATAGCATACGTTGACTTATTTAGATCTAATGGCTTTTGGCAGAATATGAACTTTGAACTCGTTCCAGTTACATTATTAATGATTCCTATGTTGTTAGTTCATCTTTAAGAAAAAATATACTGCTGTTTTTCTTTAGCACTGTTTTTTCTGTGAGATTATATATATAAATATATATATATATATATATATATATATGTATATATATATATATATATATATATATATATATATATTATTTATACACAGAGATAAATTTAGAGAAGATTGTCTACCTAATTTTATATTTGCAGGTAATTAAGTATTATGTGATTTCAGTCCACTGTTATTCTCAGACATCTGCTGAAAACAGTTATTTGTCCCTCCACACACACAAAAATAAATTATTGGCATTCTGTTAATTGGTTCTACTTTTAAGAAAAATTTTAAACCCATGGTTCTGAATTATGGGGTCTCTAAAACTCTATGGTTTAAATGATTCTACATTTTAAGCTTCATTGAACACTGGAGGAAAAAGAAAAAGGCAATAATTGTACATGAAAAACATTCTAAATCAAGTTCTTCAGATTCCAGAAGATGGGAAATAAAATGATTACAAAATACCTTTCACATTTCTACCAAGGTATATCAGATTTTAAAAATCAAATAATTTGTGAAATTTCAAGCACCTAAGATCTCCATGCTCATGCTATCTGTCCCCATAAAAAAGCAATCAGTAATACAGAGCAGATAAATCTATGTTTTCAACTTTGTATTTTGCTACAGGGTCATAGTTAACCAACAGAAAAGAATGATTTAGATAAATAGGAAATGATTTTTATTGAAAGAACTGAGGTGATGAAGTAAAATATGTTTATTACAGACTTATCTGATATAAATTCCATCCAACGTTACATCTTCCAGGGTTTTTTTTTCCATTGTTTGTGACTGTCACTTTCAAAGTGAGTGTCTTGGAATTATAGCCTTCCTAAAGCTATTCATATGAAGTTCAATCCAGAAGGGAGAACTTGGGAAGAGGTAACTGAGGATGGAGAAGTCCCTCAGGCACAGCACCATGAACCATAACTCTGTTTTCTGCTTCATCAACCAAATCATTACCTTTTGTTTCAGTATTTATTTTGAGATGTTCTGGGATTGTTACACTTGCTAATTATTTCACAGAAACCACAATGGACTCCTCACATCCTTGGTGAATACAAAGCCAAGATAAGTCAGACATTTAAAACAGTGCGGAAAGCTTAGTATCTGGAGTACAAAAGTGTAAAGACATCCCAAAGTGAGGCTTTCCCATATAAAGGTAATGAACTGTGGGATTTTGTTCAGGAAATTCATTCAGATGTGTATACACTTCAACAATATGCTCACTCACAAGTTGGTTCAATTTAAGTGCAATGGGCCGGGCATGTTCAGTATTCAGTTTCCAGTCCCGAACACAGGAGAGGACAAACAGATAGCAGTCAACAGTGTCTCAGCATGTGGTGTTCATGGTTATATCATAGATGGTAGTTCTCACTGAGCACTATGGAGAACCACAGATAAAGCCCAAGGAGTCTCTGCAACCACTTTCTCTTAAAAAGACTTTTTAGGGCAAATCAAAGAAAGAACACTGTAAGTTAGGATAGGTATTTGTCCCCATCCCTAGTTACTTACCTACTTGCTGTAATTGCTAAGAGTTTGGGTAAATGTGTAGCATTTAGTAATTCTTAAATCTATTTTTAATAGGTAGACCTATGGAGATTTAAAACCTTCTTTACATAGTCTTTGCTGAGATTTGAAAATAAAATGTCCCTCATGGGCTCATGGATTTAAACAATTGACTCGTGAAACATGATACTTTGGGATGTAGTGACAACATTGGGATGAGTAGCCTCGCTGTTGGAATAGGCTACTGGGGACAGGGCTTGAGGATTGTAGCTTAGGTCTCTTCCATGGTCAACTTTCTGATATACCCAGATGTTATGAAGTCATGATATAAGCCAAAACCATAGTTGGAGCCTAGCCATAAGTCATCATGACAGAAAGAGCTGAGGCAGCCCAGTGCCTTCCTTGCCACATTAGACTGACTGTTATTTTGTGAAACCATGACCCAAATCCTTCTCCCCTTAAGCTGCTTTGTTTTGATATTCTGCTGGAATGCTGAGAAAAGTAACTACTCCAAATGCTTAGCAGCCCCCTGTATATATTATTGTTTGGGGTTATGTTAAATGGCATGTCTTAGCTAAAACTCTGAGTTCAACCAATTTAGCAAGTTTATTCTCATGTAAATCAGTCCCACTGATTATATAAAGAATGCAAATGACCTTGTACACTGTTTAGCTTTTAAGTAAATTTTCATATGCTATTTATTGTTATGTGTGTACACGTATGTGTATGCATGTGTATGATGCATGTATGGGTGCAGCCATGTGCCACGGTGCATATCTAGAGATCAAAGAATGATTCACAAGTAGGAGTCATTTCTCTCTTTCCATGAGGTTCTTGGGAGCCAAACTCAGAATAGCAGGCTATGTGGCAAGCACTGCTAGCCACTAAGCTGTCTCATCAGCCTCTACTCCTCCTCATTTAGGTTTTAGACATGTCTGTATTTCCAATAGGCATTTCTACTGTACATATCTGGAAATAAGTGCATTGGCTACCAATAAACAGACATGTTAATTCTTTCGTAGTCCTCTAGTTCAGGGCGAACTACAGAAGAACTAGGAGTTGGATCGCACTAAGAAAATGTTTGAAGATTAAAATAGTGTTATCACATGCAGTGAGTTTTCTTGATAATACTCAGAATGACATAAATGGAACAAAAGTTTTATTGAATTATGACAAACTAGAAAGAATGATTAGAGCATGTGAAAAGGGAAAAAGACATTAATCCTAGCATCTTATTTGTGCTTTCTATTTGATGAACCAAAAATTTCTAACACAACTGGTAAAAACAGGAATGATTCTCTATGAAACAGTACTTTTCTTTTTCCTGTGATGTATCTCAGGAAAACTGGACTACATGATTCTTGTTTAAGCCTAAAACATATAAGTTTTATTAATAAAAGAAAATTATTTAAGATAAGAAGATAAGAGAAATAAACCCGTTGAAGTTTTACATTTTGTGTTTAATTTTTAAACCTGGTTGTAAATCTCATCCTTTTAGCAATGTAAATGCAAAAGCCACAAAATTATATATGCAGCTATTGTTAACTACAATGACTCCTCATGACATATTGCTATTCACATAGCTCAGTGCAGTGCTCAACCCTCATCAGAGAAGCTTCATCTTAGGATGGTAATTAACACAGAGAGCCACAGCTGGGCAGTGTGCAGAGAGTAAGAGACTTTGCCAGGCTGAGCCTTGAATGGGATGTCTTCATCAATCCTGCCCCCTCAAAGGCTCAGGAATCTAGGTGGGCAAGAAATAGGAAAGATTGTAAGAGCCAGAGATGGTGGAAATTTTTAAAGAAACAGCATCATTCAGGCACAATGGAGCCACTGTAAATACATATGAACTCACAGAGACTCTGAGTATACATTTATAGACCTACACAAGGTTAAGCCAAACAAAATCCCAACATGGAAAAACAGGCACTTCACAGACAATAGCTTCTTTTTCTTCCCTCCTCTCTCTCACATATTTCACTCCCAGAATGCTTATATTTACAACTAAAATATTACCTCCATCTTTCATCTTTACCTAATAGACATAACTGTTTTTTATTGCTTCTAGATAAACTGCAGTCCCCATCCACTAACAGGACAGATTATGGAACTAGTAAAGAAAATTCTGAAGTGAGTTCTTCATCTGTGCTTGGTAGACAACAGCAGAAGAGATAGTTCTCATGCAAAGATAATGCCCTCTGGCCATTGAGTGTATATGCTGATTCAAGTATACCAGAGACCTTTACTTTCCCAACCATTTTCAGTCAATATTTTCAATGTGTTTCCCTTTTCATGTGAATAACACAAAAAGGACTGACTTTAAAAAGGTATGACCTGAGTGTTATTCATTTCTTTGTTTGTGTGTATGTGTGTTTGAGGAAGCAACGGGTATCTATGTGTGCAAGTAAGCATGTCTATCTGTGCAATATGAAGTCCAGAAATGATCTTCTCTGACCTTCTCTGTCTACTCTCTGAAAGGAAAGCCTCTCCCTGAACTTGGGGCTACGTTCTTCCAGCTAGACTGGAAACCAGAAATTTCTGAGGATCCTTGTGATTCCACTACCCTTGGGGATGGGTTAGTGTTGCTTTATGGCTGCTGGGATACAAATTCCATTCCTCATATCTGTAGAGAAAGCACTCTTAACTGTTAAACTAACTCTCTAGTCCCAAATTTCCATGATTTCTAAACATTATAATTGATGTTTTGCTTTTTGATCTTTATTGTGGGAGGGTGTTAAACTGTAAATATTTGTTCTTGTCTTAGTTTTATATATAGTAGTTAGACAATTAATGAATGATTTGAAGCCTAATTTCCACAATAGCTGGCTAATCATAGGAACTTCCTTAACTGTCTTCCAGTAGGAAATTTTCTAATAACAATAAGTTTAGTCAAGATTGATAAATAATCCAAAGGAGTACTATATGATCTACTTGACTTCCTGACAATAAAGCGTTACCTCTTAGGAGTCTTGTTTGTGTTGATTTTCTCTACTAAATAAAGAATCAAAAGGCAGAAAAAAGTTGAGTATATATTGGGTAGCAAAAGATGACATGCATCATTAAAGAAGCATATGAGTGCACATATGTGCATACACACAGAGATAAAAGGGGGAGGGGAAAGAGGAGGGAGAGGGAGAGAATGCATGAGGGAAGGAGAGGAAGAAAGAGAGAGAGGGAGAGAGAGAGGGAGAGAGAGAGAGAGAGAGAGACAGACAGACAGACAGACAGACAGACAGACAGAGACACACACACAGAGAGAGAGAGAGAGAGAGAGAGAGAGAGAGAGAGAGAGAGAGAGA
>JANHMN010000015.1:19385827-19448229 GCA_030674055.1 Rhabdomys pumilio | reverse complement strand
GTGTGTGTGTGTGTGTGTGTGTGTGTGTGTGTGTGTGTGTGTGTGTGCTTCATCCACAACTGTTTATGCCCATGTGGATTACTTCTTTCCTTTGTTCAGTTTTATGATCAATGAAGCTACATCACTCAGGCTTCCTTGGCTTCATTATCTGAAGCATCACCTGCTATATCTCTAGGTTCTTGTTCTGCTTTCTGTATCTTTTTAGTAATGATCTCTGTATTACATTCATAGTTCTTTGTTTACTGTGTCTATATTCCCTACCAAAGAGGAAAAATGAGCAGTTACTTTTTGATATATCTAGAGATCTTCAAGTAATAATCTTATCATTCATTATCAGATAAATGAATATATTCAAACGTGTTGGACACTCTAAAGCAAACTTTGAAAGGTGATTTTATTATTCTCATAATTTAGGGAGGCGGAATTTTTCTCCTTATGTAGTTCAAACTAGCCTATAAATCCTGAATCTTCTGCTTCAGCTTTCTGAGGGTAGGGATTACATAGGTATATCATCATGATAAGCTTCTAGTAATCTGTTAAATATTATAGACAATTGTGACTATATATGATTGTGCGCATTGTATGGATGTATGTCTAAAGACAGTTTCCTCTTCTCATGTGTTTATTTGGTCTGCCAAGGATACATGTTAAGGACACAGCTAGAGACATATAAGACTGAGTATGGTGTCACCGAGATCATTCTTCCTTTTCTAAACCTCCCATCTGGAATATTATCTCACATGATCAAAAGAATAATAAGCAGTCCTGAGTATAATTTGTACCATAATCATCTCTGTAGTGGGCGATATTTAAATCTCTACCCAAATGAGACTGGTCAAAGAAAACACAACTCAGTAATTATGAATATATTCTGTAAGCCTAGATTGGGCAGATACCCCTACACTACTCTGTTCCACAGCTATGAGACCCTTATAACTTGAGGGTTTTCCAGGCCCTGCGTCTGTCCTTCTACCTCCTGCTTCCCAGTCTTCTTCTCCTTTGTTGTCTTTCTCCTCCATTGTCTTCCTCCAGTCCACTCCTCTGCTCTCTTCCACCAAACTTTATTTCCCCACCTCCCCTTCCTCTGCCCAATCACTGGCTCCAGCCTTTGTTTTACAAATTAAGATGGGCAGAAGGTTCACTAGAATTCACCTGTGTAATGACTCACACCTCCTCTGCAGCCCTTCACAGGAAAGGGGAATTAGTATCAAAATACAAGGCCAGGGCTATCCACAACAATCTGGAGAAAACAAGAAAGCAAGTTTTAGTGCAGATATTTCACTGGGTCGATTCTTCCTGAGAAGTTTTATATTGCTGAACTTTAGAGATAAGTAGACTAGAACTATGCATATTTTAAGGCATTGTTACATCTCAGATTGAAGTTCCCTGTCCAGAGCTTAGCAATGTATATCTAGTAATTCTTCTATTAGTGGGAAAATTAGAAGGTGTCTTATAAGTTCCCATGTGATAGACATGGAATGAAAGGCATCAGATCTTTTAAATCCAAATAACAATCAAACCACAACTTGGTGACCATGTCTCATTGTCTCTTCCTTATAAATTGCTTGTGTAAAGGTCTTCACTGGAACTCACAGCTAAATGGTTATAGTTGGAAATAGTCTTAGATGAATATTACCAATTCCATTCTTTGTATATTCAAACCAAAAAGTGAATAATCCATAAAACTTAGGAAAAAATGCTTGTGAATACATTCTTATCATTGTGATGTTTGTCATTAATTTACTAGGTTAGCCTTCTCTGGGAAGCTGTCAAGACAAGCTAAAGAACACAAATGGTGGTGACTTTCTCCAGAAATAGAAAAATATGAGTCTCCAGGACTCTCTCCAAGGCCAATGCATTCTTAGAAAGAAAAATAAAAACCAGGAGAGTAGAATTACTTATAAAATATGTCATAGTAAAGTTGAAAGTGGCTTAGTGTCTGTGTAGCTCAATGCCATCAATTTCACAGCTGGAGAATAATAAAAAGATTTTTCTGAATTATGAAACAAACTTACTTCAGTCTTCAAGGCACTGTGCTGTGTGTTCAATCTTCAGTGTTTAGTTTTCTTCTCTGATACATACGAAGTTGCTACAGGGACACCAGAAAATGTAAGTATTTTTATTTATATTAGTACTATAAAAATATTTTATTTATATTATTACTATAGAAAATTTAAAAGAATCTATCAATTCCATTCTTTGTATATTCAAACCTACAGGTGAATAAGCAAACTTCTAGAACTAATAAACAATTATAGAAAGTATGTAGGATACAAAGTAAAAACACAAATAATTTTTTTCTTAGATGTTAGCAACAACCAGTGTAACTTAAATAAAAAACAGTATCATTTATATTAGCACATCAAAAATGTGCTTAAAAATTACATTTAAAACATGTGGAAGATTTAAATGAAGAAAATTAAGTTATGGTTAAGTAAAACAAAAAAAGAGCTAAATGCATGAAAAGTATCTCATGTTCATGCTAGAAAGATTCAGAATTATTATGATGTCAGTTTTCCCCAACTTGATCTATAGATTCAAGGCAATCTCAATTAAAAACTCACAGAACCAATTTTAGTCATTTTAAAGATATGTAAAAGAACAGAACGTCCAGTACACTATTGAAAGAGAATAAAATAGTTGAAGCACTAAAATTATTTAACTTACAGATTTCTTATAAAGCTACAGTAATCAAGGCACTGTGCTGTTGGGCAAAGAATAGAAATCTGAGTCAGTAGAACAGAATAGGGAGCCCAAACTACAGGCAGATGATCACTGACAAAGGTATTATGGAGAAGAAAATAGCATTCCAACAAACAGTGCTTGGAACATCATACATCCACATGTGAAAAAATGTGGACCTAGACACAGACCTATGCTGTTTACAGTGATCACCTGAAAGCTGATCCTGATTCTTAGTGTATAACACAAAGTTTTAAAACCCATAAAAGACAACAAGAGAAGCCAAATCCTAAAAGGGATGAAATACTCATCTATAATATAAAAGGCACAATTGACAAAAGAATGATTTTAATCTTGACTTCACTGAAATTACAAATGTCTGTTCTGTTAAACACTGTATGAAGAATGAGGCAGGACTAATGAGAATAAAAACATCATTGAAGGTATATCTGATAAAAGATTCTGACCCAACATAAATAAAGAATTTTAAAACACAACAAGAAGATAGCAAATAACCAATTTAAAACATGCAAAAGAATTGAACCACATCCTACTAGGTAGATATAGAAGGAATAATTAAGCATATAAATATAAATAAATAGTCCATTAAAAGTTACCTCAATTGGGAAACTCTGCTTGCCCTAGAAATTGTTATAACACAAGATAAAAGGAAGGCACTCTATAGAAAGTATAAAAGCTGCCATGGTTAAAAACATCTCTCAGCGGCATCACTTGGTCTCCTCTCCTCACATAGCATAAGATGATAGACATAGAGAAGCATCGAGGAAACTTTCATGGTTAGTGAGATGACAGAAGTTCAGCTTCCTCCACAGCTAACTTATGCTCAGAATCCTAGAGGCACACTTCCTCTCCAACCCTGCCAGTCTTTAAATTGAATAATACAGTACATTAAAAGGGAGGATAAAAACATAAATCGTATGGGAGAGTTAGTTCTGTATTTGACAAAAGCCATACATTTGTTCCCTTTTAAAACTTTTCGTTGAGGTTCATGCTCATCCCAAAATGCATAAGCTACTAACAAGAAGAGTGGTGTCTGCTCACTGTGGGTTAGAAGGGTCTTGGAGACTCCCCAAACCACACAGGCTATCACCATTGTGCTTAATTTCCCTCTAGATAGAACTCAATGGTATCATCCTATTACTGAAGACACCACAAACTTTGATCACAGTCCATGCAAAAATCAATGTGGTATTGACCAAGAAGTTTGCTCCCTACTAGTTAGCTTTCTTAGTACTGGAAGGGGCTTATGGAAGCTGCTGGGGCATAAGAAATCATCAATAGTCTTGTATGTCTACATATCTCACGAACTTCAGTAATGCCTAGCATGGTAATTTAAGCCTATTGGTTCAATAGTGGATATCCCAAGACTGTTGCATGAATGAACTCACAGGTCTGTGTTTGTCTGCATGAAACCTGTATAAGGTGAAGCTAGTATATATTTTAGCATGGAGTGACAACAGTTTCATGAACCCCCACACTTAAGTAGTGAGCTATAGATGGTTGATGGCTTCTAGGGATGGGAGAATTTATTTTCCTTAAAGATGTGACTCTTGGCTGTTCAACACAATTCCAATGCATGGCACCATATTCAGAAGCATGTGGGCAGCACAAATTGGAATTGGTTGCTTACTTTAAAAAAATATGAAAGCACATGAATATTGGAAGCGGATTAAGGTGGTAGGGGAGGCTCTGAGATAAGCTAATCAAGGAGTTGGTGGTGAATATGATCAAAATACACAGTATGCAATTCTGAAAGAACTATTAAAATGAAAAAAATAATATTTACATTGTTCTAAGTATACAGATGTCTGATGGTAAGTAGCTCATTGTAACAGAAGCAATTTTGCCTTTGCAGAATCTTCTTTTTCCATGTAGGTATCTTAAGGCTTGAGTTGCTACATCCTTAGGAAATCATACCCACCTATATCATTACGTAAATCCTTTTTAAGTAAGCAGGGATGGTGGATAAGATAGAGAAAGTAGAGAGAAAGAGAGACAGGGAAAGCAGGAATAAAAAGAGAGAATAAAAGTTTTATCAAACACTTTGAGAACTGCCTCCAGTTTCCACCCCTATCTCATATGCCCTGATAAAGTTTTGTGACCACCCCTTGTTCCAACGTAGACTTAACTTTTTACATGTGTGCATGTTTTTGCATATTTCATTGTTTTTAAGCCACCACACTGCCCATCTGAGATTAAATTCTCATCATTAGTAGAGAGGAGTAGAACAGTTAAGGGGAAAACTAGTGTGGGTTATTTCGATCACAGGGACAAGATGTCCCAGATTCTCACAAGCACAGCTTATACTTTTCAAAAGGAAAAAAAATGTATGAAGATATAGGGACAGTAGATATTTCTCTCTCTCTCTTTCTCTTTCTGTTCCCTTAAAGATAAATGTTCCATCCAATTATGTTCATAGTGAATCACTCTAATTTCAGCTTCCCTATTCAGTTGAGTGGCAGGACAATTTATGCTTCTCTTGATTCTCTTCCCCAGTAAAACATCTGGCTACATAGTAGAATTTTCATTAGCAGAGCACAGGGAGCTTGCAGATCATTCATTTTCAAGTCTTTTTCTGGCAAGTCCATGTATAAAATAACCTCCTCTTTAATATGAATCTGATACTGTTTTCCTGGCAGAAGAATTACATTCAACTGGAATAAATGAAGGTTTGTGTTTTGAATAGAGGGACCTTTTGCCAACATGATGAGGGAAAACGTGGGGAGGGTGCATGTTATGCTGTTAGAGGATGATATATTATTATTTTCAAAGCTCTGAGGAGAGAGACTCAGCCTTGTCAGCCTTGATTTATGTTTGTTCATTCTGTGATTCAATAGGAAGATCAGGTGAGCTTTACTGAATGTGTGTTGTGTATTTTTCTACAGAGCAAAATGGAGAACAGCCCCACACCCTGCCTCACCTTGTCCCCATTGCCACTATAAAGGATAAAGGTTTTTGGGGCATGGGTACTGCATAAGATTCTGACTCAAATCAGTTCTCATATCTGTCTCCATCCACTTGAACACAAGATGGCTTTTCACAAGCCTACAGGTCCTTAAGACCAGATTATTAACAAAGAGGTATCAAAAGTTTCAAAAATTATGTTTCAATGTTTTTTTATGACAGCTATTTAATTTTGAACACAATTAAATTTTCTCCTCAAGTAATTTTCCCTATAAATATATTAACCTTATACTCACCTATTTAAACAAAACTATAGGGTTGTATCCTAAAATGATAAGGCATAAAATATACATGGATTAATTACATATAAATTTTATGATTTTTTTATGTTTACTTGGGATAATCTGGCAGTTTTAATTTTTTGTGCCAGCAAATTTGTAACTTCACCTTTGTGGTGCTTAGATTTTATAACCTGATTATGAAGATTCACTTTGTTGCACATTTCAAATAAATGGTCCACTCACAGAAAAGATAGCTTATACTGACCTCTCTGTTTTACCCAGAGTGCTTAGCTAGACTTCCAACTGTGTTTGAAAACAATCATAATGTCCTACTATTGTGAAATACTGTTCTTCTGATTCACTTCCATGTGCTTTGGAGAATTCTTATACAGTATTTTTATAGCTAAACTTCTTTTCATTTCTGCCTCATATTTTTATATTATATTACAAGTATTGTTATCATTGAATTTATTTGGATTTTTGTATACCTTCTGTAACTCCAGAAATCTGATACCCTCTTCTGACTCCTATAGGAATGCCCACACATATGTCACATATTTCAAAAACACATACATACAAATAGATCCATATAAAAATATATCTTAGAAAAGAACTCACTAAAACATTCAGACTACACCTACAGTATTTCATTTGGGAAAACTGTAGTGTTTTTTTTTCATATGCTTTTGATAATTTAGATTTTCTTTATTATTCCCTTTTATCGGTAAATTATGCTTTCATGGGAATTTTTTAAAATTTGTTTATCGATATTTATTGCAGTACTTATACTTGAGGCATGATGCATTTTCTATCTGAATCACAGTTTGATCTGATGTTTCGTAGGTACCATTCTCCTTTGCCTTCCCTCCAGAATCCATTGATACAAATGATCTATCTTGCCCAAGTACTTTATGTGTTCCCATATGTTTCACTTCATGCCTTAAGTTCAAGCATTTTATTTTAGCCTTTATTTTATTCAACTGTATCACCAATATGCATCATTGTCTAATTTCTACCAGTATATCAGTTTAGAATAAGTTTCAGGCCTCTTATTAAAATATCATTTATAAACTAGGTTTTAAACATGTGTATATGTGCATGTTATTTGTGTGTGTGTGTGTGTGTGTGTGTGTGTATAGATTTATGTATGTTTGGTAGGATGCATAAGCACATATGTACATATACTAAGTGCTACAGATGCCAGCGAATCACATTGGGTATCATTTCTCAAGAAAGCCTGTGGGGAGCTGACAGAAGGCGGCTATCATCCTTGCAGCCATCTTGAGCCATATACCCTGACAAGAGACTTGATTACAATAGCCTACAACAGCTGAGCACACTCTGATAACATCTTGTTTTAGATACCCAGGATTTTCCCTTGGGTGTGTGAGACTTAAAGGTGTGTGACTTAAGAGTGTGACGTAGAGATCAGATTTAGAGACAAGACCTAAGGGCATGACTTAAGGGTATGACTTAAGGGCATGACTTAAGGGCATGAAGTGAGACATATAAAAGGCAAGAGGCAGACAGAGCAAAGCAACAGATTACTTGACATTAGAGCATTAGACATTAGGCACTTAGCACTTGGAGAAAGAGCTTGGAACTGAGAAAGAGACTAGCAACTGGAACTAAGATTAGGTGCTAGGAACTAGGGACTTGGAACTAGGGACTTGGACTAGGACTTGGACTAGGACGAGAGACTGAAGAATAAATGGGATTGAATCACACTCTGTCTAGTCTCCATTCTTCGAGTCCATCTTCACTTTCTCTTTTGCTGAACCCCGACCTGTGGACTAGAGCAGCTTGAGGCAGTGCAGACTCTAACAATTTAGCCTCCAAGGCTTTTGGCAGTGCAGGTTCCAACATTGACAGAGCGGTCCACGACATTTTGGCCCCCAAATGTGGGGTAGCTCAGGCCAAAACAAAAGTCATCAAACTTCCTTTTGAAACAATCTCTCATTGGCCTGAAACTCCCATATTAGGCTAGGCTGACAAGCTAATGAGTGCCAGTCACCTGCTTGTTTCTGCCTCTCCAGAGTTGGGATTACAAACATGCCACCATGCCTGACTTTTTAGGTGGGTTTGGGGACTCAAATTCAATCCCTGTACATACAAGCCAAACTTTCACCATTTGTGCTATTTCCCTAGTTCTTTTAAAATTTACGTTTAAATGATTGTCTACTAACTACATTACTGGAGACATTCATGAACTTGGTTCTATTGTCTACTTTGCCTCAGTTCCTGGTTGTTTACATAATGTAAAGTTAATATAAATACTTATTGTTGTTCATATTCATTTCAATATTTTAGAGCTTCTGTATACTGCAAAATGCATACTTAATACACCAAACCCAATTTTTAATATTCCCAAACATTTTTGCTTTTGTATATGTTGAAAATCCTATGATATACCCCTAACAATTTTTTACTTTGGAGAGCTAATTACTTTTTAATAAAACACTTAAATATGAACAAAATGGTCTTTTAATGTTTTTTTTCTTTCTCATAACTTACACTTATGGTCTTCTTCACTAATTTTTATATAACAGTGAAGCTGGAGGAGATTCACTGTGTATATGTGTGTGTGAGAGAGACTGTGTGTGTGTTGTTTTTGAATAATGCATGTGCATGTGTTTGAAGATGCCTGTGCCCATGCAGGAAGACATCAAGCGCCTGAGCTATCACTCTCCACCTTATTCTCTTGAGATACACTCTTTCACTGAACCCGAAATTAAGCTTGCAGCTAGCAAGCTCCAGCCTTTCTGTCTCCTTCTCCCTCTTGCTCTGGGTTATAGACTTGAACAAAGTCCTGCCCAGATTTTTATATGAATTAAGTTTTGGTCCTCAAGTTTACACAGGTAATGTTTTTACTCAATGAACCATGCCCTATTGCAGAATGGTGATTTTGACCTCCAAAGGATCGGTCATACCCATGGACACCTGTGGTAGTCACATGTTAGCTTAAAGATTGATATTAAACATCCTACCCTACCACTACCCTACCACTGAGCTACGGTCCTTGCCCCTTTGTGTCATTCTTAAAGAGTACTAGCTTTCAAAACTAAAGTACTAAGAAATGCCTCATCTTTTTTGCTTTATTGTTGTAGGGCACATTTAAACCAGTTTGACTTATTTACATTTGTGCCACTGTAACCAAACATCTAGCCAGAATCTTTTGTGGAGTATGAGTTTATTATAGCTTTAAATTTGAAACATGTCAGTCCACCATTGCAAGGAGGAGAAGAGGGCAAGGAAATCACATGATGGCAGAAATACGCAGTGAAAGACGATTCAAGAATAGATCAGTGCAAGATATAGCTGGCAAGAAACCGAGCCCATACATACACCTAGAGGACTAAAGATCTCACTGCAGACATGTTTGCTCATCCACTTTACTGCTGCTCTTGTCTCAACAGCAGGGGGATTGACAGATGTCGAACAGCAGATAAATGGATAATAAAAAGAAGACTCATATGCATAATGAGATTTTATTTAGCCATGGAAAAATAAAATTTGTAGGAAAAAATGGAACTTGATGATAATTTTAAGTGAGGTTCTAACTGAGGCTTAGAACAACAAACCTTACATACTGTATTTCTTTCGGGGATGGAATACTCTAAGTGTTAAATGTGTGTATCCTGCTGAGGGTGAGTATTGGTCAAAGTACAGATTTGTAAAGGATGAGGGGTGGGGAAAACAGATCACAGAGAAAGAAGGCAGTGAAAGAATGTAGTGGAAAGGAAGGAAGCTGGCAAAGTTGTCATAGGGAGGAAATAAACCAAAGTGAACTATGTAGGAAAATCTCATCTAGAACCCATTTTTTCATAAGTTTATTTTTAAAATAAATTGGAAATTAAAATGAGCTCATTAGCTCTATTCCACTAACTAGGGCACACTTCCTGCCTTTCTTCAATGCTCATGAATGTCTTAATTATAAACTCTTCAAGGGATTAATCCACTTGTTCTTTCAGAGCCCTTATGATGTGACCATCTCTTGAGATTTCCCCAAAGGCAGACCCTAAGTCAAACTTCATTAATCTCCTATATATTCATTAATCTAATCAGATGGACAATCAAGGTAGAGGGACGGAGGGATTTGGGGGGAAGATAAGAGGGGGGAGGGGAAAAGGGGGGCAGGAACAGGTATGGGAGGAGACTGGGATGATATACAGAAGGTCAGGAATTTGAACAGAGGTATGTAGCAATGTGGTATGGGGAACTGGGGACAGCTACCAGAAAGTCCCAGATGCCAAAAGGCTCCCAGGACTGAGATTAGCTGAAATGCCCAACAAAGGGGAGGGAGAAGCTGTAGAGACCTTATCCAGAAATTAGGCAAGGACCCCAGTTGGGAGAGGGAACCACCTGCTCATCTCCAAATTTTATCCCATAATTGCTCCTGTCTAAAGGAAATACAGGCACAAAGTGTGGGGCAGAGACTGAAGGAAAGGCCATCCAGAGACTGCCCCACCTGGGGATCAATCCCTTATACAGACACTATTGCAAATGCCAAGAAGTGCTTGCTGAAAGGAGCCTGACATAGCTGTCTCCCGAGAGGCTCTGCCAGAGTCTGACAAATCAGATGTGGATGCTCACAGGCAACTATTGGGCTGAGCCTGGGGTCCTCAATGGATGAGTTAGGGAAAGGACTGAAGGAGCTGAAGGAGTTTGAAACCCCATAGAAAGAACAACAATATCAACCAATCAGACGCCCCAGAGCTCACTGGGACTAAAGCACCAACCAAAGAGTACATATGGAGGGATCCATGGCTCCAGTTGCCCAGCTCCATATGTAGCAGAGGATAGCCTCATTTGGCATCAATGGGAGGAGAGGCCCTTGGTCCTATAAAGAAGTGATGCCTCAGTGTAGAGGAATGCTAGAGCAGAGAGGAGAGAGTAAGTGGGTGGGTGGGGAAGCATCCTCATAGAAGCAGGGAGAGGGGGATGGGATAGGGGGTTTCTGGTGGAAGGGAACCAGGAAAAGGGATAACATACAAAGAAAAAAAAAGATGAGCCATTGTCTGGGCTCTTTTTCTAAAACTAACCCTCATTCTTAAAAATTCTTTATTAGATGTCTCATGTATGCAATAATAATATTGTTGCTGTTGTTGTTGTTGTTTTTCTTCTCTCGCTGGCTATACTCAGAAAATTCTCAGGTCTGCATGAACTTTGGAAAATTATTGGTTTGTGCCCTACACCAATCCTCCAGGCCTGGGGCTACTTAGTTGTTTCTTAGAATTTGATCCTAAAAATGGAGGTTGTCATTCAAGAAAACACTTAAGGTATTTGAAACTGATTTCTAGATCCATCTCTGCACAACTTTATCTGCCCCAGTAATTGGCAAAACCCACTTCTTTCATCAGTCTTGAATCTAGTGTCTGTCTTTTTTTTAATTGGATATTTTATTTATTTACAGTACAGATGTCATCCCCTTTCCCCATCTCCCCTCCCTAGAACTCCCTATCCTATACTCCCTCTTCCTTTATGCTTTTATACCATTTTGATTACATGCATGTAATAAGGTCAGTCTAGGTTGAGGGTCTAGCAATACAATAGATGCAAATAGTCGAGGAACAAGCAATTCTAGTGTCTGTCTTACCTAGTCAGTGAGATCACAGAACTCTTGTGGCTGACTTCAGGCAGAAAGACGGAGTCAATTAGTAAGCTGATCTCATTTGTTTCTGCTGGTTTTCTAATCATCAGCTTTTGTTGCTGTAATCTAATTTATGGGAAGTTCTTTCTTACTGAATTCCAATTGTCAGTTATATAAAACAATAGGGACTTTTCTGTAACATTTGCTCCCTCATGAAAAGAAGAAGAAATCTATTGTCTGTACTTTTATCTTGGTTCTTGGACACTTGATTTTATTTCCTGGCATGCTTAACTTTGTATGCAACATCATTGTACCTGAACAATTGTGGAGTCTCACTTGATTTCTGGTTACTATGGCAGACTGTAGTCTGTGTTCTCAATAAGAGAATAATGTAATTGTAATTGTGTCATATTTATAAAATAGAATATTCGTAACTGCTGAGTATAATATGCATCTGTATGTGCCAGTATGTATACGTATCAAGGAAATATTATATTTCTTCAATAGGCCTTCCATAATAATGGAATAGCTTAAACAAAGGAAATTTGCTTTCTTAGATCTCTAGAGACTTGAAGTTCAGGATGAAGGTGATTTCTTCTAAAGACTTTTTTTTTTTTTTTTTTGACTTATGGATTTTTCTCCGAGACCTTGCCTGGTGTTTTTTCTTCACTTGTGTATGCCTTAGTTACATCTTATATTTAGTGATTCCATCCATATTGGTTGGTATAGGACTTACAGATATGTCCTCATTTCTGAACCTACTCACAGGACTTTATTTCCTTTGATTACCTCTTTAAAGATGTGATATGCAAATATATCCACATTCTGAAATAATGCATATTATGACTTCAACATAAAAACAGGGAAAATATTTTGCTCATTATATCAAGGTAAATAAGACAATATATAAGTAGTGCATGAAGTATAAAATTCCACTTGTATTTTAAGCATGTGTATAAGTTCTCTTTAAGACTTTAAAGAAAGTATTAAGAGTGATTTTTATTTGAAAATCAGACTAAGGGTTACAAGGGGAAAGAAAATAGCAAGGATATGAGTGCATTTAGGTATTTCTTGATCTCTTAATTTTTACAACTATAGCTCTATTAACTCTTTCATTTTGATGTTGTAAAACACTGCTCATGCTTTCCTGGATCGCTCATATCCTTTAGTAAATCTAGGGTTGCAACTTGAGTTTTATGACTGCCATGTTGATAATCTTTTTTTTTTCTTGCCAGGTTGCTTTATCCCTCAATGGGGCCACATTCTTCTTGCAGAAGCTAGGTAAATCACATAGTAACATTTCAGAAGCACTATTTATTTTCATTATCTATCACCTTGGTTGTTTCAAGTTTCCAAATATAAATGCAATATGTCTATGTTACCATAAAGAAACTCACGGCGATGGTCAGTTCTTTGTCATCTTGACACGACTAGAATCATCTAAGAAGATAGAATATTAACTGAGGAATTACCTCTGTCATATTGGCCTTCAAGCAAGTCTACGGTGGCATTTTCTTGATTAATAATTGATATGTGAGGACCTGGTCTACTATGGGCAATATTACCACTGAGCAAGTGGTACTTGGTGACATAAGACAGCAAACTATGAAAGCTAGTAAGCAGAGTTTCTCTAGGGCCTTTGCCATAGTCTCTGCTTCCAGGTCCTGCCCTTCTTGAGTTCTTGCTTTGGCTTCCCACAATAGACTGTGACTGTGGATATATAAGCTAAATAATCCCTTTCCTCCCCACGTTGTCTATCAATGCAAGAGGAATCTAACTAAAACACTTGCATGTCATGGCTCAGTCTGTTCCTTACCATCCCGTACTATGAATGTCGTCTTACTATGGATACTCTGGCAACTTTCAGTTGGCCAGATCTTCATTCATCCATCTGCAGGAAAGTTGGTAACTTATCAGTAAGTCTGATTCTTGATATTTTTCAGTCATCACCTGGCACCACAACTGCTCCTCGGCTGTAGATCCATGTCACCATGCAATTCCCAGCAATCTGTACACAGCATTTCCAGACCCTGGCCATGCTGTGTCCTCACTTAAACAGAGTGGAGGAAATGCAAAAATGCAATTACAAATGCTGTGCTCATATGAGAGACCTTATCATTCCCTGTGTATTGACAAAGGTCACTTCATCACAGGGCTACTCTAGAAACAGTTCTTTGGCCAGAGTTAGAAAAGACCTAGTGTGGCCGAGACAACGGTGGCATTCCAAGGAGTCCACTTGTAGGTGACTCGAACAATTTGTTCTGAAACCGCACATCATTTTGAATTTATTCTTTTTTAAGTGACTCTCTCATCTGGCTCAGTGAAGATGGAAGACTCAATTAAGGAACCACTGTGTGGCAGTCACAACTGGCTCCTTTATCTTGCTCCCTATGCAAGGGAAAAAGACTCCCCGGAACAAATGCACCATAGTGGTTCCACTTGACCTTTCTTTATGGAGTGGGCTCATTCAAAGTTTCTTTTTCTTTTTAAGGATGGAAACATAAAAGGCACCAAATGGCTCTGTTGTTTCCTTTAAGCACAGTGCTGTTGAGAGAAGAGTCTGTGATGGCATGGGGCTTCAGGCAATGGATAATCCTTTTGTTCTCCTTTCAGGAGGTTGCTAAAGTTTGCCCTTCTCCTCACTGCATCACCCTAAGTTCTTTAGGCTTTTCTGCTTCTACAAGCAGAGGTCAAAAGAGGACTTTCTGATTGGCCCAGTAGAGTCAAGGAAGGAGAAAGCGAAAGGTGTCCCAGATGCTCTTAGGGACCCCATGAGACTTAGCTGGGAATCAACTGAGAAATTCTGTGTTTGTTAAACAGGTATAATAGGACCTTTCAGTTTGTAAAGACTTGACCATGGAGTCACTTTAGCTAATAAGCTTCCTTACTGAGTTCTAATTGTTCTTACTGATGGAAAGAGAATTAGTACTCGTTTTCACGAGCAAGTCTTTCAGGGACAGGATCATGTCTCCTGTTGAATAAGTCTGTACCTGCCTCTGAAGTGGAGTGTGGGAATGTTAAATGCAGAAGATGATTATGTGTGGTGCAGGAGGAAGCTGCTTTAAACTTCATTTTTAAATCACAACATGAAAAAGAAGTGAATCTATAATGTGGTGGAGTCACTTTCTCCATATTTGTGTATAATTTTGAGATAGTATTTTGGACTGTGCAGTCCACACTAGCCTGGAAATCACAATCTTCCTTCCACCTCCCTGAGACAAGTATATGTTTAGTTGATAACCACACCCCCTGTCATGGCTTGAATAAAATGGGTCAGAAGTCCAGAGAAGATGGTAAGAGGTGACAGAACTAAAAGCAATTAAATCTGCCATGCATGCTTTTATTTGTTGGAGTTATTACAGTGTACACAAAGATAGGTCAGTGATTTATTGGCTGTATTATCTAGATTTATCAGAACTAAGAATTACAGGACAGCTGTTAAAATTTCTATAAATTATAAGTAAAGATTGAAAAAAAAGCAGAAATACAACAAAGGAAAATGTCAGCAAAACAGAGAAGTAATATATTTTATCCATAACTGAACTTTTACTGTCTATATTAAAAATTAAAAACAGAGCTAGACATAGGAAAACACCATACATAGGAGGCTGAGGCAGAAGGCCTTTGAGTTCAAAGCAACCCTTGTCAAAACACTGCATTGCGTGTCAGCTTGAGGTACATAGTTAGACCCTGTAGAACCCCCCCCCACACACACACATACCTTCTTCCAAAAAATTCAGTAAAAATAAAGACAGATAATAATATCTACCATATTCAATTATATTTCACCAAGTTTAAAATAAGCCATCAATAATACCTTCATAGAAAAAATAGATTTTTTCCTAGAACTTAGAAAAAGATATTTTATTTTTTTAAGTTTTTACTTCATGTTTTAAAAGGTCATATTGCAGTGCCTTTCTGGTGTGTGCTACAATAGTACTGTGGTAACTCTGATACAAATACAAACAAAACAATTACCCATTGAGGACTGTTTTACTAAGCATCCTGTTGAAGGAGTACTTCATCAAAAAAATTAAAGACCAGACGCTGTTGTACAGGACTTTATTCCTACCAACTTGAGAGACTGAAGCAGTAGGACAGCAAGTTCTAGGTCAGCCTGGGCAGCTCACTGTGAGACCTGCCTCAAAAGGGGAAAGTAGAAATAGCCTTGAACGTCTTTCCTGCTCAAATTTCCTTGCTATTGTCATTACCTTTTCACTTTCACATAAGTTGTGTTCTCCTACCTCCTTGCACTAAGGTATTTCTTCCTCATTGCCCCGATATCTTTCTAGCTTCACAGCTTCTAAATGTCCTTCAAGTTGAACAAATAACTCTATAGATTCAAAGCTAAGATACATATATCACTGGCATTTGTCCTTATAGGTCTGGATTACCTTACTCAGTGTAGTATTTTTCCAGTTCCCTTTATGATAGGACAACATTTTTTTTATAATTTTACTATATTTTTGAAGATGAGAATGTATGTTTATTTTTTACATTTTCATTATCTACTCATCAGTTGATAGACATCTATGTTGATTCCATAACCCAGCTATTATGAATAAAGTCTCAATGAATATTGTTCCCACCTACCCCTTAAATCTCAAGAATATCAAAGAAGAGGAAGAAGAAATACCATAAAAGCCAGAAGTTAGGGGGTACTGATGTTGAAGTGTCTTCTGGACACAACAGGGCAGTTTTGCTCATGAATTCACAGCATCTGTGCTTGCCTACAGAAGACCTACAGGAGATCTAATCAGCCAACACTTAAGCATGGATAGGGAAAAGGTTCAGAAGGCCATACATCTACCTGAGGACTTGTTGTCAGTTGATGGTTGCTGGGGGGATCAGTCTTTCTTTTTCTGTAAAGTTTCCCTTGTTCCACTGAATGACAATCTATGTCCTCACGGGCATTGCAACTTGTTCTCAATGGGATAACTGCCTTTACAAGAAGAAGAATATGTGGAGTTGGGGGCAGGATATGTGCAGGGAAGGTCGGGAGGAGTTAGAGAGTGGAGTAGAGCATGGGTGTGATCAAAGTACACTGTATACGAGCATTAAATTTTCAGAGAGTAAATTTAAAATGTTGTATTAAAGATTCTCCAAATCTAAAAGTTACAGCTTATCTTCTGCTTGTCACCGGGAAAAAATCATTGCAAATTTTTGCATGCAAGTATACAATTGCCATATATTATAACAAACCCCAGTTCATGGAAAATGCTACCCAAGGCCCCACCCCTTCAAAGAAGCAGAAACTTTCTCCCAGGAATGTCAGTTGGACATTCTACAGCACAGCATCCCTGTGATGTCGGATTCTCCTGGTAAACATTGAGCTAGGGCAGCTTTCTCAGAAATAGCAGACAAGGCTTACCATGAGCAAAGAAGCCTCCTTAGACCGTCTTTCCTGAGAACCTGCTTCTGTTCTTCCTGTTCTGCCGCCCACAGCTTTGCACTGGCCACTGGTGGCTTTTCTTCAAGTTTCTCTGGTATCAGTTTCTATAACCTTGATTTTTTGACCAACTTTAGTTTTGCTTCATGTCTCTACTATTAAATATACAAAGACTTTACTTCTGACAGTTGTGTATACGTTTAGGACTATAATTTACAGCCTATAGGTTTTGAGTTTTATAGCCTATGCCTGGATTATACTTTCTTAGGTGGAATGCAATCAACTATGACTGTAAAAAAAAAATAAATAAATCCTGGTGATTTATTTTTATGCTCTAAAGTTATGGTTTTTACATTCGTCTAAGAAAGTGCACATATGTGGCCCAGAACAATAGACTTTGTGAAATTAAGCAAGCAACCAGAAGAGCTAGCTTAAGCATCTTTCAATCCTCATAATCGGAAGGCACTTTTTCCTAGGTTGAATCTAAAACACACTATTGATAAATCTACATGTATCTGGGGTATGAAATCAATAAAGCCATGAACAATTTAGATACCAAAACTAACCTTTGAAGGAATTTAATGTCCTTGGGCTGTTACTTCTCACAACTACGTTGAATAAAATTCACTCAGATTTATTGTTATTAAAATTCTTCATTATCATTATCAGCTTCATTATCACCCCCAAGTGCACAGAGCTCTTTTCTTTCCAGATGCTTAAGTTGTTTTACTTATATTACTGTAGCCATTTTAAAATATGCTTAAAATATCAGCCTGCACATTCATCTCCACTATACCTCCCTATGGAGAAAAAAAAGGGAAGTAAAATGATTTAAAGTGAGATTCTTTTTTCCGTAGTCTCTGGCTAGAGAAGCCAGTGGGTATTCCAAGACCATATTACTTCATTAAGTCTAATATTATTCCGATGAGATCTGAAAGTAGAGAGTATTTATACCATCGAATATAAATGAAACAGAGATGCAGAATCTTTTTAAAAGGCTCATCCAAGGACATAGTTGGAAATAGCAGAATGCCAATAAGTTAGTCAAAGCCTTTTGATCTTCATGTCAATTTTATTCCTGCTCAATGACGTATTTTTATTAAGGTCTACTCTATAAAAGTCATGTGCTTTGACCTACTGCAAATATGATGACTAAATATCACTGGCAAACAGAATGGTCCCAAAGTTGTATGCTCCGAGGGCCATTTTGGCTTAATGGAAGAAAACAGACTTTAGATCGAGGTCAAAGTAGGTCTGAAGCAAAACTGTCAACATGGCTCCTGACTCAACTTTTGTTTTGAACTTTAAAATTTTTCACTGTAGTTAATGTTTGTCAGATAGAATTACTTAAGGGTTAAAAGTACAGTGTAGTCTTTTAGACACTTAAACATGATTGGTCCAGATTGGACACATACCTTTCAGCAGTTTATTACTGTTCTTGTTACTAGTGTTACTTTTGCCACTTTTGCTACAAAGTACTGTGTTCTTTGTCTTAGAACAAACCTCCTGACTATCATGCCTAGTGTGCTAGCTTCGGTAAGTTCAACTGTATAGTTTATTTGTTTTCTGGTTTCATAGAGCCTGCATGCATCATTTTGACTTGATTCCACATTTTGGATTCTGCTCGATCCCAAATTCATAAAGCCCAATAGAATTTGATAAATGCAAATAAATTAAGAAGAACTATACCTATTCTCCTTTTTAGAGGTACTTTTTTTATAGTCAATTTTGTTTTCTTTTTAGTAACTGCTCTTGATTTGACAACCCTTTTCATGTCTCGAAGCGACATTGGCCTGTTTCCTTTGTATGATGAGTTGGAACCCAGATCATTTAACCTTGTTTTGATTTTTTTGAAATCTTCCTTTCTGTTGTCTAAAGACTGTGCCCTGTTCCCTGTTGTTGGTCTTTTTTATTTTTATTTTTATTTTTATTTTTATTTTTATTTTTATTTTTATTTTTATTTTTATTTTTATTTTTATTTCACTGTGTTTTTCCCCCCCAGGAGTTTTGTACAATGAAAAGAGAACTTATTCCTTACAGTGCTCTTATGTCCTCAATGTTCCAACCTTACAACTTTTACCAGTTCTCTGAACAAACAGGATTGTTTGTCTGCATGTACGTCTCTCCAGATGGCAATCATAGATCAATTTCTGCCTATACCACAACCAGCACCATGTTCAAATCTTAGATCCTCCCTGCTTCTGTTCACCTCTATCATAACTTTTATTACAACCTTTCCTTTTCTATAATCTATCCCAGAGTAGGAAGCTTGGATGTTTCCAATCCAAGTAAGATCTGTGGCCAATATTGGCATTTAAGAAGACTAAGATTATGTGCTGAATATGAGTTAAATGATGTTGATGCAAGAAGTCACGGTGTGATATCTGAAGGAAGTCCTAGAAGATCTAGCATTGATAACAGGAATGTTACTGTAGCTATGGTAACTACCTTTCCCTCTTGGTTTACAAAGAGATCACCTTTCTCCTTTCTTACTGTTTCCCATAACAATTGTGTGGTTCAACATTACCAGGTACCAAATCAGTCAAAAATTTCCATGACTTAGATGTTTTCAGGAAAAGTTTATTTCCCACTTATTCCTGGATTTGAAAACAAAATCATCTGTTGTACTTTATTTTCTATTTTTCTGTGATAAACATTTGTGAACAAGGACTGACAGCATGATCTTTAATTTGTGTGTCAACTTGCCTGAACCATGGAGTGCCAAGCTATGTAACTAAATGTTATAGACAAAGTGTGTCTTTGAGGTAAGATTCACATTTGAACTAGTGGACTGAGTAAAGTAATTTGCTGTTCTCAGTGTGGACGTCACACAAGCTTTGGAGACCCTAAATACAGTTTGGTTTTTTTAAAGGTAGAGGAACAGAGGAAGGGGCAATTTACTGTGTCTAATTTTCTTCCAACTGGCATGACAGCTTTCTTATGTCTTCTCACTAGTGCTTATATCATGAAGCCTATTTCTCAACCTTGAAGGTCTTCAGATTGAAATTAATGCATTGGTTTTCCATAGACTTCATTTTGTGTTAAAAAGATAATGAACTTCTCAGTTTTTGCAAGTTAATTTCTTGTCCCCTGATGCCCCCTCCCCATTGGTTTTGTTTTTCTGGAGAACGATTTAATGTAGATAATGATTTTAAAATCATATTAAAGATAAAATTAATAACAACAAATTAAAAATTGATTCCTAAAGCAATCAGCATGAAGACCTATAAACAAAGCTCTAGGTCTTTGCATTGCAGAAAAATCTGGTATTCTTTTCTCTACCACAACACTTTGACTCTTTATCTTGGTGTCACTGGCACGATTTCTATTCCATTGTTCTTTTCCAACTATTCTTTATCTATTGTTGTTATTCATAAAAATACATGACAGAGGTTCCCCTGCTCACTGACCACATGAAAAACTTGAATCATCTTTCCAACTCTTGTTTAATTAATAATACTTATTATTATCTTTTACTATTTTCTCCTAAGAATATATGCTATATGTTCTACAGTTTTTATTTATACACTATTATCAGAATTTAAGACAGTGCTGACATGGTGTAGCATATGTGCTCAGTAATTAGCTGTATAGTAGTGGTAGTAATGCTTTGTTTACTAAGATCTTTAAAACTAAATACTGTGCTGGTTCTCTAGGTGCGTTATTTTTAGCTTATCTTTATACCATCCTCTTAAATGGACTCACTCATCGACTCTAACCTTGAGAATCTGTTTAAAATGAGTTAGTTTTCAGTCATGCTCACAGCAGAAGCTCTTATGGACTCTTGACCTTCTGGACTTTGAATCCTGTGTGCAGATTGCAACCTCTAGAGACCACACTTTGGGAGAAATGGTAATGTATCATTGTATCAGATCATAGTTGTACTTGACTTCATGGCTTTGACCTCATGACTTCTGGCTTGGGTTCTCTTATCATACTGACACGGAAATGCTACCTTCTCAACTCTGTTCCTAGTCTACTGAAGATAAGCTTAACTGGGAATCTCATACCCTTTCTGCTATAGTTTTACAGTTCTCATGTTGAGGTTATTTGCGTCATCTCCCCTTGTAAATGGCTTAATAAATAATATAAATAAATAAATAAATAAATAAATAAATAAATAAACATGCCCTCCTGTTATGCTTCTAAGGATAGAACATAGCTATATTTGGTAGATTATATTTTGACAAAATTATGGTTGTTTAGTGATTAGGCTTATTCCAAGATCTCTATATTTAATTGTGACTTTTTCAAGCTAATGTATAAAGAAAAAACTATAGCTTGAGGTAGACTGAAGAAATCCTATGCTTGCCTTCCCATTTATTATTTAAATGCCCAAAATATACTAGGTAAGGAAAAGCAATTGAAATATAGTAAACAACATATTTTTTTAATGGGGAGATGGAAAAATAGGGACTTTAATTAGAGAGTGAGGAAGAAAAAAATTATAGGAAAAGGGAGGAAGATAGTTAAATAATTCTAAGGATATTTGAAAACTTCACAGGAAATCATGTTACTTTATATTTACCTAAAATTAATCTAAGACATACAAGTAAATAAATGAACCTGAATAAACCGCATAAATAAAGTTATGCCACTTGAAGGTAATAATGTTTCCCACAAGAGTAATAGATCATCTGATTAAAACCCCAGTATCAGGCATGAGAAACCATATTTTGCACTCTTGGTTGGGGAGTCCAACAGACTCTCAAAACAATGTTAACTGTTACTGTTTCCTATAATTTGAAGGTAAGTTCTCATTGCTCAAAACATGGTGAACTTTAGGTACCTAAATATGGTACCTCCATATTTATAAATCAGTATTTTAAATCCTAACTACACTTCAAATACTTATCCTTATACCCACAGGTAACAGTAGCTCTTATTTTTATCAAAGAATTTTCTTTCTGCAGAAAACAGGCCATTGCACATAGTTACCAGCTAGACAAAATGCAAAGAACAAGACAACTCTGGGTGCCTAACTCCAACTAAAATATGTACAGCACTACCCCTGATACACCAAAGGTTCAAAAAACATTACGGAAAGAAGGGATGGAGAGAAATAAAACCCCTGAAATCTCAACAAGATTCTGCTTAAACAAGACAGTGAAAATACCAGTTGACACGTTAATATGGCCCTAGATGATGAGCTTCAGACAATGGATGACTATTAAGAGAATAAAAATTTGACACTCCAAGAATATCCATCTTAACTGAATATTTGATACCACTTATAAAAACACATATGCACAAACACTAAACAGACTCAGTCTTGCATATCTAGATTTACTCTAAGAAAAATGAAATTAACTAATTATCATTAACTAATTAATGATAGTCCAGAGCTATCATTTCATCTGATAAGTGTTTTTGCCCTGATGTTTCTCTCATGGTAACTGACCCAAGCATACGTCTTTGGCTGTCCTGAATGTTCAGAGCAATCAGTACACACTGTATTCCAGCCTTCACTTGTAGAATGGAATCTCTAGTCTAAGGACAGATGACTTAGAAGAGCTCACATTTTTCTGTTTTCCCTAGCTTCCTCATCATATGAGAACTATCACATCTCAACTCTGCCACAAAGCTCTAGAGGTCATTCTATTGGGAAATGGGCCTATTGCTGGTCTCAGCCTATATTCAAGCACACAGGTAGAAAGGCATTACAGGTGAAACAAACGTGTAATGAGATTCTATAGCTCTGTCTGAAGGGACTAATAGTATTTGAAACAGCTCAATGAACTCCACTGTTTGAGTGGTCAGGATTCAGGCAATTAAGCCAGAACCAGAGATAAGCATCCTCACAGCATAAGGGTGAGCCTTGGAGACTGGGAATGCTACAAATGTGGGCCTTGTTGAAGCCACTTAGGAATGTTCAGACAGGATGAAGACCAGAGTAAAAACAAATTTTTTTGAGATGCACAAGATCCTCAAAAATGGCAAAGCCTCAACAGTAGAAGGGTCTTATGCACAACTTATAAACAAAGAAAGACTGGCTGGACAAAACTACTATGACCAAGAGGCAAGTCTAACAACACTAGACATTGTTTCTTTTTAAATCACACACCTTTATACTCGAAACTTCATATACTCATGGATAGTAAGAGAAAGCCAGTGCCACCTACAAGTCCCCAGCAGAACATGAGTCAAAAACATAAGCTTCTTGAATTACGAATCTATTGGTATCAGGGTCTAGATATTAAAACCACAAAGAGTTGAGGTTTAGCCACCACCTCTTCTCAGTAGGCTAATTAAAAACCAAAACACAATGGTGGAAGCAAAGAAAGGAAATTCATTCAATGTGGATGCAATAGAAAAAAAAATAACTAATAAGGAAGTCTGGTGACTTCTAATCCAAATTCATCTCTTTGACCATGACCTAGGTTTAGATTTAAATAGAAAGTCAAAGGTATAGAAAACTAAGCAGTCCTGGTCAAGGTTATGGCCATGCCTATCACCAACACATCATTATCTAGGCTCTGTTCTCTCTTCAAGAGTTGTCTGACAAGAAGTTAGAACTGTGAATGTTTTTCTTATGACCAGTTTCTTTTATTAGACAGCACAGATTTCAGCTTCTTCCCTCTCCCAGTATATGATTCCTGAAAAACAAAATAACAATTCCTTGTAGACTAAGGAATTTAGTAGTTACATGGATGAAGATAGGAGCACATCAGCTCTCTTAGGAACATCTTTGCTTCTGCTAGGACTGTTAAATGTCAGCTTCCATACGATACACAAGACCAATCCAAAATGGCAAGAAAAGCACTGGGCACAGGGATTTAGTTACAACCGTGACTAGTAAGTGGCTTTGCTAACACAGGAGTGACTGTTGGGCCATAACGGTGAAAGGTATGATTAGGAGATGAATTGGGCAGGGACATAGAAGCAACATTCAATGAAGGAAACAGGCTCATGAGAGTTAGTTCAGTCATGTAACTAAAATAACAGTGAGCAAATAAAACACAAAAATATCATCAACACCCAGTGGGATAACTATCCTGAGTATCTGTACTATATCATTGAAAATGTCAGCTTTTCATCAATCCTTGACAGACACAAAGCACCAGAGTCAAGTAAAAACAGAAAAACTTTAAAAGACTTGTGATAAACTCACTGAGTTATTAATTTAAACAAACAAAACACAAGAGAAACTTAGCAGCTCCAGATGGCCTTACTGATTGATTTAACCAATTTTTCAAAGAAGAATTAATACTTCTCTGGGTTCATGCTGTGGCTATAATAAACACCATGTCCAAAAGCAGCTTTGGGAAGAAAGGATTTATTTGGCTTATGCTTCCCAGACACAGTCCATCACTGAGGGAAAGTCAGGGCAGGAACTTGAAATAGAAACCATGGAAAAATGCTACTTTGTGGCTCATCCTCTGGCTAGTTCTCTTGATCATGTTCATCCAGCTTCTTATACAATAACCCAGGTCCATCTGCCTACTGGGTTGGGCTCTCCCACCTCAATCATCAATCAAAATAAAAATTTTAACAGTCAAAAAAGTAAGGAAGTTATCAAAGGAAAAGGAAGACATGCCCCAAAGCATCACAGGTCCTAGCTTGGAAAAATTAATAATGACCAACTTTAGCACAGTCTGAAAAAGTCTGGAGTTGCTATCAAATAAGAATACACCAAAAGCTTGAAGATACTCAGCAGCTAAAAAGAGAATCTGAGTTTCGTTCATTACCACATACCAACTTCCAACCACTACAACTCAGATTATAGGGGGTCTCATGGCCTCCTCTACTGACTGGAAGTAGCAGGCACATGTAGGCAGTGCATATATACATAGAAATATTCAGATATGTAAAAAGAAAGAAAAAGTATAGCACATGTGTATGTCATCTTCAGACACAATAGTCATCTAATCATTATACTTTGTCAATAAAAAAAAACAAATAACCACTTAGCCTGACTCTTTGTATATCTGCCTAGTTTAGGAATGAAAGGGGTTTTTTCTATATAACAGTATAGAAAGAGTAAAACAAAAAATTGTTTAGAAAGCTGCTGCCTTGCAATTTCCAGTAACATAATAGAATCAAACAAGAATGCCTAAACTTCCTTTGGTAAATACTTTCAGGAGACACATTGTGTGCTACTCTGGAGAAGGTATGATCTCGGTGGTGACATCTGAACAAGCATTATAAAGATATGTCTCATTATAGAGATATCTGTTTATATTGTGCCAGAAAAGCAAATGTCTTTATTTAGTTAGTAGGTTATTAATCAGTTACGTAGTTTTTGAAAGAGGGTCTCACTATATAGTACAGATTGATCACAAATTTGTGATCATCCTGCCTCAGTCTTCCAAGTGCTGGGACTGCAGTACAGATACCAAGCCTAACTTATAAGCATGTTCTCTGTAGGGACACTTGATGTAATGTGCTCCCTGAATTAGTGCATCCTGATGACACAGTGTAACCTGTGAAGAATTCTTGCCCCTCCTAAACATTATGCTGTACTGAAGCTTTTATCTCTTGCTTTTAATATGTTACACAAAGAATCAGATGATCAGTGTGAGGACCACTGTAAGAAAACAACTACATCACGTGATGCACTCTGTACATCAACTATGTGCCCTTTAAAAGAAGTCAATTTCACAGCAGAAGTGACTGAATACATACAGAAAGAAAATGTAGATTGTGTAGTGCTTTAAAGGCCTTTGTTGAAAGCAGCAATGATAACAGATTTATAAAATATGTTGGCAAAAGTAAATGGGGATCATGTATTAGTTGCTGTCACAAGATTCTCCATTTTCTTTGGTGTGATAACAACCAAACTCTGATTCTGTCTGAAGATGTGATTATTTTTAAGAGATATGGGTTTGTGGTAGTTAATATTGGGTATAAGTCATCTGGATTAAACATCAAGTAAAAGACAAGCTACTGGGCACTCTTGGCATAAATTTTCTTGATCTTATTATTGGAAGTGGAAATACCTACTGTAAATGTGATTGGTACATTTTGGTGGCAGCCCAGGTAAAGAGAGTTAGAAGAAGCTATTGGGGTTTTGCCAGATTGCCTTCACTCTCACTGGCAAGTTCGTCTATTCCAGTGGTTTTCAATCTTCCTAATGCTGTGACTCTTTAATTAAAGACCTTATGTTATGGTGACGCCCAACCATAATACTGTTTCCATTGCTATTTCCTAACTATAAGTTTGCTACTGTCGTCGTCATAATGTAAATATTTGACATGCAGAATATTTGTTATGAGAGCTCTGTGAAAAAGTCATTCAACCCCCAAAGCAATCAGGACCTACATGTTGAGAACGACTGACCTATTCTATGGCTATTGATTCTGCATTCCATTGCTTATATAAGAACCTAAGTGATTTGCATTTTGAGTATGAATTGGAGATCAACGGCCCTCCAGGAATCCTCTAGGCAAGCCTTATGTGACAGGTTAGGACAGCTGAAGTATCCAACTATATAACAAGACTCAGCAACTACTTGGTGATTGCCTTCTCTAGTATGAAACAGGACTGTTGGACTACCCTACTTTGTTGACTAACCCAATCGAATACATCCTCTGTTCATATATACTCTTCTGTCAGTTTTGTTCTTCTTGAGAACGCTTACCAGGACAATGTCCAAATATTCAGAAACACTATGTACATTTTATATATAAAATATTCAGCAAATACGGATACGAACTAGTTAAAGAAGCTAAACCCTGAATGTTTGAATCTACATGCTTAGTATGTGAGTGCTTCTTAGAATATTCATTTAACTTCTCTATGTTTAAAGTTTTAATAACTAAAATCTAGAAATTGTTCATCTTTTTCATATCTGTTTGTGTGATATTTTATTATTGTGCCAACGGCTTTAAAACTTACCTTATTAAGAATCGTGTTATTAAAATAGTAATAATGCCTCTTCTTAATGTTTTAAAGTTTCAGCTTCATTTTAGGGAAATAAATCATAATTTAATACTCAGGTGAAATAGTTTTTAGCTAAACATTGTTTCTTTACAACCAAGTGAACAGTGATCGCTGTGAGGTTGGATTTGTATAATTTCATTCTATATTTCCTGATGACTACTCGCTGGCAGAGACCCTCTATGGAGGCAGCATGCTAAGTGCTTTGTGTTGATCCTTTCTTATTCTTTACAAAAGTACATTTGAACTATTAATGACAGAAGTTCAAAGAAAAAGAAGATAAGCACATCCAATTTTTAAAAGGTTTCTGAGCAGTCACTGTAAGAAAGGAGAATGATGAGTCTAGCAACACATAATGCAATTCCCAAGTATGCTCACTATAGATTCAGGTACTGGACCAGCATGTTAGACCACAGCATATGGGACTGCCATCAGCACAATAAGAACTGGTATTTCTTATGTCAGAGCTCATATAAAGGAGGAGATAAAGTAGACGGATGGGATGATCCAAGTTAAGCTGGTTGGACAAGTATAATAAAAATATAAAGCAATATAGATCTGAACATGCTGGAGGAGAGAGAGATTTAAATAATGTGGCCTGTGATCCAGAGACAAGTGACCTTCAGTTGTGAAGATATGATCAGGGGTAAGGGTTTTGAGTACTCAGTAGCCATCACAACAACAAGGACATTGACTGAAGAGATAGTCTGCCGGTTGGGATACTCTAAAAGCTAGACAATACTCAATAGAGACAAATTATAAAAAACAGAATATCTACTTTCACATTGTCCAGTAGGAGACAGGGGCTGTGTTGAAATATGATTGATACCTGAAGAATGAATGTCCTTAGATGTCTCAACAGAGGCTGGGAAGAAAGAGATATGTTGTACTGGGTCTATAATTATCTTTTGACCAGTTTCTTTTAAAGATTAGAGATAAAATTACCTGTAAAAATGTTCAATGTATGATACATACTTAAACATATTTTAAAAGTAGTTTTGTTTTCCCAGCATTAGCTTTGTAGAGAGAAAAAGAGAAGTCATCAGCAGGATTCATTCTCAACCTTTGTCTTACAAAGTGGAGCCTACAAAGCTGCAAAGATAAGGTTTGCTACTCAGGGTTGAATAGGCAGCAAAGCAGACTGATGCTGATAACACCAGGCTATGGATTTTATGAAATAGTATTCCTCCTTTTTTCTAGATCCCTTTTCCTAACTTAAAATATTAGAGATATGCAATTGATAAACTGTGTGATAAACACAGTGAATGGAACTTGGTAGCACAGCACTTATAAGCATGAGGCTCTGCCTTCCATCCTCAGCATTGAGAAAAATAGTCATAATTAGTATTAGGTCTGCTAGGTGAATATACTATTAAATCAATACCTGTTGACCTATCACTATACCCATTAAAATATACCTAGTAATTAAATTCAGTGCTTTTCTCACTTGTCTTTTGAAGACACCACAAGGATTCAGAGGCAGCTCAGATAAATCCTAAAGTTCGAGTTCTTTATAAAGCTGAAGTCAAGTTTCTCATGATACCTACAGATGATTTGAGGGAGAAGCTGCTAGAAGGCTGGCTATCAAGCTCACCCATGTAGCTCACAGTGGGAAGCATTAGGTCTTTGTGTCTGGCCCTCTCCTAATGGTTACTCAGATTCTGTCAGCTGGTGCTCGTTGGTGCAAGTTACTGAGTGAGACTAAGTATGGAGTCACGTGAGAGAAAGAAAACAAACCCAAGTTGAAAGCTATCATTGTTCATAACCTACCCTTGGAATGAATAGCTCATTCCTGCTTTATCCTATATTAGCTACACAGTAGTCCTGGTTTGGTGTGAGAATGAGCTGTACTCTATTGGAATACCAAGAGGCAGACATCATCAGGCACTATCTAAGAGGACAACTTACCTCATAGAAGTCACATTATGGTTGCAGTTACAGACTAATAAAAAAACACACAATACTCAATGATTACAGAAGCAACAGTGAGTTTGTATGATGGTCAGTATTAATTCTCAGTGGAACAGAATCTTCAATAATCTGAGAGACACACTTAGCCATTCTTATTGGTTACTCCCCTAACTATGTTAATTAATGTGGGAAGACCTGTACAGTATGGGCACCATATTCTCTGGTCAGCATTTTAGACCAGGTCCTTGGAGAGAGAGAACTTCTCAGTAGTATGCACTTACTGTCATCTGCTTCCTGATGACATGGATGTCAGGTGACTGGCTGTTTCAAGCTCCTGATGCCTTAATTTCTTTGCTATGACCAACTATATTCTTGAACTGTGAGCCAGAACAAGTCTTTTCTTTCACAACTTGTTTTTGTCAGTTTTTTTTTTTTTAAATCACGGCAACTGGAAAAGAAACTAAGACAGTATGGAAGCTAAGGATAAACTGTTCAGGCTATACATCTAATCTCATCTCTTTACATTTCAGTCTCTCTTATGAGAAAGATATGAAAAAAATGAGATTAAGGTGTGTAGATATGTTTCTTCAAAATAAGGAATTTGAAAATTAGCTAATTTTTTAAAGACATATAACTATTCAGCTTGGGTTTATATGCATAGCACTGTGTTGTTTAGACCCAGAAGAGCTGGTATTATCTTGAAACAAGTTAAACCTTAAGTATAGGTTATTAGACTGTTCCTTGTTTTCTGTAACATTGTTGTTGTGTCCCCTGGACTCAGATCCAGGATCAGAATGAGACAACTGAAGGAAAAAGCTGCCTGAAAGTCAAACTTAAGAGCCTAGTCATGACTCTAGCACATTTAGAAGTCAAGGTCTGAACAGATTTAATTTTATGCTTCTCTCCATGCTCTTTCCATTACAATCAGAGAGGAATCCATAATCCATTCCTCCATAAGACAAATGCTATTTCTCTTTGCTTAGAAATGTTTTGTAATTTAATCACCACTCTTGCTGGCTCTGCTTCAGGCTTCATAACAAACAAAAACATTTTTTCTCTGTTGGATTAAAGCTGACACCAGTGCTTGGCAGATTCTAATGCTGCACTCTGGACAGCAGCGAATGCTGTCTGGAGCACTCTGAGAAGCATCAGTCAGCCTGTCCTTGGTATATTGTTTCCCATTTGTAGGAAATGGAAATTGAAAAGGCCAGTCATGTATAGAAATACTAATGTGGTCCACAGAGTGATCTTCTTGTTTTTTCAGCTAGACAATAGTTCATGCTCATGTCCTGCTGGGCTCTCATAGCAGACCTGGCATCCATCATAGCAACATTACCTCCACCCACTGTCAGGAGCTCCCTTCATCCAGATGAATCCATAATTCTAGAATTAACAGTGCAATGTAAATACAATGCCCAGCATAACATGAAAGTTTTTGGATTTACAACCAAGTCACCAATGCACAGAGCCTGCTGAAGAAAGAAAAGTAAGATGTGTGTATAGCTGATGTGCTTTTTTACATTGAACATGAATCTAGGCATTAAAAATAAGCATATAAATCATGTGCTATAGGTCCTCATTGCAACACATAGGGCCCTAGAGTTTAATTGCAACTGTCCACTGTGTTTTACAGTATCAGGAGAAGATGTTGCCATAACGTCAGATTCGTGCCAGTGCCTACTGCCCCTGAATGCATTGAGAGCACAAGAAAGGTCCTGGGAGTATCCACAATGACCCTACTGATTCTTGCAATCAATGAAGGCTTAGTCTTTACAGATGGCTGCTTAATTCCTTTGCAACCCACATCTTTAGTTTTCTGGAGGAGGCTGGCATACATTCACACTACTTAGGTATAGATTTAACAATCAGAGCCAAGTACTCAGTTATTCAATATTTAAACATAGTTGTTCTTAGTGTTTACTATTCTAAAGATATTTTTTCCTCTCAGAGCCACTGTCAATGTGTTTAAAGTTTCTTTCATGGAAAAGTTGTGTACTTCTGTTCTCCACAAAGTCAAAGCTGGGTTGTTCCTGTGTCATCAAATTCACTGAAGCATCTGAGTTATTATATTGGTGGAATTAATTATTGAAATGAAGACATGCTTTGTTCTGCTTTAATGGGGAGATAAAAGCCTGAATAATTAAGAATAGTTTTCTATTATAGCTAATGTACAATGTGTATTCTAAAATAATTAATTGAGTTTGGTAAACTATTTTATATTATCTGTTTCTTCATTTAACATAGTTATATATTCATTGGTTTATTTACTCAAAACTATTAATTAATTAGTATCTTCAGGTTACCAAGCACTATCATGGAAAATGGAAATATAAACATAAATAAAACATATTTTCTGCCATCTGAAACCTTTTTATTCAACAGATCTATGAAATCCCCAGATTCTGAAAATCCATAGGTTGTTAAATGAGATGTGAGGGTTTTTTTTTTTGTTTTTGTTTTTCTTTCTGACATTTCTCTGAAAAACATGTTAATATAGTCTCTATTTTGTTCTGGCCACAAATTAAACTTGAATTCCTTTTAAGCTTAATATTCCTTAACTGAAATCTTCTTTTGTATTTAATGTACCATATTGAATATAACTTTTTTTTCCTACAGTCATCTTAAATGCTATTGTTTTTGTTTATTTGATAGTTCTTTTATTCTGTCAACACTGGAAGAAACTTATTCTGAAGAAGTGTAAATGTTGTTTGGTTGGTGGTTCTGTCTTTGAGAGCCCCAATGATCAAGGTTAGTTGACTCCATTGGTCTTCTTGTGGAGTCTCTATCTCCTTCAGGTCCCTCAATTCTTTCCCTAACTCTTCCACAAGAGTCCCCAAGCTCCCTGGCTGCTGATTTCTGCATCTGTCTGAGTCAGTAGCTGGGTGGTGCTCTCAGGGAACAGTTATGCTAGGCTCCTGCCTGCAAGCATAAGAGAGTATCATTTATAGTGTCATGGATTGGTTCTTGTTCATGGGATGGATCTCAACATGGGCCAGTCATTGGTTGACCTTTCTTTCTGTCTTTACTCCATCTTTGTCCCTGCACATTTTGAGCCACTGTGTCTGGTCTCAATGGAAGAGGATGTGCCTAGTTCTGCAGTAACTTCATGTGCCAGGGTCAGGTGATACATGGGGGGGGGTGTCTTCCCATCTTCAGAGGAGAAGAAGGGAGTGGGAGTGGAGCTATATTTATGGTTCTTAAAAGAGGCAGGGTACTGCAATCTGGATGTAAAGTGAACAAATAAATAAACAAATGAAAAGGAGAGGAGGAAGAGGAAGAGGAGGAGGAATAAATGTTAATAGCATTACATTGAGAATAGAGAAAAAAGCTGGTGTTCCTTAGTTCAGAGCTGATTAGAGAAGTTCTATTGCTGGGAATCTACTAGGCTTGGAATGGGTTGAAGCCAGACACAGCACTGAATGTAGCATTGAATGCATTTAAAGACCGATGGTCTCTGGATGTAGTCTGAAAGACTGATGAACTCTGACCTTCTATATCTCTAACTGTAGTGAATGCTGAAGCTGCTGGCTTCTAAAAGAAATCTAAAAAGGTTCTTGCTTATTCTGAGATTAAAAACTACCTTGGGCTACTCACACCTGTTACTAAACAGCTGAGGATTAAGTAAAGGATTAATTGCTAGGGCTACTTACTCTCTTGACCAGAAGTCTCCCCTCTTACTTGTCAGGTAAGAAGCAGCACTAAACTTTTATTGAACCAGGAGAAGAGAGTCACACCCTTAGAAGGAAAAATTTTTACACAAGCAAATATGCATAAACTCACATGCATTTACGTAAATACACATCCATGCACACATACTCATACACCTTCATGCACAACTGTTGGGTCCAACTACTTATCTCATATTTACATACTTACATACACACATCCACACTTACAAATGCATATGGAACAAAAGCCCAAGCACCAGTGCAGAAAGAACTCACTCATTATGGATGAAAATGAGCTCCAATCTTCATTTCATGAAGACATTAAAAGCATCTACTCTTTTATTGCTAAATAAATTAAGCCCAACTCTGTAAGAATAAAACCTTTGTCTTATTTCATAAGACTAAACTGTCCTTGCTGTTAAGAAAAGAACTGTTCCATTCCATGGTAAAAAGAAACCTGACTGCTCTTTCTGCTCTCTCTGCAGCTTCCTCTTTGTCTCTCTTTATATCTTTTTTATGATCTGTTTTATTTTGCTATATCTTAGTTTCTAATTCTTGTTCTATATTCTGTGTTCTGCTCTCTCCTTCTGCCCCTAGCTTGATGTCATTATTCCTAATTTTTCTACCTTTTTTAGGAGAATAAATCCCATCGTTTTTTTCAAGCATCTTTTTTTTTTACAAAGGTTCATTAAAAGTTCAAACATAAACTGAATAAGAAATCTACAACAGAAATGTTTACATGTGTTTCCAGTAAGAGTAGCTATCTAGCTAGACATGTATTTTCTGTCACTAGCTCCATGGGTTCATTGAAAGTTAAAAACTGTAATTCTTGTGACTAAGTCAGCATTGAAGTTTTGTGTAGATAAGCCTAGTCAATATTTTATCTTCTGTCCTTTCACCTACAATAAATCATTCTTTTCCTTTTATGGCTTTTGATTAATTGTTTTATAGCCTCTAGGAATGTCCCTAAGTTGTAAATGCCTGCTATCTATCTCAGACACATGAAGACTGGCAGAGTTCTAATTGCAGTTTTATGTGAGAGAGGGCTTTAATAGCAGTCCTATTATAAAAGACTTAATGATTACTAGTGTAATTGTAGAAATTATTATAGTATTATCATTAGGAATTAAGAAATCATCTGTGTGTCTATATAATAGCATCAATAAAAGATAATACATCTTTATTGATCTAAAGAAATTTGAACAATAGGACATTTAATCTCAGGAATTATGTAATAATCACTTTATAAGGACAGAAAAGGCATATCAGCTACAGTAATCATTTCCTGAGATTTGTTCTTTGGCCTTGCCTCTCAAAGGCTGGTGAAACTTCTCTAGAAGATCACCTGCTAGTTTTTAGCCCTTGCTAGAAGGCTCCTGACATTCTTTCATTTTTCCATTAATTGACTTTCAGCTTGGACATTCATATGGTGGTATCACTTTATATACTGAATGAGAAAGCAGTCAAAACTTTATGGGAAGTTAAACAATTTCTCATTTTGATTCAGGCAAGATGCCATTGCTCAGACATGAACACAATAAGGCAACCTCACTTCCAAGGGTAAAATGTAAGCAACATCTCCCTGTGGGAAACTGAAGTATCTGTGGTTCCAGCTGGTATTGTACTCTGCCCATTGCCTAATACAGAGGTTCACCTTCAGTCTAGGATTCAGCTGTGCTTCCTCTAGCATTTCTACCATCAACATCTTCCCAGAAGTTAAGTTAATAACTTAATTGACCAAGAGCTATGGTGCTGTGTGAAAAGTTAATACCACATACATGTGCAGGAATAATGCTAATTCCTCCTCAGTCAGGTCTGGTCCTATAACATGATCAAAATTTTTTGCTATATTATTGTACTGGCTGATTTTGTGTGTCAACTTGACACAAGTTAGTGTTATTACAGAGAAAGGAGCCTCGGTTGAGGAAATGCCTCTGTACAATCCAGCTATAATGTGTTTTCTCAATTAGTGTTCAAGAATGGAGAGCTCAGTCCATTGTGAACGGTTCTATCCCTGGGTTGGCAATCCTGAGTTCTGTAAGAAGGCATGCTGAATAACCCAGGGGAAGCAATCCAGTAAGCAGCATCCTCCATGGCCTCTGCATCAGCTCCTGCCTTCAGGTTCCTGCCCTGTGTGGATTCCAGTCCTGACTTCCTTTGGTATTGAACAGCAATGTGGAAGTGTAAGCTCAATAAACCCTTACCTCTCCAACTTGGTTCATGGTCATGGTGTTTCACTGCAGCAATAGAAACCCTGACTAAGACAATTGTTTTCAATGATCCTTTATTATTTACTATGTTCCTGTCCTTCAACTTATCAATTTATGTACAAATATTAAATATAGATTATTTGTTTAAAATTGTTATTCTGTTTCATGACTTCAAAATGTGTTATCTTATTTTTGACTTTTTAATTTCTTCATATGCATGTGGCTGTGCTCATGCCTTATGTGTATAAGTCAAAGATAACATTATATCCACCATTTTATTTGTTTACTTGTTTCAAACAGTGTCTCTTTACTGCCTGAAATTTGACAAGTAGGCTAGGCTGGCTCACTATTGAGCTATAGGCATTGTCCCATCTCTGCCCTTTCAGTAGTGAGATTATAAACATGTACCACCAAACTTGGAATCATTTTTCTTAATGTATGCTCTTTGAACTGAACTTAGATCCTGTTCTGACAAAGCTTATTTTATGGCAAAACTATCAATAATTGACAGGTGTTTATTTAACTCATTGACCTGGTTAATCAATTAGGTTGAACTAGAACTGATAGATTATCAATAGAAGACTTTCAAACATTTGAATATTCACAGTCACAATGATAGAACTCTACTTCAATATATCAATTGTATCTCTGGTCAGATGGGACATCTTAGAGAAATAATTCTGGATAAAATTTCAAAGAAACCTTTAGAAATTTTTTTTGCATATCACAAGGGTGATTTTGAATCCTAATTTTTTACACTAATGAAATATAGGGAATTATATGAACACTTTCATTCTGAGTATATAGGGAGTAATTAGGAAATAACAAAATTATATATGCTGAGCAACTGGAATTCATATTGTAGTATAAGACCACAGTAATATTTGAAAATGGTGGCCTATGATATGTTTTCTTTCACAGAAGAACTCCAGACAATAAAATTACCTAGTAATTAAGTGATTTTTAAAACTTTCAAAATGATATATTAATTTGTGAAATGGTATTCCTCTCATTACAACCATTATGTGAAATTTTTATAGAGGAAACTTATTCACACAAGTGTTATTTTATTGGTTGTTTATTCATTCAAGGGAAAGTGTATTTCTGTAGCTAAGTGAAGGAAGTCTGCCATAATCAAGAGGCCAAACCCAGCACTGAAGATGGTGATATGTTGAACTAAAACACAACTGGTAAGACGACAGACAGGATCTTCCAAAAAATATTTAACCTGAATATAATAATGAGAAAGTCATCGCTCATGGGCAGAGCACAGGATACTCTACAATAAAACTGGTCTAGTCTTTGTGTAAATTCACAATCTTAAAATGATATTGTGTTTATTGAAAGGGAAATGTAGGTTCTGTTCTGGTTTCAAAATCAGTAGAGGTGCTCTACTGATAAATTAAATTGTATAAACCATGATTGGAAATTGGACCACTCAATAAGATGGCTTGTGTTAAACAGAACACTGAACCCTCCCAATTCCTAGAATGTATGAATATGAGGAAGCAGAAATCAAATAATAAATAATGTTACATTATCCAGATGAGTTGAATGTATCCTGGTGGTCCATTAAATGATCATGTCAAAGACCTGGATCCCAATTAATAGATTGAGAACTTGAAAAGTTACTGTATCATGAAAGCTCTCACTTAATTAATGAATCAATACACTTACAGATACATAATTGACTAAAACATTAAAAGTGGGAAACTGTGGAAGGTGAAGCCTACTAAAAATGTGCGTGCTAGGGTCATACCACACCCCTCTCTCTGCATTCTAGATCCCTTGAGGTGGGCACCATTTTTTCCATGCTCTTTTGTAATGATATTCTATAGTAGCATGGCCCCAAAATGATGGAGTCAACTGGGTAGCAACTAAAACATCTAATGAGCAACTTGGGATAGCTCTTTCCTCCCTTATGGTGATTTCTTTAAATATTTTGTTGCAATGATAAAAATGCAAAGAGGGAAGTAACAGTGTCATGATGATAGAATGTAAAAAATACTGGACTGTTGGTGATTTTGACAGTGGATATGGGTTGAGTCAATAGATGTAAGTAAATAGACTTAAGGGATTATAACAGAAGAAAATATTGTATCTCTCTAAGATTGCATAAAGGAATGCAACATTAATGACAGTTTAATTTTAGCCCCCAAAGAATCATGGCTATGCACTGTACTGTGTCACAGAATTTCTGGTGACTTGTTGTTCTAGTAATTGCCTTAGTCAAGCTTTTGTTCTGTTGTGGCAATGTGCCTAACATAAACAACTTAAGGAGGGTACTCTGTATTTAAGGCCTCAGTTCATTGTTCCTGGTTCCATTACTTCTTTGTCTGTAGAGAGGAAGCACATCATTGCGGGTGGTGCACTTGAAAGAGATGCACAGCAGACAGGTAGCAGCAAGTAGTACAGGAAATGGCCAAGGCAAGATACAGTCTCCAAGTATAGGCTCATGCTGACCTACTTTATCCAAACATGTCTCAAATTGTAGTTTGTACAATTTCCAAATAATGACATGACACTAAAAATCCATCAATAGTTTAACCCATGAATTAGGTCAGAGGTGTTAGAATCCAACAGCTTGTTAATAGTCTACCATAAGAAAAATAAAGACAGCTTATAAGGGACATTTTATATCTTACAGAAATTACGGCATCAAAAATCAAACTCCAATTTAACCAATATCTAAAACTGTGACTTCAGAAGTAGTTCGTAGGCTGAAAGTTGGTGCACTTTAAAAGCATTGTTAAAAAAAATCCTAGATTGTTTCAAAAGGTCTATTAGTAGAAACATAGGTGTTGAAGGCTCTGCATTGGAGCATTAGAAGATTAAAGGATCCTAGTTTAGGCAACTAGAAGAGAGAAGATATTGTTTTATAATAAAAAACAGTTCAACAGATTTTATATACATATAAATATACATTTATATATGTAATTTTAAAATATGAGAATGCTCATCAGCTAAAGAAGTTTATAAGCAAAATGCTGAAGATGAAGCCAGAATTTGTTTTATCAAATCTCACAGGAAACTGAGAGAGGAAACAGATAGAAATTGTAGGAGAAATTATGAGTAAAAGGAACTAAAAATTTTGGTGATCTGAGAAATTTCAAATTTCTGCTTAGATCCACCGTTCTCAACCTGTGAGTCATGAGCTCTTTGGGATATCCTGCATATCAGATATTTACATTACAATTCATTACGATAGCAAAATAACAGTTATGAAGTATCAATGACATAATTTTACGGCTGAAGGTTACCACAACATAAAGGACTATGTTATAGGGTTGCAATAGAAAAGTTGGAATTCACTGGCTTAGATCTTCAAAGCATTAAAATCAGAAACTGCAGTGTCAAGAACATGTGCTGCAGAAAAAAAGGCTAAGAAAGTGGCTTCCTGACCATACTCTAAGCCTGTGGAGATAGTACGTGACTACTCAAACTTCAGAATGGAAGGCAGAAGCCTTTTTATTCTCTGTGACACAAGCCAGAGGCATATAAGCTTCTGAAAATCTCGTGCCAGGAAAAATTTTCAGGGGGATCTCATAGAATCCATGATCCCTGTCACAAATAGAGCTTTTCTATTTGGTTTGTTGCTGAACTCACAGCATTTAGAACAGTGCTATATCTGGTGGTCTCAACATAGGATAAGACAGAGCAGACCAAAAAACACTAGTCTGTTGTTTGGTATTCTACACATAGAAAATCCCTTGGGCAACTTTGAGAAGTCCATGGGGATAAAAAAGAATGCTTGTCAATCAGGTATTTTTGCAGAACTATACATCTGAAAAATCCAATGCTTATCTAATCAGAGAAAGAAGGTTGAACTATCTTGTCCAAGTCCTTTGGTCTTTCCTTTTCTACAATAGGTCTGGCATTTTCAAAATCAAAGCCTAGAAGGGATCTCTTTGTTCCTATGTGTTCTGTTTATCATCCTGTACTGAAAATAGTGAATGAAGGCCACTCTAGCTTAATGAATGGGGGAAGAGATGAGTTACATAATGATGAGCAAGGGGGGGAAGGCAAATAGTTTCTATAAAATATTATCTATAAAACTTAGAATGACATGATAAATTAGGTACTAATGCCATACTAGAAACAACCCAACTAGGAATAGATAAAAGATGGTGGTAAGGAGAATCTTCTATGTAGTGGCTATTTTGCTATGCTCTCTAAGAACTCATTGTTAACTGGTGGAGAGAAGATGGTGAAAGAGAAAAGCAGCAGGCATAGTGGCCACTGGCAAAGCATAGTAGAACAAGCAGATAGCAAGTTCTGAACTAAGACAGGGCAAGCCAGAGTTCATCTGAGATTTGTGGCTCCTACCTTGGTGGTCTAAGCAGTTATGGCAGTTCTCTTTGTAATAGTTTGTCAATTTGTAGAATGATGATGATAATACAGATTCCACAGCTGGACCTCAAAAGTGAAATGAGATACTGCATATAAAGTACTTAGCACTAAACCATCCTTTGTTGGACTCTGATTGCTGTTAAGCAGTTATCAGTTATTTTGTGTAGGGAGAAGCAAGGAGAAGATGAAAAAAATGTTATATATGGGGAAAATAGATGTAGCGAATGAAATAAAGATTGCTCCCACTTGGACATGGCAGTGAGTGAATTACACAGAAGGATCAAGGTAGGGAAAGGAGAAAAATCATTTGTGTATGCTGAGATTTAGATCCAGTAGCCTACCCCTGTTAGCTGCTGTGGTAATACTGGGTGTTTTCTTCTTTTCCAATAAATACTAATAAATGCTGAATTGATCTTTCTACTGCAAAGCACATTCAATGAAAAGACACTAATCACTGTTGAACTTAAATATCTCCAAAAATGTCAGGATGCGGAGCTAATTAAAATGGGAAGTTATTTTTAAACATTTTCTCAGTGGTGGAAAGAATCCTAGGAAATTATATATTAAAATGCCAAGAAATCTAAGTCATTTCATTCTTTAATTGTCAGCATGTAGATTAGAGGCTTTTGAACCTACAGACATCGGAGCGAGGTTGAGGAGTGACACACATCACCAAGTGAGATGTGCATTGCACTGTTCATGTTCCATTTGGGAGAACTTAGATATACTAGGCCTCCAGAGCACAATTGTCAATGGGTTTTTCTCTGGTTCGGTATAAAGATAATATTGTTTGGAGATGAGATTTAAGAAATAGCAGAAAGTAGAGATAATCTGGAGACCCAATACTGAATGCTCTGCTTTCTAATTGCAGAACTGAGTTGACCCTATATGAATGGGAAAGTCACTCAATGACACAGCACAGAACCATTTTTAACCATTTTGTAAATTCCTTTGAACTCTCTGAATTGTTTGTGATCGAGTACAAGGATGAAAGAATTTTCTAGAATAGACTACCTATATCTGCCTTGCCACCTCCATGACACAAAAGACTAGGTTTCACAGGGTACTGATACATAAGAGTGAAGTTGAAATGACATTGTAGTGTTTAAAGCACTTGAGTTCAAAGTGCTGTGAGGTCATCCAGACAGAGTGTATATTGAAGAGTGACAGGTATAAAGATAAACCTGTGAACAAAATGAACATTCAATTCTAGGCAAAGGAAAAAGACTCTAGAAATGAGCACATGGCAAAGCGTATAAATACCCAGGATTTCCTTTCAATAAAGGAGACTTGAGACTTGATCAGACCCTCTGTCTTGTCTCCATTCTTCACATCTCTTTCCCCTCCATCTCCACTCTCTCTCTTGCTAGACCCTGACCCATGGACCGGAGCAGTAGTTCCGGCCGGGGAATAGTGGCCCCCAAGACGGGCAGTGTGGGCCTCAACATAGTGGCCCCCAAGGGTGGGGCAGTGCGGTCCTCAACAGACCTGTACTAGAAGTCATGCATGAGGTTGTTCAGATGAGATGAAGCAAGTCAAAGTAACACTTGACAAATGATTGATCCTGATGGGGTGGGGAAGGGAGATGAAAACTGGAAACAAAACAAAACAAAACACATGTAGTACTGCAATTGATGAGACGATGTCAAATATGGTAAAGTGGTTTTCTGTTTTCTTTATCAACCTCATGCTCTTTTAGAGGAATCTTGGCTGGTACAAAATCCCCTCATGCTAAAAAGCAAAATGCCCTGATTGTAATTTCCTCTACTAGGATACTCATGGGCATAAATAAAAGACTATTTGTTCTTCATCCTCTCTTCTTACAAATGTAGGTTATGCTTCTGACCGCATCTTTCTATGTTGGGTTAGGGAGAGTATAATTAGCTAACTAGCTCATGGAATGTTTGTTATAGGTTGTGTAAATCAAAACCAGGGTTTAAATGAAAGCTTTAGAAGTTTTGGTTGCTTCTTCTGGTACACACATCTAAGAACAATAGAAGTGTAGTAGGATGACCTCAGAGAAATCAGAGCCATCACTCATAGTACATCCAGATAGATCCCCTCTTTGCAGCATCTTTACCACCCAAGCATCATATAAAAAGTGTATTAGTTCTAGAAATTACCTATCCATAAATTCTGTGGCATAATATTGATGTCAAAAGAGGAATACCTCTAACAAAATAAATATGGCAGAGTAAAATAATTCAATCACAGTGTTATTCACTGATTGTGTGTGTGTGTGTGTGTGTGTGTGTGTGTGTGTGCGCTGCTCTCATGGGAAGTCTTATGAGCCATAGGCATGGTTTTCAAAATAACCCCAGAGGTTACTGAAATTCCAGTAGGGTATCATAGTTTTCCTAATTCTTACATTTGGGGGAAGAATCACTATCTGAGCATCTAAACTTGGTGATGTCATTACTATGTGCTCATGTAGTGAAAAAAAATTAAGAAAAGAATCTTCTGCCTTTGCCTAATGGGTTCTTTAATAGAGGCCAGCCACACTGTGTTCTGCCAGGAGAAAACATGAGAAGTAAGCATGACTGTAGAAATAGGAAGCCTTCCTGTAGGAAGCCTTGAGTAACAATTATTTTTTGGAAGCCAGTAGAAGTTCCAAATGACACCAAGAGGAATTAAGGTCCCTGGGACACGTTGGCAGAGTATTCATTCCTCTCAACACACTGTCTGGGCCCAAGTCACACTAAGCATGATTGGCTATGCCTGTAGTCTGCCTGGTCTCAAGACAAAGATCACATCGATCAGAAACTCACATTTAGAGAAACTGATGCTCCCCAGAGATGAATGCATGCTCTGATGAGCTTAGCTACAAGGAGTCTTCAGCCATGCACTCTCCCTTTTCATATTAAATGTACTCCAAGGGCAATGTAGAGAAAAGACTAAGAATAAATCAGCCACTTTTTAAATCATGGACTGTGAATACCACTAAAATGTAAAAGTCTATGGGAAATCACTTGATTCACAATCCTATGCATACTGGGTGAATGGCTCAATAACATGACCTATTTTAGATAGACTGTTAGGCATCATAGGTGCAGCAAGTACAATGAATGTTCCATCCATAAGGAAACAGAGCACCTCTGCAGACCAATGGGGACTGTTAGCCATGTGCTCTCTCTGTGTGTTCACTGCCTCTTAATTGTGCAAATGGCCTTTAAGATACAGGATAGGAGCATATTCATGAAGGAACAAATAAAGTATTGCTGCTCCTACAGTAATTTTGCTTTGCAAAAGAAGGAACCGGGCATCCAGGTGAAGCTATCTCCTTCACAGTGACACTGCAAACAACACAAGAAAAAGAACACAAAGAAGGAAAAGAGTGGGTAGTTGCCATCACTTTCCCCAGGTTAGAGAACACCTAACAATGAAAACTGCTTCCCCACTGCCCAGATTCCCACAAATTACAAGCCCATGAAATAAACACACTGTAGAGATTTTGATTTGGCTAATTTGGATCTTTAACTTTCCCAGCAAGGGCTGTATCTCTCCTTTTATTTCATGCAATAAAAATGTACCAACTATTGCCAAAATTAAGCACTTCTAAATCATGTCAAAATGCAAACTGAACAATAATAGCTAACATTTATTAAGCACCCACTCTGAGCCAGGGACAGTGTTAAGAAACTATTCATTACAGTGCCTGCTGCTGTAGTTACTTGATAATTTAGTCTTCATAAACACCTCCTATTGCATTTGCCCCCCCCCTTTGTAGATGAGGAAATATTAATCCTGATTATTAAGCAGTTTGCTCAGTTACATATTATCTAGAAGGTATTTCCCAAGATGCATTGCCAATGTCAGTTTTGCATTCCTGACCAAACACAATCGATTACTCATGTCAGTTACCCAGTATTCAGTTCTATGCCATTCCCTGAATATTGGGGTGATCAGCCTCTGTCTGTAGAGATCAATGGAGTCTGAATATTTCTCTTTAGCAATCTGTAATGCCAAGTAGGATTTGAGGTAGTTAGTGAATAAAAAACATTTTCAATAGTGGTATATGGTACAACAAACATGAAACCCGTTCTCCTTACAGTCTTCCCTGACTACCACCAAAAGACATAGAATAACTAACGCTCTTTGTTCCATGGGCAGGCCGAGTTTAGGCTCTTTTATGCCTATGCACTGTCTAAGGGTGAATAAATGCAAGCTAGATCTCATTTGGGTTTGCAATTCTGATGAGATTTCTAGCCTCTGAAGGCAGTCTAGTTTATCTAGCACAAAACTCTTTGAGCAAACATCTCTACAAGAAGAATGCTTTGCCTTTGACTACATCATTTTGCTACTCTTAACATCTTAATGATGAGCTTGGCTTCCTTTGGGGAATCAAGAAGATTTGATTCAAAAAAAAAAAGGAGGAGGAGGAAGATGAGAAAAAAGAGGAGGAGGAAGAGGAGAAGGAAGAGGAGGAAGAAGGGGAGGAGCAAGAGGAGGAAAAGGAGGTGGGCAAAGGTGTACCTAATGTTGATCAGGAAGTCCCAGGGTAGCATATGAGGTTTAACACAGTAACTTAAGGAAAAAAGTTCTAAAAATGAGGATTTGATAAGTGAGTTTCCTCAAGGAAATAGAAGGAAGGAACACACGCTATGGTATCCTTTGGGAACAACCAGGCTGTCCCTAGGATTCTAGCACCATACAGAACCTCCATGAATCTGAGCATGCATCTTGCCCAGCTAGCACCTCATGAGATTTTTTTTTTTTTTTTTTTTTTGCTTGACACATAAACTCTTAACAGGGAGCAGATTACCTAAGTTTTGGACCTTGTCAGATCAACAGTATAGATTATTTAGGAGATAGGGAAGGTAATCTTTGGCTTTCTCTTCCATATAGATATTTCTTGGGTTTTCTAAACTACTAACTCCTGTTCAAACAGTCAGCAGTCAGCATGCTCTGGGAGCACTGAGCACTAGACCATATTGCTTCCCTGGAGGGTGAAAATGCCCAGGCTATAACTTTATCTGCCTGTCTTTCTCCTTTCCCTGTTTTTCTGGTTACTGAGCCACAGAAGTCTGTCATCTGTGCCAGATTTATTATGGACAAGAAACCAAGTAACTTATACATTCTCACCACGTTATATAGATACAATGAGGGTAACTTCGATAGCTGTTCAGAGATGCTTAGTTTTTATTTTAACAAAACGTGGGGAGCTATCACAAGTTCTCAAAGAACACAGTAAAGATTAAATCGATGGATTTATCCTTAATGTGAAGCTGATAACCAATGCCTTTGTTCCTTTTCTTTCTTTTTTAACAGTATTTTTCTCTTTAAATGCAGCAATGACACAATATAATATCCATTTCATTTTGCATTATGGATCAGAGATAGAAATCTGAACAGGGCCAAATCTACCTAAATTTGAACTTGCTAAGTAAAGAAATCAACCCAATTTTGCATCAGTGGTTAAGTTTTTTTTTTTTTCTATAAAGAACCAGATAGCTTTTAGCCTCTGGAAGCCAGTCACTTTGTCAGGCTATTCATCTTCTGTCACTGTAGCATACTAGCAGGCACTAACAATGTATTCCTATTTGGGAATAGTTTCCTACCAGTAAAGATTTATTGAGATAAGAAGGTACCAATCAGGATTTAGCCTGTAATTTTTTTCATTCATCAAATATTTCATGCTGGGTGTTTGAAATGAAAGATTAAAGATACAGTTATTGGGTACATATCAATTGTTAGTCAAAGAAAATAAGCAATCAGAGAGGACTATGGCAGAAGAGCAGATTAGAAGAAGAGATGAGGGAAGAAACAACATGAATATTTTGAGAGGCCTGGAGATATAGCCCAGTGCTAGAATACTTGTCTAAAATATAATTTCCTTGGGTCTGATCCTCAGAAGATCAAAGAAAACAAGCAGTAAGTGAATCTTCTGAAGGAGGGCATTGAAGGCTTACTTCCTACCTTTCCTGGTCAAAGTCCCTAGGGCTCTTTTGTTTTTTTTTATTTCCTCATCTACGAGATAAACCTGCATTTTCCAGCAAGAGCTTAATCTGAGTGGCTTCCTTCACATTCCACATCTCAGAGTCAAATATATCAACCAGACCCATTGTTCTGTGGGCTTTCCCATAGCTCTTTCACTTAGAAACATGTGACATAAATGCAAGTAGCATGGTATGGGCTGATCACGTTATATTTAGAAATATATATATATATATGTGTGTGTGTGTGCATATATATATATATATATATATATATATATATATGCACAAATATACATATATGTATGAAACAACAATGTAAAAGGAGACCATAAATATGAAGGAGAGTGTAACTGGGAATATGGGAGGGATTGGAGGGAGGAAAGAGAAGGGAGAAATGTAATTAATTATATTGTAAATCTTAAAAATTAGATTTTTTAACAATAAAAATAAAATATCCCAAGCATCCTCCCCAGCCTAAATCTCAGAACACATAGAGCTTTTTAGTTTAATTTATCTGTGTGAGCTGACTTGGACTATGTTTTCTTATAGTGCAACCCTTCCCATCCTTGCCTGTACCTAATGGACCTTAAAGGAAGGCTCAGTTGTCCAGGGTAGGTAGAAGCTTTGCATCAGATCTGGCAGTCCTTATGGTTTTAATACACTCTGTCTGATGATCAGACTTTGTTCCTATATGAACGGTCTTTCCCCAAATCTGTCATTTTGATGCTTAAGACCCAGACAGGAATTGTCAAGGTGAACTTCCCTGTGAGGCTCCACCATGGGTACTGTTTACTCCAAATTTGGTACCAGGCCTTTGGTCTCTTGTGAATCTACAGGTCCTTTTGGGTCGTCTTCTCATCCTTAAACCCTAGAGAAAGTTAGGAGTCTACTCCCTCACCCACAAAAATGGTCCATCTACATCCATGACCTCTTTCTGGAAGAGAAACTGAAGGGTGTAGGCAGACACTTTTCTTTGTCACTCTCCTTTCCAGAACTATACGACTTATTTGGTTTTATAATAGTTTCTAACCCACCAACCTACCTAAAGATGTCTCCCTTTAGCTGCCTTTTTATTCTAAGGAAGCTTTATCAGACAGTTGGGTACAAAAGGCTCATTTTGGTACCTAGACATAAACTGGTGACTCTCTAATGGAAGTAAGTTGTCTCTTAGTCCTATTTTGTAGGTGTTATAATTGTATACACACACACACACACACACACACACACACACACACACGTCAGAGTTAGTGTAGGAAAATTCCTTGTCCCCAGCAAGTTAGCAAAGGCAGAAGCCAGATCTCAACTATGGCCTTTTCAGTTGCAACAAGCTGTCTGTTGCTCTATGTTCTATGTGTAGTGTCAGAATTTAGAATATGGTGCAAGATTTTCAGAGAGAAGGTCAATGAAGAGAGAGAGATGAAAATAGAAGAAAGCATGACTGAACTTCTGGAAGATGAAGAAACCTCATGACATCTTCAAATTGAAAACAAAAACAAAACAAAGCAAAGCACCATAGCCCAGATGCCCTTCTGTCTGAAGAGAAGGAACTGTATCAGATACACACCTGTTATGATTCAGAATCTTTGCAAAAATAATTTTTATCATTATTTAGTAAAATCTGAATAAAAATATAAGTTTCCAAAAACAAAAACATTGTTTATAGATATGAGGGTTACATCTATTTTAAATTCAAACTTTTAGACCCTAAGACAATTAAACATGGTTCTACAGTAAAAAGGAAAGAGTATTAACCACTATGGATATATTGTTTCTCTAGATGCAGAAATATCAAGATACAACAAATTAAGCCCTCTAGAAAAACATCTTGCAATCTTAACGTTTAATTCCATTTACTCTTGTTAAAGATGACTACAGATTCATCTCTTCTTAAGTATATATTAAAAATTAGACTCCAATGGGAAAAATTCACAGTGGGTTTTTTTTTTGTTTTGTTATGTTTTGTTTTTTTGTTTTTTGTTTTTTGTTTTTTTTTTTTTGCATTAAAGGCCAGTATGTTTAGTCACCATTAAAAAAAAGTGAACAGCATTAATATTTTGCCAATCAAGAGTAATTACAGGAACATGAGAGATAGCTCAGCAGCTAAATGCACTTTCTGCTTTTCTAGAGGACTAGACTCTGTTTTCCAGCACTCATTTCACACAATTCACTTACCTGCCACTCCAGCTCCAAGTGATCTGAGACCCTCTTCTGGTGTCAGCAGGCACACACACACACACACACACACACACATGCACAGGCACACGCACACACGCGCACACACACACACACACACACACTTTCAAGAGAAATGAACCTGTTAAAATTTCAAGTAATACTATGTTGTCATTAGATTTGTTGTACAATATGGCTTTCCATTTACTTCCCCAAATCCAAATACAATACCAAGATAGCACAACAGATTATATTAATATCTACAAAACTACAGTAACTGCGATACCAAAGACCTTCCTAAAATTAGACTAGCCATTTTTCAGGAGACTATAGCTATAAAAGCACACTGACTAAAAGGAATACTAAAATTAAAAGTTAAACAATAAATACCAAATAACATATAGCAAAAAATATAAAATCTGTAGTTACTAGGATAAATATGTATTCCACTTGTTAAAAATATAATTTTTGGTTACTTTAAATGCCTGTTTCTCTCATTGTCTACTTTTCCATCTTTAGGCCATACTGTGGTCTTAATTATATTAATTCTAGGTACAATAAGCATAGTTTTCACCACATGTAACTGTTATGTCATGATTATCTTAACTCTAGGTACAATAACCACATTATACATAGCTGGTATGTTAGATAGAAAATAAAAATGAGAAAAAGTCATACCTAGATTATGATAGCAAATTACTTGTATACATCCAAGAATTAAAGCCTTATTGGTTTCACTAGTGACCTTTCTGTCCTGGGGACCTTCTTACCTCCTCACCTCCATCAGATCCTAAAAATGAACCTGTCTGGCCCTGTGGGGCATAATATAATGTTTTGTCTCTGCATACACAATATGTGACATTTGGCCAACATCAGGGACTATAAATTTCACATTAAAAAACATTCCACTGTTCTTTCAAATTTTGGTGATTGAAGATAACTAGAATTTTGTAGGTGTAAAGCCAAGTTATCTTGGGTCATCTAATTAGTTCCTGAAATAGACATTTATTGTCTAACTTGGTGTATAACTCAACATCTTTCTGACTGTTAAAGAAACATTTTAGAGATGTACAAAGTGACCCTTAGTTTCCATCAACCCCAAAGCTAAGAATATCATCAGAAGCCATTATAGGACCATAGAAGAAATTCTCCAGTTACCTTATATAGCCACCAATGCATATGAGGAATGTCTAGATTTATGGGATTTCTTTTTTTTGTTCTATAACTATAAAAACTTCATGAAATTTTTACAGTGCCAGAATATGGAATTTGGAGCAACCCAAACATATGTTCTCAGACTACAGCCACTCATAGTTAACTTCAGGATAAACTGTATCATTTTTCCTTTGAGGTGACAACTATGCTGAGATCACCTCCAACTTCCCACCACAGTTGGGGGCTCCTCATCCATTGTTCCTCAATTCAGCAGAAAATAGACAGACATATTTGAATATACCGTAATCACTTCCTGCCATTACCGTCTTTTCCTATAAAATTGTCCCTTTGTTTTTATGTAAACATAAAGGTGTACCTCATAATGTCATGTCCACAGGTCACATACTAACAAGGCCATTCTATGGGATTGAATGTTATGTTCTTCCATCCGGAGGCATCCAAAAGTTTCCAAGCACAGTCCCCAGCCCAAACTACAAAATCCTATGGTGCCTTGTAACTTAATTGGCAATGCCAACTGGCTTTTTAATAGTGTAATAATCTCCACAAGGGACTTTGTGAGCACATGCTTTGCTGTACTTGAATGGAATGAAGATTTTCTTCCTATCCCAATGTACTATTAGCATTGATAAACAATTTGTCTGAAACATGATCTGATCTTATACAACTCTTGAACCATGCTTCCTCCCTAAGAGCTAACATTCTTATCATTCTTATGCATACTGCCCTAGAAACCCCAGCAGCACAGTGATTGAGACTTCTGGGTCTCTGTTGCAATAATGCCAAACTGGACTCTTTAACTATACCTGAGGCAAGGTTCAATCAGGTGTGGAAAGACACATGATGCAGTAATGACTGTGACAAATGAAATGTTTCATACATACTTCTTGGAAGGCATAGCACCCAGGGAGTAAGTAGGCAAGAAAAAGGAAGTAAAAGCTTAAATGAGAGCCTTCATTCTGGTTCTCACAGGAAGAAAAAGAAATAGGGTATACATTCTGGGGCACATACAGGGATTAACTATAGTTGTCTGGCACATGGCTCTGAGAAGGATAGGACAAAGGAATAGTGAAAAATGAATGATATAGTTGGAATTCTGGACCGGTTGGTTTGTGTATGAAAAGAGTGCTTGCTGTTAAGTCCTCAGCTCACTCTAGGAAATGGCTACTGTGGGCAGTGTAACTCATCCAGGGTCTTCCAGGACCCCAGATGACAGAACATGAAATAAACAAAAAACATGGATAGTACACAAGGGTAGCTTGAATAAAGCAGGGGTTTGCCAAGAGTATAAGATATTGATTGTGCAGTTCACTGCCTTAGTGGGAAGAATCACATATTAGTTTGAGAATTGGGCAGGATTTTAGAGAGAGGTTCAGGTGTGGAAACTCAGCTTGTATTTCATCTATCGTCACTTCTGTTATCACAACAAATCACTGCTGGGACACTAACTTTGGAGATCATCTCAGACAAGAGGTTTTTCTCATTGTAACAGTGGTGGGGAAAGGTTTACAGTTGAAATCCAAATATTTATGTATATATCCAGTATGGATTAAAATTAGAGTATAAATACTCATGATGTGGGAACAGTGTGTGTGTGTGTGTGTGTGTGTGTGTGTGTGTGTGTGTGTACACAACTGGCAAAGCAAGTGATGGTAAGGAAGAAGAGTACAGACATTTTGCAGAGCATGGTGGTTGATGAGAAAATATAAGAAGAATCAAGCATTCCCCAAGATTTAGAGCTGAAGAGAACTGTGCTGTTAACAGGTGTGTGTATTGATCCTGGAATATCTAAGTGTCAAACTTTAGGAATAGGGAGGGATGTAACTCTGGAGATGAGGAAGTCAGAGATGTTTAAAAAAAATGGGTATCTGCAGATTAATTTTTTTGTAAAAACCGGATTAGTGTGTGAAAAGAGGAAGAGGAGCTCAAAAATTTAGGGATGACGCATCACAGGATGGGTGCAATTTGTCCCCAGAGATTCATGTACCTTAGTCCCTAGTGTGGTGAGCTGAGGCTGCATGGAGCCTGATGGAACGTGATTTGTTACTTAAGGACTGATGGCTTTCACTTGGAAGTGAATCCTCTCTGCTTCTTGAATTAGAACTTCTCTGATTTCCCATCTCCCTATGAAATCACTTTAATTCATGGCCCCACCTACATGACCCCTTGGCCACTAGGTTCTCTGTAGATCTGGTCTGATGGCCACACCTGCTCCTGAATCTTCCACCTGTGAATGAAGTAAGCTCCCCTCTCTTTCCTGAGTCAACTATCCAATACTCTATATTGTTTCATAGTTGCACAAAATGGACTAAGGCAAGCAATGTGAGGGGCTAGAGAAGAATCAGGAGTTAAGGAAATGGCTGCAGCCCATTGCCCCCTCCCCCAAAAAATGATAATAGGAACCAGTTAGATGAGAAGAGAGATAGACTGATGGAGCAAATTAGACTAGAGCTAAATATGTCAGTGGAAACGAAGGCAACAGTGTGTGGCACTCATGTATGTTTTCAGAGGCGAGAAACATGTTTGTACTCAAGTTCCCCCCAGTTTTCCACTCTTCAACCATGTCTCTTCATGAAGACAGATCACAAAGGCTCAAGCCCTTCAAAGGTGTCACCTGATACCTCTAGTTTCTGTCCCCTCTCTCAGGAAGAAAAATGTCTGTTGTCTGGACCTAGATGGCATTTTGTCTGAAAATCCAGAGCAAGGTAGGAAGGAAAAGTGTGTCTGAGAGATCTCAACCAGCCCGGAAATGGGAAGCAAGACAGCAGGGTGGCAAAGCACAGCCATGAACATCCTCCATATAAGCATCCTCTACAGGAAGCAGCTGCATTTATTTATTTTTTATTATCATGTATCACTTGATATTGTGATTCTTTACTGGATTTTGAATCAGATGAAATGTCATGAATTCTCATTGTCATAGTTATTTCCATTGTGAGAAAGCACAAAGGTGCCGCGTGAGTTGACACGGAATGAAAGCATGTGTGTGTGTGTGTGTGTGTGTGTGTGTGTGTGTGTGTGTGTGTGTTTATAGACATATATAATGTGTAATATATATATATATATATATATATATATATTTAAGCTGTTAAAATTTTGATTCATTTCACACATCTTAGGATGGCCTAGGACTTACATTTCCTCTCCCTTCTCCTTCTCCTCCTTCTCCTTCTTCTTCTTCTTCTTCTTCTTCTTCTTCTTCTGTTTCTACTTAAATCGGACATAGAGGAGAATCAATAATGAGCAAGTCTTCTCCCTTGAGCTTCTGGAACCTACTAAGGCTTGTATGCTATGTGTCTGTTAGCATAAAGTACACACACACACACACACACACACACACACACACACACACCACACAAACAGAGAGAGAGAGAGAGAGAGAGAGAGAGAGAGAGAGAGAGAGAGACCTAGCCAGTCTCAGATTCTGAAATATTTAGCTCCCAGATTCTGAAATATTTAGCTCCTAGGAGAGTTGAGTGCTGCTGACCTGTTTTCTCTCTCTCCCCTCCCTTAACCCTAGGTCCCAAATCCCATTCATCTTCGTGGTCCCCACCAGGTCTGATTAAACTCTGCTGAAGCTCTACTTCTATCTTGGCTAAGCCACTCACAGCCAAATAGGTGGAGGGAATGCAAACTGCAGGAAGAGCTTGCAGGAGGCTATACAAGCCTTGAGTGCGGCGAGATGGGTCATGACAAGATTTATAGGCCCTATATCACAGCCGGAAGGCTGGAGGTGGTAAAATGGGAGCCGTGTCAGTAATTTATAAGAACTTTTTATGACAAGCTTCTAGATTGAGGATGAAAAAGATGCCATTAAAATAAAACCAAGCTATCCAGGTTGTTTTTGTAAACAACAGGCCTCTCTACACAGCCCCAGGACCAAGGCAGTTTATAATTCTCATGAAATTGAAGGGATTCTGGCACCGGTAGACAAATCCTATCTTAAAGCTTCCAAGGAGAAGTAGACAAAAGGCAGGAAGAAGAGAAATCTCTCAAAAGATCTAACCCTCCTGTTCCTTCTCTTTTCCTCATCCAGAGGCATCACAACCTATAAGGGTAACTCTCTATTGTCAGCCGTGATGCCCGGATGGAGGATGTCTGCAGGTGGTAATCATACAAAGGGTTTCCACATCTATTCTGAACTGTTGCCTGGAGAAAACAGTACATGGAATATATATGATGTCATATTCTAACTGGGTTTAATTCTGTGTTTTTCTCAAATTCAGATGTCATCCATAAGAACTGCTGTAACTTTCCAACTACTTTCATGTAGCTTTTCACATCAAATTCAGACATCAGACTTACAGAAACAAATAGAACAGCAAATTTAATCTAGACTGAAGTCTTCGTCACAGTTCTAAAGAACGGTCTCCTTTGCGACTTGATAAGAATTTTTCCCTGCTTATCCCCTCCTACAAGCAACCTAACTGTGTTCTAGTTCTCAAATACTAAAAGCCACCTTGACAATCAGGTCCAGATGGGTCTGTTATCATTCTGCAGCTCTTTCCCTGTCTGAGTTGAGAAAGCATTTTTTTCTCACCTTTCTTCTTCCCAACATAAACTCAAGTAACCAATTGGCTTTCTTTGCCAGTTTTTCTCTAATTATAGACTACTTTCATTCATTAACGGACTAGGAGGACTAGGAGACAATCTTTCTCCTATTCCCTAAGGGAAGAACAAGTCACAAACAACATCTTCTGGGTAGAGATGAGATCAAAGATTGAGCCTGAGTACTACGAGGGGATGCATGGTTTTGTTTTTTTGGGGGGTTTTTTTTGTTTTTTGGTTTTTTTATTTTTGTTTTTGTTTTTGTTTTGTTTTGTTTTGCCTCAGCTTAGGAGAAACAGAAACAAGTGAGAGATACATCTTATGAAAATTACCTTAAATGTGCTCAAATTCACTTTTCTGTTTAAGTCAGATTTGAAGAATAGTATTTCATTTATCTCAAGGATTTAATTGCTATTCCATGCACTAACTAGAGCCCAGAGCCCACAGTGAAATGAGGCAAGATGCCAGGATCGCACCTGCTATATTTCTATGTTCCCGGCCTATCTTTGAGCTTCTGGGTTTCATTTTTTTCCTCTGGGTCTTGCTTTGATCTCTTCTCTCCTCTGTGAGACAGCTCTGCACTCTGGTGGGAGATTAGATGCAGGGAGAAGCCCTAGCTGTGATACAAAGGTAAGAAGAATGTTTTTTAATAAGTAACACATGAGATTAAAGAGGCATAGTGAGCTTCATTTGGCTTGAAACTGCCTCCCTGCGATGCACTTGCTGGTGTCGATGTACCTGCTACACAGGCTCCCCCTTTTACAGTCAGTTCTGGAGTTCAGAGACATTCTCCTCCTCTTCTGTCTTCCATGTCCTGTCCCCACCTCCAGCCTCAACTCTGACTTCTTGCTGTAGAACAAATAGTTTCCAGGCAGCCTCCCTGCCCCCTCCCTTGTATTCTGTCCCCATAGAAATTAATCTGACACTAGTAGTGAATAGAATGAAGTCCAGGTCAGGATCTCCAAAAGGAATCATTCAGGACACAATTACTCCGTGGCCCCTGATGACAGCCACTAACCTGTGCATGTAGCTTATCTGTGGCGAATGGTGTTGAAATCACACAGCGTGTGTCTGTCAAACTTTCTAGTGGGAGACACACAGGTCTCGGTGGAAAACCTTAGCTCACTCAGAAATGCATATGATTGTTTTAAATTTCAATTCTTCAATGTGGATCACTGACTCTAATACTATAAAGCATCGAATGTTTGCACATTTCCCAAATTTATGTGTTGAAACTCCAATCTACAACTTTAATATTAGAAGAGGAGGCCATTGTTAGGAGGCCATATAAGGTCACGAGAGTAGTATGCATGACAGAATACATTTTAGCATCCTTTGAAGAAAGGAGGAAACTAAAGTGGGCACTTTCATTCTTCTCTATCATCTCTTCCTCTTTCCCTCTCTACTCTTCCCCCTTTCCTCTCCCTTCTGCCTCTCCCACTCCCTCCTGCACAATTGAAGACAAAGCAAAAAGTCAGGCATCACCGGGGGCTAAATTTTCAAGCATGTGTGATCCCAGAATTCTCAATTTTACGAATGCCATTGTCTGTTTAAACACCTTGTGACTATATAGCCTGGCATAAACACATGAAAAAGACTGATTCCTCCCTCTGTTCTTTGAATCTAAGTATGGACACTTACTATATGTGCCTTTACATTTCCTTTCTATAAGGGAAGAATAATCCTTTCTGTGGTTGTTGGTACAAGACATTTTTTCTTGACCTCTCGTGCCACAGAACGGTGGGAGCTTGCAAGTCACCTAAGTATTAGAACGGAGCAACAGCTTATATTCAGTTCCTGTCCACTTACATTATGTGAACACATGGACCATCCAAGCATACCTGGATGCTGCAGTTCTTATAAGTCTTTCTCTCCATATCAGTGGACTGAGAAAATGTTGGCAATGATCATTAATATAGATAGTCAATGCGTATATTTCTCTCTTGGGTCTTCTACCTCATCCTTAAAAATGGAGTGATTATTTCAGACCCCAAATAAGATGTTTAGAAACAAAACATAGTGGGAGAAGTCACTTTATTTCTGTCCTCATCTTGGTATATAATGCTTAAGACATATATGTGTGTGTGTGTACATACATGCCTATGATCAGGTTTCTGCTCTGAATATTTACATATATAATGACTTTTAACATTATTATTATTATTATTATTATTATTATTATTATTATTATTATTTTCTAAGAAAGATGCAAAGGACAAGTTCTAGTAATTTGAATCCAGACAAAAATCTTCCTATACATCTGAACAGTATAAGTCTGGAGATCAGGGGCTGCAAGTCTTTCAAGGTCAAGAATGGCTAGTCACTGGAGTGACCTGAGTAGATCAGGCACTAAGGAAATAATCATCCTGAGCTTGGGTTCTCTCCAACCTCAAGGGAAATGAAAGAGCTGAGGCTGCACTTCAGAGACAGTTTGTATTGATAGAAGAAAACTCTCATGGTAGCCACCCAAAATGACTAAGTTGATACTTTCCATTGGCATTGAGATTGCCATCACATGCACAGGCACACACACACACACAGACACACACACACACACACACAGTATTACTATGTAATTTAGGATGCCTTGGGACTTGCATTCTTCCCTCTTCCCAAGCATCCCAAGTTCTGTATGTGCCAGCACGGAGGCAGAACTTCATCACTTCAGTGTCACATTCAACAGCAACCATAACAACTGAAGAGGAGTTGAACATCCACGTTTTTCCAAATGTGCTTCATTTCCTTTGTTCTGACATCCCTTCCCAACCCTCCCCCTCTTTGCACCTTGATTACAGTAAGATATCACTTATAACTTATCATATGGGAACACAGTCTCTTGTATTTGGTGAATAGCTCTCTCAGTCTTGATCTGAGTTTTATAGTCTCTCGGGTCTTCATGATACTCTTTTGGGAGAAAGCCTCAACCTCATACAAAACACAGATAGTGGTGGCTAGAAATTTTACTCACAAGTATTTTAAACATTCTTGAAATGGTATGATTTGCTTATTTTGAGAGCTGAAATTAAAAAAAAAAAAACTATTCTCTTATACTAACTCTGATCTATGGTTTACAGTTGGTCCCGCCACCCCCACCCCATTATACTTTAAACCCTTGCCTATGAGACTATTTGGCAATAAGATTACAAAGTGGTGAATATTTACACTATAACACTATTCCTGAAGGATTTCTGGTGTTTGAAGTTGTTCATCAATTGGAAATTCAACTGTAAATATACATGTAAATGTGAAATGCACATGTAAATGAGAGATTTCTGTGTTTTCACAAGGGCTCTGATGGGCCAGCTCTACCCCATAGTTAACAGGTATACTCAGAGAAGGCTTTGGTCCACCAATTGGTGTTTGGGTGTAATTTCAACTTGTTGCTCCATTTTTTTTCTAGGAGATTTTTCTACTTGATAATTAAATATAGAAAGGGGTCACTGTGACCTTAGTTAAGCAAATTACAGAGATGAACAATGAAATTAAATAAGTAAGATGCATTCTTATTTATATATTCCCCCCTAGAATTTCACAATGAATACATGACCTGCTGTAGAGCAGATCACATGATTCCAACACTAGTATGATGTGATCCCACCATAGTCAGTTTGAAATTTTCCTTATCAGTTTAGAATATGACCTAAAAATGTCTTATCTATAGTTTTGATGCCCAAGACATGCCATGTTCTCACTTTTTAAACTAAAAGACTGTTAACTGTTGGATCTTTAATGCTATCCATATTTGTAGTATGTTATCAAAGTAGATAGGATGCTTTCTTCCCCTGTTGTGAACTAATATTGCAGTTTTTATCAAATATAAGTATGATTCTCAGTGATACCTTCAATTCTAGAATATATAAATAAGAAGAAGCAGAAAAATCCACTGGGATTTTTTTATATTTGTTATTATTCACTGTGTGTATGGAAAATGTGTGCATGTGTGCATGTGTGCATGTGTCTGCCACAGCATGCATGTGGAGATCAGCAATCAGTTTTGTATAGTTTATTCTTTCTTTTCACCATTATATCAGCTTCATGCAATAGAATCAGGTTACTAGACTTGTGTAGCTGATTGTCCTTGCCCACTAAGCCATTTTGACATTCCATCAACTGGAATTTTCAAATGCAGGTTGATTAGTACTTTATATCTCAAAAGCAAACAAACCCCAAGAAATAATATAAAATTACTGAGTGAGTACCGTAGGACACTGGGACATGTTTATGTCTTAAATCAAAGCCTTCTACTATTCATTGTGGAAAATTAACACCAAGTCCACTTTGTCCTGAATGTGGCAAAAGAGCCAACAAATTGATTTATAGTGTTGAAAAGTTAGTTCCATACAAGTTGGACGTTCTAAAAAGAGGGTTGGAGTAAGTACTTCCTGTAGGCTAATAATTGTAGAAGTGATGTCTTAATCCAACTATATTCACATTACCAAAACTAAAGTTCCCAGAAGAACAAATACCACCTTTAAAAAAAAAATCTTTTCCCTGTTTTTCATGTGTACAGAAAGGGTGATATGATGGGAGCCAAAGAAACTAGCCTGGATCATTCAGGTTGACCTAAACACACTCACATGCATCTTTGCAAGAGAGGAAGAAGTGGGGATTTGAGGAAAAACTGGAATGAATATGGTGTCAAGGTGGCCCAGAGGAAGAAGAAGGCAGAGAGCAGAGAGGAGACAGAGAAGGAGCATGCATTACAGAAGAGAGAAGGGAAAGAAGACAAGAGAGGAATAAAGAGTAGATAGGCTTTGGGAGTTAGGAAATGGTAGAAGGGAAAGAAGAGGGGAAAGAGAAAACATAAACAAGACAGGAAAAGAAGAGATAGAGAGGTAGAGTAGAAAAAGCCGAGGAATTTCACTAGCCACTAGAACTTGCAGGGACCCAAGACTTCTGGAAAGGGGTGAATACCCACTTGATTTCAAACTTCTGGCCCCCAGGACTGTGAGAACATAAATTTCTGTTGTCTCCAGCCTTAAGTCTCTGGCTTAGGGTCATTTGTTACAGAAGCCCCAGGAAAGGAAAACAAGCACAGAACCCAAGTCCACAGTCCTGAAGGGCAATTTAATGCCTTTCTGTGCACACCAAGAGAAACAAATATTCGTCTTCAATGGGCTAGATTAAATAATAATAAAAATCCTAAGCTTTGGAGATTCATTTATCAAAAGCTAATATATTTTAAGGTTTCACAAACATAATTTTTCCCCCAAGAACTGTAAGCATTGGTTTCTATTAGGAAGAAAAATGTTAAGAGTAAGGGATTTTTGATCCTGGCTCGAATGTGGTTTTTATGCAGTTCAGTTTTGTATTATTTACAATCATTTCAAGGTTAGAGATAAATGTCAGAGAATAGGAAACAATATGAATTACTTAAGAGAAAAAAAATAACTGAGAGATGGAAAGAGAGGTATCTCTGTATCAAGGAATAGAGCTTAGATCTATTGAAGGCGTTTCATGGAGATTATGAACTGTAAATAACAGCTTCATCATTTCCACCCAGGAAATATGGCTCTCTCGGGGAAAGTACAAGGAGCAACAAGAGCCACGAATACACTATCAGGCATTATTTACCGTCACTGTTACCAGAAGCAGTCTACTTTGAGAAGGGCTTCTTTTACTATCTTCTCAAGTATCTTCAGAGGTCAAAACTTAAGTTTTCTAGAATTAAAATTTTAGAAGAAGATAATCCCACAAAAGTTGACTTCTACTGACTTCAATAATTAAATCTAACAGCATTCTATGATGCAATTCTGATTTTACAAAGCCTGTGTTACAATTTTATATCTCAGATGAGTTTAAGTGAATTTTCCTTCTATAACAGTGGTTTCCAACCTGTGGGTCATGGTCACTTTGGAGGCTTAAACAACCTTTTCACTTATACATTAGATAGTGTATATACCAGATATTTATATTACCATTCATAATAGTAATTATAATTATGACGTAGCAATGAAAGTAATTTTATGGTTGGGGAATACAGCCTGAGGGACTGTATTCAAGGTCACAGTGTTCAGAAGATTGAGAGCCACTGTTCTACAGTGTCTGGAGCCTCTGCAAGCTCCAGACACTGTAGAAAAGTGTCCGTTAGGTCAGTAGCACATAGTAGATGAGAACTCTGATGGGCTGTGTCACAGACAGTAGGGATTGCCCTACTCACTCTCAGTGATGATTCAACTGAAAAGATGTGTGAGCTTGATGTTTATGAGAGTTGTGAGACTATGTTTCAACCAAAATCCTTGATGTCAAACTTTTATTCAGCTTTGCTACTAATGTACATTTACATGAGCTAACAAAAGGGATGCATATTATAAATAAAACAGCCCACATTAAGCATACTGGTAACAAATATTGTCTCTAATACATGATGTTTGGGGATAGTATATGTAGCACTTAGTTATTGGTCTATAAAGTTGAATGCTTATTAATTAATAATCTAGGGAAGCTTATATTTAATTTTTATGAAGAAGGTAATGAAATAAATAAGATACTTGGCTGTGTTTCTTTGCATATATTATGGTCTTATGTTCTCAGAACACTGTATCAAATTAATCATCAGTATTCTTGTTTAAAATATAAATACTCTGAACTTCAATGTGTGTTTTAGGATCTCAAAGTCTCTTCTAGTAGTTTTTGTCTTAAGTTATTTATGGCAAATGTCTCACAGTCTGTTTCACCTCTGCAGACATATTCCTATGATATGATGATAGCAAACATAGGAGCCACAGTAAAAATCCAAGTGAATAAAAAATGTTAAATATAAGGTGTTATGCATTTATTTTATTACTTTTAAAAGAGATCTCAGGGTATAAGTTAAAGGAACCACTCCATTATGCAAGCCCATAATCCTAGATCATGATTGAGGCAGAGGATCACAAATCCAACATTCAAGGCTACAGAGGATGTTTAACTTTGGGTTAGATAGCTTAGTAAGATATTGTCTTAAAGTAAAATAATAAAGAAGACTAGAAATATATCTTACTAATCAAATGCTTTGTATAGCATGGCCTACATTTGGTCTCTACTCTGTGTGGGGATAAAAATAGAAAAAGAAAGAAAAATTAGGTTTTAGAGAAAGTATACCTCATCATGGTATCTCCCTTACCATATGGAGGAGTGGAGAAAGGGAAAACTGTGGTCAAGATGTACTGTTTGAGAGAACGATCTATTTTTAATAAATTATGTATAACATATATTTATATATTTATATTATCTATGTTTACATTTATTTACTATTTGCATAATAAATATATCTACTTCTATAAAATATAAGTAGAATAAATATGTTTATATATACAATAACATACATTAATATATAAACATGTGTTAAATATATATAAGATAAGCATATATATTTTAAAAGCAAGGTATTAAGGGAACCATTATTTTAACTTCATCTATTTGGAAGTCATGTTTTTTTCCAATTATTTCCCTCTGTCACAGTCAGCTTCTATTGTTTGCTTGGCACAAACCTAGAGTCACCTGTAAAGAAGGGACATCACATAAAAAATTGGCCAGACCAGATAGACCTATGAAATATGTTTTTCAATTCCTAATTAATATAGGAGGGCTTATCCCATTCTGCTCGGTATCATCCCTAGGTAAAATAGCCTGAGCTGTGTGACTGAGCAAGCCCATATACAGGCTTCCTCCAGGATCTCTGCCTCAGTTCCTGCCTCCAGGTTTCTGACTTGAGTTCCTGCCTTAACTAATCTTGATGATAGTCTTTAACCTGTAAGCTAAATAAAATCTTTCTTCCTCAAGGTTCTTTTGATCCCAATGTTTATAATAGCTAGAACACACTGTCCTTCCTATTTGAGGAATATAATTTTTGAGACTACATGGCTTCTAAATATTTCTTGTATAAGAACTGTAAATCCTCTTCCTATTGTGGGTTTTGTCTATGGATCATGTGAACTAATAATTGCTACACAACTGAAAATCAGATTCCCATCCTTCATATCAGATACGTTTGGCTCATTTTAGGTCATATCAATTGTGGCCAGGTCATAGCTATCAGCTTAAAATGAGCAACAAAGCAAAACTATGACCAAAAGTATCCAGTATTTGGGTGTTAGTTATGGCATTACATAGTTAACCATTACACCGGGATATTGTTCTTCTTCCCTTATCAATTTCACACCCTCAAAACATTCACAACTTAAAACTATGCACACAGAGGTACCTGCAAGTAAATATGAAATTAGAACAAATTCCCTTTTAAGCACATTGCCTCAACAATTTACCACCAAAGCATTCTATGAAGAAGTTACCACAAATGTATTCAAACATTACTGAGAATAAAAAAATAAATCAATAAACCTAAAAATGTGGGAGAAGGACCAGCAAAGGGAGGATGCTGTGTGATGAAACAGAGAAGAAATTACCGGACACTAGGATGGTGATGGAGGTGTGTTCAAGATGACCAGGGTAGATTGGCATGTGAGAGCTGTGAAGGAGACTGCAGAAAGGACTTTTTCCGACTCAAGACACTGACGGAATACCTGATGTTCTAAGCATGTTCTAAGGAGATTATAACCCTGGGTGAGAGATCTCATTTTAATCCATGATTAAAAACAAAAAGATAAAGTCAAAGAAAATAAGAGGAAAAGCAGAAGAAATATTAGGTCCAGAGAAGAAAGACATATTGTAGAAAAATTATAGACAATTGTGGTATATCTGTCAGATTTTGGGTATTGAATATTGATCTACTCCATAACAAAATGTAGCAGTCACAGTGTGCATGAACAGAGAGCGCAGGCAGTGTAAGTAGTTGAGGTAAGGATGGGAAACAAACTCTAATTTTTCATAATAATGAAGTAGTTGTAAAAATGAAAAAACTTGAGGTATGTTCTTCAAAAATAAAAATATAAATTCAAGACCATCTACAAGAAAAGTTGAATCTTGCTGCTTTGAGGAATTGAAAAAAGGTGAAGAGTCAGAATTTTATATTTCCAAACAAGCATTATAGAAGGGGCTATTCTACATGGACTCGAACTAAATGCATGCATGTGAAAATTTTATTTGCATAAACTCTGGTTTAAATATAATAAAGATCCAGTATTGAGTGAGAAGATTAAAATTTGGAAGGTGATATATTGTGTTCAGGAGAAAAGACACAAAGCAGTTCTGCTTCTCTGTGTTTCTGTACCTTGTGTTTTTCTGTCAAAATTGCATTTTCAGACTTGTGGGTTGCCTAGGAAACTCATGGCCTTTCTCTTGATTCCAAGCCTTAGTGTTGACTTTCTCCAACTTTTATACTTTAGTTTTTCTCAGACAAGAGCAAAAATGTCTACAGTGTAAAACCAAAAACCTGAACGGAACCAAAACAAGCAAACAGTGGATCTCAAGAATCAGGCTGAAAATACATCATGTGCTAGTCTCCTGAGACTATATCAAAACAAGGCATCTTGGAACCTGAGCACATTTAGAAATCCAGATGCCTGCTGTTGCTCTGCTTCCTGTTTTGGATTCATTTTCATCTTTGTTTCTAACATGTTGCTATCCAGCAGTGACCAGGAAGGTTGCTCACAGCACTGGTCCTATCTAGATATTCACTAGATAGTAGGACTACATACTGAGCAAAAAATTAAAACTCAGCACTCCCAAAATTAATTTAGATGGCTAGGGGCAAGACCTCCTGTGTGTGTGTGTGTGTGTGTGTGTGTGTGTGTGTGTGTGTGTGTGT
>JANHMN010000015.1:19335589-19385817 GCA_030674055.1 Rhabdomys pumilio | reverse complement strand
TGTGTGTGTGTGTGTGTGTGTGTGTGTGTGTGTGTGTGTGTGTGTGTGTTTCTGTGCAAGCTTGCTTGAAGACAACAGACACAGTTTGTATCAAATCTGTGTTTGTCTGTGTCTGTATGAACCTGTCTATAATTAGTGGAGAGGAGATGCGAACAAATAAGTAACACTAAATGCCTTTTGAAAGTTGTATGGAAAAATATTAGTGTAATGTTTTACAAAATACATTCATATATAAAAGGGATTTAAATTCAACTCTCTGTCACATAATAGGGGAGACAATGCCCAAACTAGACATCAAATGCTACCAAATAAATCTTCCAGTACCAGAAATGCACTGCATCTTTTTGAGCGATTGGCCCAAAGGGCTTCACAAAGCTCCTAAACAGTTAAAGCCCACTCCCAATATTATTGGTTACCCTGCACAACTTAATAGTAAGGACCCTATTATTGAGGACACCACATACTTTGGTCATAGAGCATAGAGAAACCAACCTAGCCCTCAGGTAGAAGCCTCACTCCTACTGACTAGTGTTCAGAGGGCTGGAAGCTGCTATACATGTTACTGGAGGAGGAAAGTAAATATCAATCTCATCCAGTTACAAACCCTGTGTCACTACAATAGCGACATACCTATAAGATACGCCCACTGGTGCAAAGATGGCACGGATGTCATGGCAGAAACCAGCAACTTTTATTGCATTTAAAGCCTGCTCCATGAGATGGATCCACATCTGACATGGCTAATGAGGTCAAAACCCAGAGATTGTATAGGTCATGGCCTCTAGGGGGTAAATCTATTTCTATTATCATACTAAATGAACATAGTAATAAACTCACTTCTAATGACATATTATAATATTCATAAATCAGTTCATCACTGAACCCTCATCACAGAAGCAGATTCTTTCAGTAGATGGCAAATAATACAAAGTCCTACAACTGGATAAGTGAAGAGATTCAGAGGCTTTGGAGCCCTCCACCCTTAATGAAAAGTTTTAATAAAACCCATCCCTCCACAGCTCAGGGATCTAAGTAGATAATGAGATAGAAAATTGTTAAGAACCAGAAGTGATGGACAACTCCAAGGAAATAGTGTTTTCCAACTTCTTGGCAGATGAACATATGAACTCACAGAGACTTTGACAACATACAGAAGACGTGAACAAATTCTACCCATCCAAAACCTTGTGGGTCCCTTCTTCTAGGGGGTATCCCACGACAATCTCCCAACTGGGGACAGGGTGAGAGCAGGAAGGGCTTGCTACTGTCTTCGTGCTGCCTCCAGCCTGCATCTCCACTGTCTATAGGTCTCTGGCCCAGCCTGATGTGGGATGTCGAGGCCAAAGGACACAGAGTGTGAGCAAAAGGGGAGATTGCCTGCCCCTGCCGTGACCTCTGGTGCCCTGTTGCTGACGGTCTCTCCCAGGTGTTGCCCTGGTCTTTCCGCACTGAGCCGGTCCAGGCCCGGGCTGGGCAGATAAGGAGCCGGCTAACTGGCAAGGAGGCAACTTGGTGTCCCAGGCAGGTTCCGGGAGAGCAGGGCTCTCCCCAAGTGTTACAGTTTTTGTGACAAAAACTCTCGGACACCAAGATGATTCTTGAGCATGCACGCGCTTTACTTCCCCTAAATAAAGCCCTTATATACAGTTTTGTGGTGGGTTAGGGTCTGACAGCAGATAATGTCTATTGGCTTGACCTGAGAGCTTGGAGATAGCTCATCTGCATGTGGGAGAGCCTGAGGGACCGTTCCTCATGACTGACAGTCATAAACCTCTCTGTGGGAGGGGTTGTTGGAAGACTGAAGTTAAGTCCTGGGAGCAGAGCTGAACTCCTGCGGTCCAATAAAGGTTCCGGGGTTCAAAACTCATGCTCAACCAAACACCCAGCTGCTTCTCACAGCCCACTGCCCTACAAAATCTTATCATAAAGAAGAAGTTGATGCAAAGTCCCACCCCTAACTAAGAAGCTGTTTGTGATTGATAGGTGCTGGGAGAAAGAAAATCTGTTTCCTTCAATGGAGTTTCACTGGGATGTCCACCACACTCCAGGGCAGGTGATGTGTTCTGGAGTCACTAAACTTCATGGACTCAAAGACTTGGTTGTCTGTGGGGTTGTTTTAATTAATTCATTCATTCATTCATTTTTAAGAGACAGAAACATAAAATTGGATGGTTAGCAGGTGGTTCTGAGAGGAGTTGAAGGAAGGAAAAGAATACTATCATAATACATTATATGGAAAATTTAAAAATAAAAAATGACTAAACTCTTAAAAACACCTTCTTGAAGATCAAGCCTTTGATTTCTAGCCTTGCCAACCTCAATAAGAAAACTTATCATCTGAATAGCTCTATCATTAATAAGTCTGTCTTTGGGTAGATCAAACACACACACACACACACACACACACACACACCACAGCAAGAAATTCACAAAGAATGAGGAATCTCTATGTGTTTTTCCAGTAAATATGCAACTTTAAATGTTGACTAAGGGCTCTACAAAAATACAAAAATACAAAAAATAAAATAAGTAAACTTTCTCTTTTGAAACTACTTGGTTAAAAAACACAGGAGTGGGGAATCCTTTTTGAGCTCCTCACTGAGTTTGATACCTGAAAGAGCAAACATCAGTTGTAACCATCACCATGAAAGCTTTCCTTCTAGAAGCAAAGTACTCTGATCTTGCTCCTTAATTTCTAGAACTTCTTTCTTATTGAAAAACATCCAACCTGAAATGCCTCTGCAGTTAGAATCCACAGAAATGTGGCATTATAATTTCCTTGCTGGCTCAAAGTCCTGTGATCATTCAAAACCCAAAGACTATATGGAAAAGACAATGAGCAATGGTTCAAGGAAAGAGCTTTACAGAGGCTCTTCCTGAGTAGAGCAGGAGTTCCTGACCTCCAGACCCTTTCAGAGCTAAGAGTGGAGCAAACTGCCAAGATTCAGAAACCATTCTTTTGAGCTAAAAAAATAAATCTAGAAATCAGTAAATCTCCACCCTCCAGACAATAAACTTTGTTTCTTTATGCATAAACAGCAATTTAACAAGTGATACTCTAGAAGAAGGTTAGTATAAAAGTCATCTGCCCACTCTGCCCAAGTAGAGCAGAAAGATTGCTATCGTGTCTGCATTGTATGAAGAAGCATGTGCTATAATGTCTAATGAACCTTCCATTACTTATGGAGGAGACAGGGAGTGGGGGAATCAAATATACAAACTGAACCAGGAATCCTTTGATACCCTTCCACCCCAAGACCCTCAAATAGGCTTGATGTGCCGCCTTCCTACAGAATGCAGGTTACGGAATTCTAAGTGTACAAATATCTTTATAAGAGAAGACAATCTCAAAGCACAGAATGTGTTCCAGGAGAAAGGATACAGGGGCACATTCTAGAATTACTCATTTAACCTGTATGAATGCAATCCAGCTTATTTGTAAATACTGTGTTCACTTCTGAGTCACCTTAGAATTATTGTACGTGTATACACACAAACATGCCTGCATGCACATGTACACACACACACACACACACACACACACACACACACACCACATACTTCCTCCCACAAAGTGTATGCATCTCTGAATTGAGGGAGGTCAGGAAGATACAGTCACAGAAGACCTCAAGTGAGGAAGTGGATTGGGACTACCTTCATGTGCCACCAGTACCTGTGAAATCACAGGAACAAAATAAAGAATAATCTCCAAACCATGCAACTGGATTCCAATGACATAATACCAGGCTACATGAAGATGAGAAATGAGGCGTATGTCTGTCTTTTGTTGTACCTGCCAATCTCTCTGGGAAGCTCTTACAAGCATTTGTGGACCCCATGTGTATTTTTTATGCTTATTTTACCTAGTTCTTCAAAAACAAGCCAAGAAGTATGACCACTGCTTCTCAGCTTACTAAGGTAATCTTTTTTGGACCAAGAAGGCTTTAGATTCAGAAAGCAACCTTCAACATTTCCCAGAAAAGGAACTAACTTTGAGTTCCTTAATTTCTTAGAAGGTCACAGTCTTCTGTCCTTTGTCCATCACCATTTGTTCACGCTGGGTTTAAAAACTTCTGTTCTTTATTCTAAATACTAAATTCAGTGATTTTTAAATAGGCTGAATGAAGCTTACCTGCCCTGGCTGTGTAGTCCTAACATGGCAAGCCAATACATACAGAGTTTCTTTCATCTTGTGTTCTTGCTGAGGCCAATTTGATCTCCTTGATGAAGAATCCCATGGAAAATTACTCAACTCTATTCTAGGAACCCAAGGCCAAGATTTCCCAGCCAACTTATTCTATCTTCTGTTAAACTGCCCACTTATGCAAACCTCACCCTCAAGCTAACTACTTATCTATCTTACCTTCTATTAAACTGCTTGCTTGCACAATGCTCCCACCACCGCCTCCTGCTTGCTGCTGCTGTGAGAAGTATCAAGATGTAGTTTCTCCATTCAAAACCCCTTAAGTAAACACAGGGAACTGCATTTGCGTTCTGAATAGCTGAGTCTAGCCCCAGCCAGCCAGAATGAGGACTTTCATTGGCCATGAGCTGTAAGTGGTCATCTCTAGTGGAGTTCACAACACTGTACTCTCCACACTCTAAGGAGCCTTCATTCTGTGAAGTGATTCAGTCAGCACATAATCTCATGTGGTTGCCTAGAGGAGTCTTCATGTCTTTTCTCCTTACTCTTTAACAAGCCAAGTGTATTTCTTCTTCTCCCACTTAGGAGTGTCATACTGTCTGTCTCTAGCTTCCTATCAACGATCAAAAGGTTTTCACAAGTACAAGCTCCTCCAGCCACTCTGCAGGCAAAGTTGTATGCTTTTATCACCAGGTGACTAATGCTCTTGAAAATACATTAATTAACAAATTCCAACCAAATTACAGCTGCGTGATCTATTAGAGTGAACACATACATGCATTTAAAGTAGCTTCTAAGGTAGACTTTTAGCATAGTTTTTATCTCAGGATTTATTTTTAACTAATATTTTAACATGCATCCTCACTTATGTGCCTGCACATACACATATAAACACTTGCACACACGTGCACATGGATGCAAAAGTAATAATAATGACAAAAGACATATGGGTCTTTACTATGTCTAGAAATTGTGTAGACATTTTTCTAGTTTCATGTATATTGAATGAGCTACTCACACTATGGAGATGGATATATAGATAAGCAAAGGCTTATGCATTTTTCTCTGTTGAGTGGCCACCCTTAGGGTAGGTATGTCTAGTCTAATCTTCTCAGCATTAACCTTTTGACTCCCTCGGACAATTAATGACATGGAGGATTGGCATGGAGCTTTTAGGAAGTCAAGAATGTGTTTTATTTAAAACTCCAAAACATGCCTTTGCATTTGGGGCTCTTTTGAATAAGAATAGACTGACTAATTTGCACATTCCTCCGTGTGGCTGCCCTTCCCTGCCATTCTGCTGAATATGCACCTCAGAAAGAGGTGTGATTTTGATGGATGGGAACCTATGAGGCTTAATAAGTGGCTCCAGAATGGACAGACACCTGAGGGAAAACCAGGTCTGTGTTGATGGATGTCTTTCCCATGGGACCCGGGGCACTGCTGAGATGCAGTTTTTCCAGCAAGTGGTAAAAGGGAAAGATAATTCAAAGCAGCACATGCAAGGCAGTGTGAACAATGTGTTTTCTTGACAGCAATGAGTGTGCAAAAAGAGTTAGTTAAAAAGCTTCTTCATGGGGTACCAAAGGCACAACACAGAGAAGCAGATCCAGGAAGGACTGTGAGGGAGGGAAACGTGGTCCAGGTAAATTCTAGTCATTGGAAAACATCATTTCTACAACCATGACTTCATTACATTTTCACCCAGAAAGTAACTTTTGATGTTTCCATTAAGTATTGATTGATTGATCGATTGATTGATTTATAGAATCTCGCCTTGTAGCCAAGATTTGACGTGAACTCACAATATTTCCACCCCAACCTCTTAAGTGCTGAACTGGACTACAGAAATGTTTCCCCATCCTTGGATACTTTTAAAATGGTGCTAGGATTAAGTTTAAGGCTTTGTACATCTTTGACAAACACTATACTACTGAATAACATCTCCAGGCCATTTATCTTTTACTTCAAAAAGAAAGAAAAATATAAATATGAGACTTTCTAAGCCTCATAGTCTGAGAACACAGAACTCATGGGAAAGTACGGTAGCCACTTCACAATAGAATTGGGTATCACTCTTTAGCACACAACTCCTTGTCCCACTGTCAACTGGGATAATATAGACTGAATGTTGTTGATATGGGGAAAGTGGGGTTGACGTCAGGAGTTAGGATGACAGAAACTCACATTCACAAAAAACTTTCACTAAGTTAGTAGCTCTGGGTTCTCATCTTGCAAATTTGAAGAATGAAATTCATGGATCCTGTACTGGCTGGTTTTGTGTGTCAACATGACACAAGCTGGAGTTATCATAGAGAAAGGAGCCTCCCTCAAGGAAATACCTCCATGAGATCCAGCTGTAAGGCATTTTCTCAATTAGTGATCAAGAGAAAAGGGCCTAGTTCACTGTGGGTGGTGACATCCCTGGGCATGTAGTCTTGGGTTCTATAAGAAAGCAAGCTGAGCAAGTCAGGGAAAGCAAGCCAGTAAGTAACATCCCTTCATGGCCTCTGCATCAGCTTTTGCTTCCTGCCCTGCTTGACTTCCAATCCTGACTTCCTTTGATGATGAACAGCAATGTGGAAATGTAAACTGAATAAACCCTTTCCTCTCCAGCTTGCTTCTTGGTCGTGAGGTTTGTACAGGAATAGAAACCCTGACTAAGACAGACCCGAAAGGGAAAATTTAGAAAAAGAACCTATCACTGATTCTTTCCAAGAGTTTAAGGGATAACAGTAGACAGACCTGGACAACAAGAGTAGGTCCCAGACACGATTTGCCATCAACCAGGAAATCTTTAGAGCACTTATGAAAAAACTGAGACACTTGTGGGGGCTAAAGAGTGTCCAGTGAGTCTGATTGAACCACTCATAAAACGTCTAGGTTCCTCTCAGCTTTAACTGCATCCTCACACATACTTTCCAAGAAGTGGCTAGGTTATGTAAAAAGGAAAAGAAAATTTGTGTAACAAGAAACTAGAATAGGAACCAGAGTCCCCTTCTGACATTCTTAGCCTTCAGCCAGGATAGGTGCAAGAATCTTCTGAGGCTCCTAATCAAGACAGCTTGATCCGTTTCTATTGCCTGTTTTTTTCGTCCACATTGCTAAATATTTCAGGCATATTTACACAGTTTTTCCCTTCATGGATCTGTTTTACTATAATTTTTGAAGGCAAACTGTAAAATTAGTTTAGAAGAGGCATGTCCCTTGTCCACCCAGGTTACAAGTCACTCTGCTAATTTCCTTGGTCTCTTTTCTGACTGGCAAAGGCTGGAGGCTTCCTCCCTCAATATGTGGATGTGTGTTTTAAAGTTTTAGTTCATTATGTTATACAATAAACATGTTTTTTTTTTTTTTTTTTTTGGAGATGATATGACTTGTAAGCTTTAGTGGCCATGAAGAGATTGTGCTTCTCAGAGCTACAGGATTTCTAGTAAATAACATGTTATCTGCTTATATTATTATTATTATTATTATTATTATTATTATTATTATTATTATTATATTTGCATGCATGTTCTATGTGCATGGTGGTCACATGTGTGTACATGTGTGTATACTGACATGACATGCATGTCAGTATGTATGTCAGCAGGCGTATCTGCATGTAAGTATGTGTGACAGCAGGCATATCTGTGTAATATATGTGAGTGGGTATAAAGGCCATAATATAACTTTGGGTGTCCTTATTCATGAGATGGTCATTTTATTTATTAGGGCAAGCTCTATTCCTGGCCTGACATTCACCAAGCTCAGTTAGCAAATGATTAAACTTCAGAAATCATTCTCTTTTGTTCTTTCCAGTTCTGGTGGTCTTAAGTGTGCAACCATGATTTATTTCCTTTATTTTTTTAATGTAGGTTTTGGGGATCACATTCAGATTCCCATGCTTGCGTAAGCACTCTGCTGACTGAGCCATCTCCCTAGTCCTCCCCTGTGTTTTACAAGGATATCAACTCATCTACCATCTACCTCCTCCATCAGACAACTATACTCAGGCCTCCACTTTCTGACCATCACAAAGCCACCTGTCTGACCAGAAGCATCCATAGCACCCACAGACCATGAAAAATGGTCAAAGAATCTTAAGCTTACTCACACCATGCTGACTGTTTCTCCCTGTAAATGACATGAAAACTTCTTGGTCACCTTTGACCTCTTTAGCCTCCTCCTGCCTGAACCTGGTGCTTGTCCATGTGACTCATACGTGTAGCTATGTGCCTCATATATGTGGCTATGTGACTCATACATGTGGCTATGTGCCTGATATGTGTGGCTATGTGACTCTTTGTCAGAAATGTATCAAAGACTAATTTTCTGTGACAGATTGTTTTGTGGCCATTACTTTGACCCTATGTGACTAATAATGATAATAACAATAGTAATAGTCATAATAATAGTAATAATAATATTTTAAAATATATCACTGTGAGCTTCCTTTAGTATCATGCTTCTCAGAGTGGCTATAAAAACAACAAGAAATTTGGTTTGTTAGAGTTAATCATACATATAAATATATATACAATGTATGTATATATATACTTTTTTCTTTTTAAAAATCTATTTATTCTTTTACAATTTCACATATAAATATATAATGTTATTTGATCAATGACTTTCTAATTCTCCTCTTATCTCCCATCTCCCTCCTACTTAATCCCTTATTCTTCCTAAGGTGTCCACTTACTTTCATACTTATTTTTTGTGTATGATCCACTGCATTTAATTAGAATTGACTGCATGGAATGATGGGAGATTAATTACTTGTAAAAGGATAATGGAGCAGTGGCTCTAGTCCTGAGGAATATGCCTCTATTCCCTAACAACCATTATGTAGCTATAGCTCTTCAGGGAGTCATTGATCTCTCCCCATCCATGATGGACTGTTGATGACCCACTGTGATGGATGCCCTCTGCAGGTAAACCACATTGCTGTGGGTTTATGACTGTATCAGCCATGTCATAACTAGAAAAAAAAAGAATTTTGCAGCCCTCCTTCTTATCCTTTAGCTCTTAAATCCTTTCTGTCCTTTTTTTTTCATTAAATTAAAAGCTTCTGAGTTGTAAGAGGTGCCGCAATCAAACTATATTTTATATATGTACAGAAGTCCCAAAGAATAAATAAAAATATTTTATGTTAAAAAGCTGCTGCACAACAAGAAAACTGTCAAGCAAGTGAAGAGGCAGTACAGAATGAGAAAAATATCTTTGCTAGGTACATCTGACAGAACATTATTATCTAAAATACACAAAGAACCAAATAAAAAAAACCCTCAAGAAAATATTATCCAACATTTTTAAATGCATTCTATATCTGAAGGGTTATCAAAAGAGTAAAAAAAAACATGAAAGAAAGAAATATATATGAATGACTAATAGCATTTTTTAGGTTCTCAAAACTTTTAGCTATCAGAAAACTTCAAATTAAAACTTCTACAACAGGGTAGGCACCAGATCAAAATCCGGGTCTAAACCATTATCATATATTGCAACAGTTTTACTGGATGTGGTGGACCCAGGATGCAGGCCAGTTCTGACTCAGAGGCATGCCCATAGGCAGAAGAGGAGTCCCACAGCTTGAAGCAAAAGTTGAAGACTCAGAGAGGATGCTAGAACTGACACAGAACAATAGTGGTTCCTAGAGGAAGAAGAGTGATACAGCTCTGGCCCTAAATACCAGTTCCACAGGAGGAAAGGACACCTCACTCATACTATGGCTCAGTTTTTCCCTAAACAATGCAAACCCTACCACAGAAAGAATTTTAAAACATAAGAAATTGATATAATTATACAAAAATATTAAACATTTAAAATATAAAATGAATTTTAAAAATAAAAGTTACGAAAGATAGAAAATATCAACTATGTCCAAACAACTTCAAGATAATATGCGTATACATTGGGTATCCATCCCTTGTGCAGTCACCAAAGGTAGACACTGATATGGATGCCAAGAAGTGTATGCTGACAGGAGCCTGATATAGCTGTCTCCTTAGAAGTCTGCCAGAGACTGAAACATACAGAGTCAGACGCTCACAGCTAACCATTGAGCTGATCATGGGGTTCCCAATGGAGGAGTGAGAGAGAAGACTGAAGAATCTGAAAGGGATTGAGGCCTCATGAGGAGAGCAACAATACCAACCAACCAGATATCCTAGGATCTAAACCACCAGCCTGGGAGCACATAGGGAGGGACCCATGGCTCCAGCTGTATATGTAAGGGAGGATGACAGTGTCAGGCATAGGTGGGTGAGGAAGTCCTTGGTCTAGTAAAGGCTGGACACCCCAGTGTGGGGGAAATCATGGGTGGGGGCATATCCTCATAGAAACAGGAGGAGGGGGGTGTGATAGGGGGTTCCTGAGTGGAGGAAAAGGGGATTACATCTGAAATGTAAATAAAATATCCAATAAAAAAATAAAAAAAAAACATTGTAAACACAAGAAAAAGAAAAATATTGAAAACATCAAGAAAGTCAGTGTGGTACTTATTTAGAGCATCAGAAAAGTTAACTAATGCAGTCAGAGGAGTAGACAGATGTGTAAGAAGGAGAATAAGTCATATGGAAGTTGATTGTGAGCAATGAAGCTAGGTAGCCAAGATACAGAAGCAAAGCACACTGAATCCTAGACACTGAGTTTAGGCAGGCTTTCACTGAGAATCATGTCACTCTAATTCCTCCTAATTTCCTTTTGGTACTATGATAGTTAAGTTCTTCTTCTTTTTTTTTTTATTCTACTAACTATTTTAAACTCATTGACTCTGAAGATTTTTAACCTATAATTAATTCTTAAATATTTTAGCTTTTGGGGGGAAAATAAAATATTCTCTGATCCCCATTCTAAGTCATCTTTCCATGTAGAGTTCAGTCAGAAATGTAATAGACCTTTCTGTGTGTTTAATTTCTTTAAATCACTTTAATTTTTTCTTGTTATCCATGCTTTAGTCTTGGGAATGTATTCAGAAATGCATTCTACTTCTTAAATATTCTTTCTGGCTGTGTCTACTATTTTGTTTCACTCTTCTCTTGAAGTTCTGTGTTTAGCTATATGTTTACCTTATAGAAGTCTTATTTGGTTCGTTTTAGTAATTACTTGGGAATCTAAGGAATTTTTCGATTTCTGGATATGTGGTGCTAAGAGATGATTGTAGAGTATCAGACATGTAAGGAAGAGCGGTACCTCTGGTCAGTAACCCCAATCCTCATTTTACTTTGTATCTTGACACAGAATCTCACGAAGTTGCCCCAGCCCTAAGATTACTCTGCCATCTAAAGAGCTCTGTACTCGCTCCCCTCCTACCTTAGCATCACAAATGGCTGAGATTGTAGATATTTGCTAGTACAGTTAACTTCTTATTTGATTTTTAATCATAGTTTAATCCTTTGTGTCTATAAACACACTAAATACATGAGTATATAGAATTTAGTAAGTTCAGTAACTGAAATCATTGGTTTTTATTGATTTCTTGTCATGATGATTTAGGAATACATGTAAGTTACAGGGACTGTATGATCTCACAAATCAATATAATCTACCATATTGTTTCCAGATATCCATGATTTACAAAAAATTACAACCTTAAATTTATGGCACAGGAGTATAAAATTAATATGGGATTTGAGAGAATGGATGGCATGGGAATGATTTTCAAGTTTTTGACACAATGTGTTAAGCAGATGTTACCATTTAAAATGTAAAAAAGTATTTCAGGGTGATAGAGGGTCCAATGTGGGATTTACAAATATCCAAGTATCAAAAACAAATCTGGCCTCTCTTAATGGAGGTTGGAGATTTTATGTATTTGATCTTTAATACAGTATGATCAATGACTGAGCCCATCCAAAGTACCTTTGTCGGTCAGTGATCCATTAAAATTATAGCTTCTTAAAGAACAAATGAGCAAGATGCAAATGCCTAGGTTGAGTAACAGCAAGTGGGATATAACAATTAATCTTGTTTGTCAACTTGACTACACCTGGAATCAAATAAAACCCAATCTGCTTACAGACTCCTCTGAGGGATTGTCTTAATCAGATTATTTGTTGCAGAAAGATTCACCCCAAATCTGGGCCACAAATTCTGATAGCATACCACATACCCATGTGGAAGAAGAAGACTTTCCTTTGTGCCTGCTGAGGCATGAAGATTTTCATTGAGAGAAAACCTGAGATGAGGAACTGCCTCCATCCAATTTGACTATAGGCAAATCTCTAGAGAATTTTCATGTGTAATGATTGATCTAGGATGGGAGAGACCAAGCAATTGCAACAAGTGCCAACCTTGAGCAAGTGGTCCTGGACTGTATAATAAATGTAGCTGAGCTACACCAGTGTAAAACCTAACTTCTTGGTGATTTAGATCAGCAGATCTCCAGGAAGCCTCCAGGAGCTCCACTATACAGTGAGCAACTACCTGATTCTTGTTCTTTTCAATGTTAGACAGCCGTTGCCGGACTAATCAAAGGGCATTTTGTATACTAGCCTAATACATTCTCTTTATACACACACACACACACACACACACACACACACACACACACACACACCACTCAGTTCTGTTTCTTTAGAAAACCCTGACAAAGACAAGAAAGATATGTAGGTAATCAAAGAGTCAGTAACATTCTGGAAATCAATAACAGGACTAACTTAAATACAGAAGGCATTAAAAAATAATTAGGAGCACGGAAAGCTCATGTACGTTTAGCTATGATAAATGTTTAACAGTGAACTTTGGCACCAGATTTATTCTCCCAAGCTCATACATTTTTATGTCAAAAGCCAAAAAAGGAGAAAAGTAACTGTTTTCAGGGTAAAATAGTAGAGGGAGATTTTTGTTGGTTTTGATTCGTTCAGTATTTATTTATTTGGGGATTACCATGCTCCTAAGTAGAGACTACAGTGAGGAGGGACAGACAAAAGGTGCCTGGAGAGAAGACAGCTGCAGCAACGTGGTGGGGACTTTATGGAAGAGTAGACTTAAGAATCAGTTGGGGATAAGTATCTGAGAAGAAGACCCATTCTGCCCTCTGAAACAGAAGGGGCGGGTTACAGAGGAACCTCACAGAATGTAACAGGCTCTGAGAGAATCGCTCTCCCTAACCACATTTTTACCTTCTGCATAGTAAGTTTTCGGCTGAAAGCAAGAGTGGCAGAGACAGAAAACTTGAGAAAAAAGGGCTGGGATAGCCCCATGACCAAAGAAGGAAGAAAAACAAAAAAGCAGGACCACTATTCCTAAGCCAAGCCACGAGGTGCTCAACTTTTGCCACACAGCATAATCACCTGCCCAAGTTTGTCAAAATTCACAGGGTTGGATCCCCCCCACCCCCAGAGTGGTAACAGATAGAGGTTCAGAAGGCAATGTGGAAGTTAACATTTCTAAAGCATTCCCAGCGATTATGCATGCTGCTGGTCTAGAAATCCCATCTGAAAAACTAGTTATCTAGTTTGGGAGGGTGAGGTGAAAGTATCCCCAACAATGATGGTTTTTCTCCATTGCTCTTTAAACGATTTACTTTTCTCAAACTACTCTTGTTAATGAAACTTCATGATATTCTGATATTTTGTTTCATGACTTTTTACTATTCCCCCAAAAGCTCTCTGCTCTGTCCCGTTGCACACATTTGTAAGGGTCTGCTCTGCTGCTGCTGCCTCAGAAATTAACATTTCTTCATTTCTTGTCTCTCTTTAGAGTCACTGACGTTCTGACTTCTGTACTTACATACGTTGCTGGACTTGGATTTCCTTCTGCCTTGAATTTGTTGTTAGCTTTTCAGATTCCCACGACTTCTTTCCAACTGTAACTCATCTGAGGACAGAGATTGTCCCTATACATCTTCTAGTTGATACAATGTATAGTGCAATTTCGGACACAGAGAGCAGATCACCGCTATGTCAGGGGCTGAGCGATGGTTTCAGGATCCTAACACTCCTAAGCTTAGAAGTGGTTTTCTAAGGGTCTCACACAACAAGCCAAGGAACATTAAATTGGAGAACATCAGAAGAAAATTGCGCTTTATATGATTTGTCTTTCCGCCGTTGACAGAAACTCTTATTAAAATAACATTAGCTAAAATTATTTCTATGCCAAAAGCAATTATGATAATGTTTTCCTACATTTATGCAGTTCTTCTTATTCTGAGTATCCACTGTATACACAGCTCTCACTTTAGGAGGAAAGGAATCCACTGATCTGGACGTGAACTCCTCAGTCCCTTCAGCAGGTGACTTCTTTCTTCCTCTTAACTCATCTGTGAGCGTATTACTATTGCTCTAGTCTAGGGTTAAGCTTTCTGTGTTCAGCATCTTCACTGAGTCTGCTAGGGCAAAAATTCAAAAGAGATTTTCAATTAGTTCCCCTCAAGGAATTAAACACAGTTGTCCCTCACTGGCTGCTCCCATCTTTAACAGGTGATTAAGGATCTAATGGGCTCATACAGTTTTTCAATCTGTTTCAACCAATTATAGCACTAAAGCGAAAGCCAAAAGCAGAAAACTGCTATAAAAGAGAAAAGAAAGTGCAAATTGGGCATCAGAAACGTGGTGCTTTCAGAGTTTCGAAACCTTGGAATAATTAGCAGATGCTCCTAAATATCACGCTTTGATATTTACTGCCCCCACGAGATAATTCTGCAGAACCTTTTATTAGCTTTGTCCCTTGTTTAAGATCTCAGAGGTAGGCAAAAAAATACACTGGCTTGGGGATATAGTACACATTTGCTTACCCACACTGCTGTATTCCCTGAATAGGATAATATAGTACATATTTGCTCTTTGTCCTCCAATCCACGGTCAGTTTCAAAAACAGTAAGATTTCTACAAGGATACACATGACTTTTATGCAAATTCACAGTAGGCACTTAGATTGTTTCAGAATGGGGATTGTTACCGTGAAGATAAAAATCATGATTTGAGGGTTAGAACATAGGGTCTTTGTACCTCGAGAGAAGGAAAGAACCCTCAAATGAGCCCTAGTATATAATTAATTATTTAAGCAGTCATTTGCTCTGTAATAACATTTCAACATAGAACTCCTGCTTAGTATCAGACTGAATTATCAATGGACATGGCATGCCTGAGTACCACAGGACAGGTCACAGAAATGATGCACTTTATCTCGGATCTCAACCTATATGTGTCTTCAATAATAAAACAGTCATGATATGAATAATTCTAGAAAAATGGTTAATTCTGAAGTCGGCATGAAAATTATTGCATTATTCTCCAGTTTGTCAGAAGTGTAGTCTCGGGACCCACTTGTGGCTGCAATCTGAAGGTAATGTAATTTTAAACAGGTCTAAGTCCTTCTGTTCTGCATTCAAGTAGTTAGCATCAGAAGTGAATTGCCACACTCTGAAGCTGGGGTTGAAATGGTGTGATATAGGTGGCAATCAGAGAGTTAGGGACTTGGGAAAACTAGAAAAGAGAAAGGGGGCTTCCTGAGATGACTGCTTCTTGTTCCCAGAAAACATTCAGAAGAAACAGTGAGAAGCGTAGAAGTTAGTATCTAAAAAAGACCAGTAAAGAAAAAGAGAGAAGCCAGAAGCACAGAGGTGTTCTATAAACCCAAACCAGAATCTGTTTAATGTAATTCAAGCCTTAGTCTTCCCCAGCCCAAATGGATAAAGTTATATTTTTCACTTCTTGGTGGCTTGGTCGTCTGAGTTTCTCAATCTTTCAAATCTCTTTTCATGCCAGGAAATGAACTAACAGCCCCTTAAACAACTGCTGTCCATCCTATTGAAATAAAATCTGTCTCTCTTTGCCTTCACGCTGCCTTTTATCACTGTAATTGTGGTAGAACTTTTTGTCAGCATTCTTAAAAACCAGTGTCAAGGAGGTCACACATGTGGTCTCTGTTATATGACCTACAGCAGAGGAAGCTGAGTATAGCAAGGTAACTCTTATTTTGTGTCATATTGCGCACAGACCAATGGTCAGTGCTTTGGGACCTGCCCAGCCTTTCTCCTTGAGATCTCCTTTGGTACCTCCCTTTGATCACAATTTTCTGAGAGTTACATCTTTCTTTTAAGATAATAGGAGTTATAAGAGTCTGCTGGGTGAGGCAGCTACCTGAGAATCTCCAGGGCACTTGTTAGGAGGACAGATTCTTGAGTTCAAATCAAAATATGATTGACATACAACAGCACCTGAGTGTGCCCTTGTGCTGACTAACAGAAATGCCACTGTAAGTGTGGACTGGGTAGAACTGAGAGATAAATGTGCTTTCTGCATGGCAGCACCTCAGGTGAGATGCTCGGCAGCTGATTTAATGCCAGGTAGCATTAAATGACACCCACTGTCTCCAGAAAGTGCTTGATGTGGCTCAGCACGCTGCATGTATATTTTTTCATCAGACAATTTTAAAAGGGTGGATGATGGTATTCGTTTGGATTTGGAAGAGGAAAGAAAATAAAGCTGTCCTACAAAAGTTTGGAAGATAACATGCAACACATTTAGATTTTTAAAAATCTGTGTGATTATGGGTACGTCCTTCATATGTACATATCTCTGCGTATATGCAAGGAAGCCAGAAAGTAATGTGTGCTGGCCTCTTCTTCTTCAGTTCTCTAATTTTTTTTTGAGGCAACACCTTCCCAGAAATCCGAGGCTTGCTTTCAGCGAGGCTGGAAATGCACAAGTCTTCTGGTCCCCTATCCTCACCTTGCTGAGTTACAGCCATTCTCAGTGATGCCTGATATGATGGATTCGTTGTCATCTTGGCTGTACCTGGAATCTGTTAAACACTTCTGGGTACTACTGTGAGGCCTTTCCTTGATCAGATTACTTGACACAGGAGGACTCCCTAATTGTGGGCAGCACTTTATGGCAGCAGAGCAGATCAAAAAACATGGGTAAAGGAAAGTTTGCTTTGCATCTGTCTACCCTGGTCGTTGCTGCAAGTTTATCTCTGTGGCTTCTGCTTTGTTCCTTTACCAGTATCAAATCCAACTTCTTTTAGATTCAAATGTAGATTGAAGACTGAGATGCTCTCCAGGAATCCTCAATGCTTTCGGTACAAGACTGATTCTAGCCTTGTGGACTGAACAATTACTGGATTCTCAGTCTCTCCAGGGTGAGCCAGCCATTGTGGAATTTCCATAGGTGCACCTTACAAGTCAATCTAATAAATTCCCTTTATACATACATACATACATATTTTTAGTGAATATATATTTAATCCATACACATGGATTTATTCTATGAGTTCTGGTCCTTTAGAGAATCCTGATTAATACACCTGGCTTGTTATATAGGTATTTAAACTCCGGCCCTCCTGATTGCAGAGCAAGCATTCTTAACTACTGAGCCATCTCTCTCTAGAGCTAAAAATTTCAAGCTTTATGAGAAAGAAATTTTAAACAAGATAGATTTTCTAAAGGATGATATCAACATCTAACATACATTTTTTTTTTTAAAGAAACCATTAGTACAAGAATTGCTCTTTCACACTAATGCTCTTGGGGCTGACACCTCTATCATGACCTCAGTTACAATCAGAGATCCTATCACCCATCTCCATAAGCCATCTTAGCCCACTGCAATTATGCATGTCACTATCTTTATGACATAAGGAAAGCACCGAATGGAAGCAATGGTCATGAACTTATAAAATATCCAGTCTTAACCCATAAGGTCATGGACTTTCTAAAAGCTTGACACCAAGCCGGATGCAGCCAATATAAAAATGAACACAAGTAACTGATCTCACTCTACAAACACAGACCTGAAGTTTTAAAGTGCACTTACCCAAAGGATATAAGGTTATTTAATATTCAAAGACAGGTTATCGACTTATTCACTAAAGCATCATATTACAACAGAAAACTCAAGGGTTCCATCAACGTATGATACACTATCCTAGATGAACTTAACATTTGTGGACAGGAAAGTAACAAAATATGAGCTCGTCCTTGCCGCAGATGCAGTTGGTCTTCAGTATCCTCGTGATCACTTTGCACACACAGGCTAGATGTCCATCTGTCGAATCTGCCTGTGTGCCTTTGCCTTCATTTGCTTTGTAACCCCCAAAGCAAACACAGAGAACTAAAGAAAGTGCCTGCACCCTTGGCCTCGAGCCAAGGACTTCCAGGGGAATTAATTTTTACATTGGCTCCCATACATTCCCCAGCCATGATGAGGAGATCTATTTGCTGGTGGTAGTAACTAGCTTATAAGGCGCTTTTTATTGTTTTTTCCTCTAATTTACTTAACTACCCCTACTTACAGCACTGACGTCGGTCTCCACAAAATTACTGCCTTTAAGTTCTTGGGTTTAGTATCCATTGCATAGGCAAGGAGTTGGAACTAGAAGGAAACACTGTAATGCAGATGAAGGCCAGGAAGTATCATACTCAATGCTAAAACAACGACTTTGTTTCCTCTGCTAACAAGAAAGTCAATTGTACCCATAATCACAGCTGCAGCTTAGAGTTTGCCCAAGAGGTTCTAGTCAAGAGATAAACCAAAAAGAGAAAAAAAAAAGAAACAAACAAGTAAAATGTAGAATTATAACAATCCTAAGAAAAATAAAGATAGATTGAGATATCTCTTTTTTATTATTATTTTATTTATTTACAATCAAGCTGATGCCCCCTTCCTGGTCCCCCTTCCCACAGTTCCTCATCCCATTCTTTCCTCCCCACTGTCTCAGAGAGGATGCTCCCCGACCACCAGACCTCTCCCCACCACTCACATCCCCAAGTCCTCGAGACTCTTGAGGATAAAGCACATCTTCTCCCACTGAGGCTAGGCCAGGCAGTTTTCTGCTACATATGTATTGGGGGGGGGGAACCTCACTGTCTTTATCTTTAAAGAGATAAAAAGGATAACCTGCCAGTACTTTATAAATAACGTGGTTATGGGGAAAATAAAACAAATTATTTGAATAACTGAAAGACTTTATCTGAGTAGCTGGCTATCAATCAATATTTTTGAACAGTTACTACTAAGGCAATACTCAAGCAGAAACAACAGTTTTAAAATTTGGCAATGATGGAGTGTGTCAAAAGGATATGGTAGCCAGCCAAGCTCTCAAGAGCCAAAGATGCTGTAATGGCCTATGGAAGCATCACACTAATTAAAAGCATAAATTAAACAATGATGATGTTGCAAGGTTTCTATAAGCAAATGGTCAAACAAATAAATAAGTGAAGGGATATCAAACTTGTTCAGAATTCCAAATAGTTCATAAAGCTATCTCATCCCTGAGGCAGAGGTGTACAACTCACGTTGTCCCAGGCTTAAATTGTGAATAGTGACTCCCTCTCGTTGAGGATTTATGAATTGCACTGTGCATATCATTAAAGCAAGTACAGCACAGGAATGTGGCTGACATGTGTCACTTTTTAATGGTGAACTGTCACAGGCATTGCCCTAAACAGGGAACCTAAGTTAGGTATCAATCCATGCAGCTGTGAGAAAGAGGGACGAAGGTGGTTCTTTATTTCATGCCTGCTCTCCCCTAAAACTCACTGAAACAGGAAAAATACCAGATAAAACTTAATTAATGCTGCTATAAAATGCCTAACAATACACTTTAAAACTGTCAAGGTCAACAAACAAGCAACCTCTTCGAAATTTTCAGGGCCCCTTGGACTGCAGAAAGGCAAAGACAAAACAGAACGTGGTAGCCCGGTGCAGTCTTAAAACAGACAAAGCACGATGGTTAAAATCCATGGGAATTTTAATAATGTCTGAGCTCCAGTTAATGATAATTTATCAATATAAGTTCATTAATTGCAATAGCAAATTATAATAATTTAAGAAACTAATGATAGGGGAAATCGGGTATAATATTTATGAGAACACTCTGTGCTGGCCTCATGTTTTCTATGAGTCTGAGGCAATTCTGAAGAATCCATCTTATTTACAAAGAGAAAAGAATTGCAATTGGGAGCATTTATGAAAATAATTACTAAAACTTGTCTCTTAAATTGGCTCCAAATAAAAAGAAGGTACGCTTGCAGGGAATTAAGCAGTTCATGTACAGAATTTGCATTTTGGAAATTATATTGAAGAAAGATTTTTTTCAGAGCACTTAATAAATAGGAGTGATACTACACACCAGCTCTGCACATTAATAAGAAAGAAAACAACAGTTTGAAGAACGTGAATTCTCATCAAATTGTTCCAGTATTGTAATTCAATTCTAATCAAAATAACAACAGAGGTGGGAAGAGCTTAACAACCTGATATGAAAATTTATGGGGAAGATTAATGGCACAAAAATAATGAGAAAATCTATTAAAGGAACAAATGAATGTGATTTGCCCTAATGGGTATTAAGCTATATACAGTAATGTTATAGAAAAATATAAAATGAAATGAAAACATGCTAGTGAGCCTAGAGATACATACACAGATATGAACAATGAGGTGAGGAAACGGGCCTAGGAAAGTGGTTCACAGAATAGAGTATATCAATAAGAATTCTTCACAAGCTGGCCAAACTTATCAATAGTTGAAACCACTTGAAACCAACCATATTAGTAGAACTTAAAAATACAGCCCATCAGCATCAAGTAATGATGAGAATGTAAGGAAGTCAGTATAAATCCATACAAATTAGCGTGTAACCTGTTTATCATCTTAAGCAAATCATATGCCAGTGTCTACCTATACCAGATAGGTCATCCCAATCCAGGGTCGATGGTAACAGAAAGAAACTGTTCGGTGTGTGGAGATATGACCAGGGTCTGAATAGAGTATATGTAGAGAAGTAGTTGGACCAGAATAAGTTGTAGAGATGGAAGCAGAAGTTTACTGTGGAGACCTGAAGCTGAGATTCAGCACAGGCTTCCCTGAATTAGTTCACTACATGGAAAACGCTCATTAGCATCTAGGTGAGCAACACAGGAATTCAAGAGTTGTACAGCTAAACTGAGTACCGATAAACATAGCCATTGGCAGATGCAAATCAAAGCACATGGTCCTTCTATGCTTCTCCCAAGCCTGAGTCATGGAAAGACCTGCATGCTGGGAAATAAATCCAGTCTGTCAAAATGAAGTCTTGCAGAGAAAAACATTTTAACTCTACTGAAAACTAGAATTAAATATTGCAATAATTTCCACTGGGAAAAAAAAGAAAAGGATTCAAAGAAGTGATTATAAATATGTTTCCTGACATCGGAAAAGACATAATGTCCTGAAATAATGCCTATAAAATAAAAAAACAGATAGTTGGATGATAAAAGGAGTTTTATATAAGATGTGAGAATGAAATTCATAAAAAAAAAACAAACTAAAACAATTCCAAATTGAAATAATGAAAGTGAAAAATTCAGTGTGATAAATGACAACCTCCCTAGAAAAGCTTATCTATAGTAGAATTAATGAAGGGGAAGACATAATATTGGGGACTAAAGAATAACTGGAACAGCTAGACAATGACAAAATTCAAATTGATATAAAGGTATGAATGGAACACTCAAGGTATATGTAACCCTATAAAAAGAACAAAACTACAGTCATGGTCATAGAAGAAATTCATACTAAAGACAGAAAATATTTTAATGCAATCATAGCAGAAATATTCTCTAAACTGATGCAAAGGGTCATATATCTGTAGGAGATATTTAGGAAAAAAAAACATGGTCAGAGAGGAAACTTCTCACACCATATTATAGTCTAAATACTAAATACATAGGAAAAAATAAAATACACTGGAAGTCGCAAGAAAGAAATGTAAAGTCAGGAAGAAGGTAGGCTAATATTCAAATATTAAACTTATTTTTTGACTTAGTTCCTGAAGGTAATATCTCTATTCTATTACAACTTCCATAGAAAAGGGTTTGAGTTTTCATAGTTTTTGGAAAAAACAAAGGTATACAATAAATGAAGCCTGGGAGCAGTTCAGTCAGTAACGTGCCTCCACTGCAAGTATAATGACCTGAGTTTGGTCCTAAACATGCACACACACACACACACACACACACACACACACACACACACACATACATGGTGGATGTGGTGAAGCATGCTTGTGACCTCAGTGCAGGAAAGACAGAAGCAAGAAATCTTCTACAGATCACTAGCCAGTCACCCCAGATCAGTCCCTGAGTTCTAGGCCAGTGAGGGATAATGCTATCTAAAAAAAAAATTTTAAGATGAATGGTACATGAGGAATGAATGAAACTAAAGGTTGTCCTTTGGCCATACACACACACACACACACACACACACACACACACACACACACACACATACACACATGCTTGCACCCCTGCACACACACACAAGCACACATACAAACAAATAAGCACACGTACATGAGCACATACATGAACACACACATGAACACACAGGCACACAGGCACATGCACACATATTCGCACACAGAGAGACATACATACACAAATAAACAAAAAAACATAAACTTAGAAAAAAAAACCAGCAATGTTTTGATTAAAACTCAACTGCATTACAAAGATGCAAGCAGGGCTTCCTTTGAGGTTCAGCCTGATGTGAGACCATCACCTACGAAGATACTTTTAAGCTTTTCCATTTCATTTCTTCTCATACAAAACAGGGATAATATGGCTTTCACTGAAAGTTTGTAACCAAGACTTGAAATATTTTTAACATTCAATAATAACCCTGTCAGGTGATTAGGGGCCAGCAAGTAACGATAATGCATAGGTGTTCTTTCTCACCTGTGTTATAGTCATCAGTTTTAGAAATGATTCCTGGGGAAACTGGAAAGATGACTCAGTAGGACGTATGAGCTTGTTCTTGTAAAGACTGGAGTTTGGTTCAAAGCACCTACTTCACGTTGTACAAAACTGCTTATAGCTCCAGCTCTAGGAAACTTAGCAATACATTAGCAATGTATGCATATTTTATTATTTTATTATTTTATTGTGCATAAATCTTGTGTACAGTTTTCATCCATATGGTGGAGGCATAGTATGTTGTCATGGTGTTTAAGAACTTGGTCTCTTGTGTCAGATGCTGTAGGTTTAAGTTCTGATAAGTCAGTCCCTAGTTGTGTGACTCTAAAGACTATCCTTACAAACTGTGTGTTTTTCTCAATATTAAGATAAGAGAGAATAGTTACTGATAATAGTGGGTGTATGCCACTAATAATAATAATAATAATAATAATAATAATAATAATAATGTTACTATTTTTATTTCTAGTTGAGTTCAAGTATTTCTCTTTCTTTGATCCTTCAAAAAGCCCTGTTGGATGATGATGATGATGACGACGACGACGACGACGACGACGATGATGATGACGATGATGATGACGATGATGATGATGATAATTAATTACCATCATTTTACTTTTTAGACAGGGTCTGCCTGCATAAACATAGAACTCATTATATAAACAAAAGTGGCCTAGAATTCATAGACATCTACCTGCTTCTGCCTCTCAAACACTGGGATTAAAATGTGTATTATTATGTCTGACTTTGCTATTATTTTGATAGAATGAAGTTGTGTTCCATATTAGTTGGTATACTTGCTTAAAACCTTGGTCATAGAGGGGAAAATCTCTAATGAACTTTAAAACAACACAAAACCAGATTTCCAGATGACCAACCCGAACCAGCAAGCAAAGGACTGAAAATTCCTGGGTCCTGCCAGGGCACCCCACTTTCAACACCTCAATTTTTCCATCAGTATGTGGGAATAATTCCTTTGTCTCATTGCTCATTTAGATTCTGAAAAGCAGCCCCTCTTCCCTTTTATCTTGGTTAAAACAAGCTTTTGATGTGAAGATGTGCTCAGAATTTCGTGACCAACCAAGGGCAACCTGTGGCCACTGAGATCCTGCTTAGTAACAAGTGCAGAGGGCAGAGGCTGCTAGGCTCATTTACAAGTTTGACTTGTAAAGTGACTGCAGGAGGGGACTCTTCCTTTGTGTGAATCCATCATTTCCCTGAAAATTAATTCTTAGATAAATATAGTTACTTTGTGGATTCTTTCCCCCCCTGAAGTGTAACTATGATATTTATCTTTATAACTTTTCACTTAAGAAAAAGCAGAAAACACAGCTCCAATCACAACCAACTATATAGAAAGGTAAGCTGCCATTCAGACATGGCAACAGAGGGTCCGGGCCCTATGTCTGCTTCCAGAGATTGTAAGATGCCAGTTGCCATGACTATAGATGGCTGAATTTAATTTTGTTGGTCTGTGGGTCCAAATTTCACCATCCTTCTTTCTGTGTAGCTTCTCCTAAAAGGTTGCATGAAGGCAAGTGGCTACAGTTGCTACCTGTCTGTGCCTATCTTTTTCTAGCCTGGGTTTTAACAGATAATGTTGTTCCCGAACCTTGCCACTCCTTTGTTCTGCATTGGTATGGAAAGTTAAGGTTTTCTTCTTCTTCTTCTTCTTTTTTTTTCTACATAATTCCTTCTCTATCGATAACAAAGTCCAAGTCCCTAGCCATTGCAATTATTAGCATATTCCTGGAGAAAATTGCAACAGTCTACATTAAAAGACTCCCTGCAGAAATTTACACAGTAGGTATCCAATTTCTCTTTAAATAAAAGGCACTCAAAACAGTGAGGGGTTTAAAACAGGGGAAGAAATGGGGAACAAACAGAGCTTTGAGGAACAGCAGGGAGATTTTGCAGTGGTCAAGAGGAGAATGTCAGGCTGAATTATTTGGATAATTAGTCTTCGTTAGCAAATTGGAGAAAATTACAGTGCCACCATGAGATGTAATAACATACCTGCAAACTGGCAACATTAAGACTCAGGTTTGACCCTGTTCCAAAAGGCTGGATTCTCTATTTTCTATACCCTCTACTAGAAAATAGATCTCAATTCTGTTACGTCACTTCAAAACATTCCCCAAACTTAATAATATTTGCATTCGGTAGAGGTGACCCTAATATCATCATGATGTTTCCCCCTCCCTTCTCCCCAGTGTGTGGGGATTATGTGCTGAAGGACGTCCTTGACTTCCAGGTAACTTTCAAGAAGACAGTCAGGAAATCCAATGCCAATAGCTGGGTTCTTTTCATCATCCCCTTCTTCAAAGGGCTGGGCAATAAAAAAACTACAGTTACTCCTCCTTTTTGTGGCAGAAAGACTCTCAGAGAATGTAACTGGTATCTTTTTAGAAAGATGCTGAAGTATTAAATGAACTTTAGCCTTCCCTTAGCACAGAACTGGGAAAAACTCTCCCTTATTTCTTAGATTTCTGAACACTTTGGAGAAGTTCAGGAGGAAACACTATGAAATGCACCCCATAAGCAGTTGCAGAAAAGTGTTCGGGTTCGACTCAAATATTGTTACTTCTCCAAAATAAGAAGTGACATGGACCATGACAAAGAGGGTAGAAAAGAAACAAGTTTTAAGGATCATGGGAGTTCAAGTTTTCTGAGACTTGAACATTTTTCCAAAGAGACTATGAAGGTTTCCACATTGCAAATGTCATGATAAACTATCTGGATTTCAGTAGCACATTTACGAATTTCCATAAGCCATACACGCAAACAGCATGGCAAAGAAGGACTTGGCCTCATTAAAGCTATGGAAAATTTGTCTTCCAACTCCCAAGGCATGCTGCAGTTTCGACAGAAACTTAAATCTCTGAGAAAAAAATATGAACCAAAATATGAGTCAGCTATGAAGCTATGTAGAACATCTTTTTTAATGGTCTACCAGGGCATTGTTCAGCAGGTCACCCAAAGATCATTTGCTCTAGGGGAATATGATGGCTTTGACTCACTCCTTGTTATTGAGTAAGACTAAGTATAATACCTGACAACATAAATGTGACTCAATAAAAACACATACGGTTTCTATCAGGAGCAAGGACAGTGCCAACGGAGTTTTGCCTGTGAATTACTGGTCAGGCTGGCTTTCCTCTGATCATTCTTGTTCATGAAAACCAAACATTCCTCCTCCAATCTTTAACAGCTTATTGGTTCCCTCACTTAACTGAAAAAAAAAATTCTTCAAAGAGATCCAAATAACCTTTGCATGAGAAACACACTGTTAAGCTTTTCAAAATCATATGTTGATGCTCAAAGCTTCTGTAGCTCTCATCCACTCATCAGATGTGAAATAAGGGTGAGTGAGTCCAACCAGTTCACTTAAGGGAGTTCTTGGAGTTAACAACTGCCAGGTTTATAATGTCTTCTGGCCTTGATGGGGAAATTTTTTGTCTTCACATCTTCAAATAAATTATCCTTTAATGAGCCAATTTTTTTATAATGTATAAAGGGAAATGTAGCTGAGATGGTTGCTTGTCTCACCTTGTGATATCAACAGAACTGAAGCAAGGCCATAGTACAATTTAAGGAGGAGATGGAAGGACGGATCTTAGATGAACAACGTAAAAATGCAAAGCCCAGAATTCTGGAGCACAGGTCAATTTTTAAAAGTGACATATTTGAAATGTTTGAATTATTGGTTAACACTGTTTCTTATGATGTATTCTCTACATTCATTTCCATATTTCAAAGAGCATGAGAACTAAAATCTACCTACCAGTCAGGAAAAATGTTTTAAGTTACACACGCTAGCCTGTCCTCAGAGGTTCCTCCTTAAGGGGAAGATCATTGTAATATCTATCTCAGAATATAGAAATAATGTGATGGTTATTTGAGAGAAAGGGCACACACCTGCTTGGCATGGGGAATTTCCAGTTCTCAAAATTATAAAGATCTGTTTTTGCCACTGAAATAACACAGAGGAAAACTAAACGTCTAACAACACAGGTATTTGTCTACATGAAATTCACGAAATATATTCATTTAAGGCCTCCCAAATGTCCTATGAAATAATAGTACAGGAAAAGAGAAGTGGTTATTTAATATGCCATAAACTATACTAAATCTAGATCAGAGGTGTTTAAGATTTCTTGCCTCTGGTGCCTAATCCAAAGTATTTATAGAACTTAAACATGAAAGCTTTGTTATTGAAACCTCAGACCACATGCACAGTACTCACAGGACTTTCCAGGAAGAGGGAAGCTTTGTGTTTCCTGGCATATCTTATTCATGACTATGACTAAAGGATCTCTATAGCAAATACTAAGCTATTACATGCCATCGGGGTTTTGTTGTGTTTATCTTAAATTTTAGTTCATGTACTTGTGAAATAAATGCATTTTATCAAAATCGTATGTCCATTAGTATAGCTCTTCTCCTTCAGTAAGAAAATATGGCAACAACAAATCTCCGAACCAGAAAATGCCCATGCAACGTATACACACCTAAAGATACAGAGTTATCTGCTTCAGCCACTCGGTGACACACTTTACCTCAGATTCAGTATGTGACCACTGAGGAAAGATGGACATCCCCCAACAGTGATGGCAGCATAACCTATAGTGTTACCACTGTGTGGACAGAGCCAAGAAGATGGCAAGTTCAAGGCCAACATGAGGGTTCATAGCAAGAACATTTTAAAATGCAAACAATCTTCCTCATAGGTTTACTCATTGGTGCCTGTTTGGTGTTAAGCACATACTTGACCTATGAAAGATGGTCCACTAAAACTAGTTAAATACATAAATACAGAAAACCTGAACCATGTCTCTCTAGTGCATCTAAAGTAATTATTTTTCTTTGTCTGACACTTAATTGAAGTTTCTCTTCTCTATCATTCAGATCAATATATCTCACATAGTGAGGAAGATATGAGCATATATATATATATATATATATATATATATATATATATATGGTATTTTTCTGAAACAATGACACATTATGTTCTCAAATTTGTCTTTCGATCTCCCCATGTCTCTGAAATATATTTACCTGTTTTCACAATCAGAGATAGTTTTGTTGTTGTCTCTAATTTTTCCTGGTCCTGCATGAGCAGCCAGATAATTAGGAAATTAGGAGTTGATTCTCAATGTGAAGAGGGTACATTTTCACCTGTGCACTTTATAAAGTTCAAGATAGCAAGGAAAATACACGGTTCATAATTAATAAGTACAAGGCAGCTCTAGTAAAAAGGAAACTTTGGGATTCTAGACTTCATTAGCAGTTAAAAGGAGGGAAAATATCTCCAGAGCCAGCAGGTTAGAAGTTAATTAGACGAAGTGCTTGGGGACTTTTTGCCTGAGGAAGAAGAGGCGCATGAGGCTGTTTCAGACTTTTTATTGTCACTATAAAAGTCTCCATGTTGTAAGTTCACAGGGAGCACACACCAAACCACCACGATATTCATAAAAGGCACTGCCTGTGCCTTGCAAGCTCATGCATTCTCTGTCCTGCCTAGGAGCAGGTGCATATGGATTTTTGTCCATTTGTCTTCAAGCCAAACTTGGAATTAAATAAACCAAGCTGGATGAATCACAAAAAAAAAAAAAAAAAAAAACAAGCAAGCAAGCAAACAAAAAACCCACTAAGCTAAAATTACATAGATACTAACAAAGGGAGAAATATAAGATGAAAGTCAGACATTAAAACATTTAGAAATTTCTATCCATGGGCACTAAGTTAAATACCAGACTCAAACCTACAGCTATGGTGAACTTCCCACAAGCTTCCTCATAGTTCTCAAAATGAGGCATACCAAAAACTAATTAATACATCATTTGAGATTGCAAATACCAGGTACCAAGATGAGTTGAGGTACTTCTGCACAGAACTAGAAGTTGTAGAGATCAGAGATAAGTTGACTATGAAATTCCTTACCAACGTGCAAGGGATGAGGTCATCAAATGGAGAAAGGGAGAAGAGAGTGGTTGAGGATAACTGGGCTCTTTTGCCTTTTTACTGTTGAGGAGGAAGAAAAGGAGTTCCTTTGTCCTTCATTTCAAATACACAGAGAAAGTGTATAGCCTAGCTTACAGAGAGTACATATAACTTTTGAGTATATAGCCAGTGATACATTGCAAGTGCCTTTTTTTCCCACTAAAGATGGCCATCTTGCTTAGCAGCTAACAGAAAAGCAAGTTAAAATCATTTTAAAACTTCCTCTAGTAAGGCTTCTTCAATGTCCATTTCAAAACCACCATGAAACCTAAAGTGTCTAAGTAGTCTAGTAAGTGGTGTATGATACAAAGGTGAGCAACTGAGACAAAAAAAGGTAAATTTAAAATAGCTTAAGGTCTAATACCATGACATTTCTATAAGTAAGAAAGGTCTGTGTCTTGGCTGTGTAGACAGCCCCTTTTTAAAATTCTGTAAGTTTCCCTAGAATTATGATTAGAATAGACTCTCCAATTTGATTGGGTCTTGTTCCTACAACCAATAAAATTGTAAAGCCTCTGACTCCCATCCTCTCTTTCACACTCAGAATTTCTGAAAATCACATATTTAATTTCCTGCTCTTCTTCGCTGACCTTGGTTGCTCAAGAAGCTTCCTGATTCTAATAAATGATATTTCTCTATCTTAAACCCTCTGAGAGCTTGTACCTTGGAATCCAAGTGTTTCGGGGAGTCAGGGGAATAGGTATATATGGAGTGGGGAAAAGAGATAAGGTGTAAGACATTATATTCTCCTTTTTCTTTCCTACTTCCTAGGTGCTCATTGGTTTTCAAACTAAGAAAGAGGATTACCAACATCAAAAAGTTGGAAAACATATGTAAAGCAGCCTCTTCCCCAAAGACAATCCTGTCAGCACTTTGTTTTCAGCCCACTGAGAACCAGGTCTGACCTCTAAAGCACAGAAGCAATTTGTAATAACTTTCTATTGATAGATATGATAAAATCTTTGATTATCTATTTTACTAGCAATAGAAAATTAGCATAGAGCCCAGGCCATTTATCAAGAAATTCTATAAATTATCTGCAGAGAGGGGGAGGGAAGAGAGATTAACACACAGTGCTCAGAATGCAGAAGGTACCTGTGAGTCATCATATACAAAGAATTCAGAACCTCAAAATTAAATGACAGAAGATTGAGTGGAGGCCTAGAACTGAAACGCCCATATAAAACTGTGATTCTCACTCAACAACAGAAAAGTGAACTTCCACCACCATCTCTCTACCACCAGTAAGAAAGGAGACAAAGGTAGGTTTTTAAAAAAATCTACCTTTTCCCTGGAAGATGTACAACATTTCAGAAAGAGCAGACGATATCTCTAATGATAGTTCATAACTGTGGGGAGCAACAGAAGACCGCTATCATCCTTGCAGGCATCTTGAGCCATATACCCTGATAAGAAACTTGTTTACAATAGCCTACAACAGCTGAGCACACTCTGATAACATCTTGTTTTAGATACCCAAGATCTTCCCTTGGGTGTGTGAGACTTAAAGGTGTGATTTAGAGATAAGACCTAAGGGCGTGACTTAAGGGCATGGCTTAGAAGTGAGACATATAAAAGGCAAGAGGCAGACAGAAGAAGTGAGTTAGTTATTAGGCATTAGGTTAGACACTTAGCACTTGAAGAAAGAACTTGGAAGCACTAGGCACTAGGGACTAGGAACTAGGGACTAGGAACTTAAGACTTGGGACTTGGAGAGAAAAAGAGAGACTGAAGAATAAACGGGATTGAATCACACTCTGTCTGGTCTCCATTCTTGGTGTCTGTCCTCACTCTCTCTTGCTGAACCCTGACCTGCAGACTGGAGCTGCTTGGGGCAGTGCGGGCTAACAAGTTAGTCCTTTTGGCAGTACGGGTTCCAACATTGACAGAGCGGTCCCGCGACATTTTGGCCCCCAAATGTGGGCTAGTGTGGTTCTCAACATTTTTGGCGCCCAAATTGGGGCAACTCGGGCCACACATAACCTTAGGCCAGTATTCATTTAGATTTGTCTAAAGAGAGAAAAAAACTTTCTGTGAGGTAAACGACACTCTGGAATGTATGCAGTTTAATTCCTTCACACTTGAGTGTTGTATACAGCAAGTACTCCTCCCTGCATATGTTCCCCTGTCATAGGAGACAGGTTACCTAAAGTCTAACAGACCAACACAGCTTATTTGCAAATTCTCTAATACTTGCAGTTTATCCTTCTCCTCTGATTTTTTGCTCACTGGAACCAAAGACACAAAAGCATAAACCCTCACCCACAGTATAACCCTAAGTATTTCAGTGTCGTCTGTAGACAAGAGGATTTCTTAGCTACACATTCTTACATTTGAGAAAAAATTTTGACAAAGTCTTAGTTGCAAGTTTGTGACTATCATTAAAAAGAAAATGGCAGGTGGATTGGGGAGATAATTCAATCAGTAAAGTGCTACTTAACTTTAATTTTAAAAATTGATCAGGGAGGTCACAGACAGTCCTGAAACAACACAGACTATTGCCTTTGATCTTGATTCCCATCTTAGCTAAGCAATCAGACAGTGTTTCTGAAGACAACACACAGTTTGGTTGCAGGGCAGAAAGAACCCAAGACAGAACTGACCTGAAAACTCTCATCTGTATCACTTTCACAGTTCCAGAAGGTGCTATGCAGGCCAGTGGGAGAGTAAAGTTACCAATGGGTTTACTCAGATCTGCATCTTATATAATACCAAGCTTCCAGGCAAGGTATGCCAACTGGTGCAATAGTGGCATGACCGTTATGGGGAGTAACTGCTTTCTGATTAGATTCAAGGCATCTTATAAATATTTATATTTATACCCATATTTGTGCTGTGGTTCATCTTGAGCAGAGAAATTTTTCTGTGTCTCTCTGACTCTGTCTCTGTCTCTCTCTGTGTCTCTCTCTGTCTGTTTCTGTTCCTCCCTCCCTCTTTCCCTCCCTCCCTCCCTCCCCCCCTCTCTCTCTCTCTCTCTCTCTCTCTCTCTCTCTCTCTCTCTGTGCAATAGGCAATGGCTAACATGAGAATCATAACTAGACAATGTGCTGAGAATTCCTGACTGTGAGTGCTCAGTTCAAGGGAGACATCTGGACCAACCTCTTTGCAAGGCTCCCTGCCAAGGCCAGGGAACATTGTGGAAAAGGAGGCAGAAAGATATTAAGAATTGGAGGATGCAGAAGAGTTCCACAAAATGTTGTTTTTATGACATTGCTGTTGTATTCATGAACTTAACAACAGTTGTGGTTACTTGCACAGTATTAAGTAAGTCAAAATCCCAACACAGATGTGGGAGGAATAGCTGTAGTGGGAAGAAGAGTAACTTCTTTGGCTGTATGACCACTAGTAAGCTGTCTGTGCTCTAACTCCACATCCATATTTTGACTGAACTAATTCATTAATAGGTAAAAGGAAGGAAGGAAGAAAAGAAGGAAGGAAGGAGGAAGGCAGGGAAGGAGGGAGGGAGGGAGGAAGGGAGGAAAGGAAAAAAGAAAGATCAAGGACATGACTTTGAAGTGGGGACATGTTGGGAGGTCCTGCTGAGTTGGAAGGGAGGAGCATGGATGGATGGGCTCAAAATACATTGTATGACTATATATATATATATATATATATATATATATATATATAATTCCCTAAGAATAAATAAAAAAATATTAAATGAAAATAGAATAGAATCAAAATCCTCCAGAGCAAAGTCCTGATGTTGTTTCTCTCTTTCTCTCAGCAGGAAAGCCCAAAATTTGTGCATCTGGACAGCACAGGCAATTCAGGAGTTCATGCTGACTTACTGCAATTCCAGAACCAGGGGCGTTTTTCATATTTTTTTTCCTGTTATTTATTTTCTACACTTCAGGTTTCTGAAAACCAGGAACAGATGGAGTAATAGAGGCTCCTCAGAACAGACGGCATATCAAACTGCCTGTGTTGAGGCATGGGGCTTTCCTGTACTGCACAGCAGCCAGAGAATACTCTTCTCAGATTCTACATCTGAGTGAACTCTTGCAGAACTTTAAGCCCTTAGCCTTTCCCTGGTCCCGTTATCCACAACTATTGAAAGACATGTTCCTGGCTAATCATCCTGAATCAGGTATTGTGAAGAGTTCATTCTAAAGACAGAAGCAAATGTGAACAGAGCTAGTAATGCAAAATGCTTGAAATATCCATGTCTTAGCCATCTAAATTTGAAGAAAATGAGAAATAAGTAAAAATACTACATGAAATGTAGTGTTTAAGCGGGCATAGATTCTTATTTTAAGAGGGTATAGATTCTTATTTTAAGCCACTCTTCCTTTGGTGGCTTCTGCTTAATCTTTTTGCTCCTAGTTGCTTTCTTGTCTGCCATTCTTTTATCCTTAAAATCTAGTTAGAAAATAAAACTGTCTTTAGACAAAAGGATGCTCTAAAATGAAATTCTGTTGATCGAGGCTTCCATGATGCCATTGATGCAAAAGACCAGGTTGAAACATAGAAATCAGCTTGCTGTGGGTGTTAGAGTTATGGGTTATAGGGATTTAAGGGCTCTTCTGTCTCTTGGTTCATTATTTCTATTATATAACATGAAGCGTGGAAATGTCAATGTTAATTAAAATGGACAAAGGTAAATAAAGAATACATAACTTTTAGGACTCTTGATTCCTAATATAGTTTCCGTTGCTTTTGTTAAAAATCCCAATATCCCCCCAAAATAAAAAAAATCCTACTACTATTGAGGGAGAGAGTACTGGAAGAGACAACTGAAATTAGGGGCAATTTGGTGTACAATGAATACCTCCAGGAATATATTAGGGTAAACCTAGCTTAGACTCCCAGTAATAGGGGATCCAGAGCCTGAACTGGCCATCTTCTGTAACCAGGTAAGACTTCAAGTAGAGGGTTTAGGACAACAACATAGCTGCAAAATCCTTCAACCTATAATTTATCCTGGCAACATAGTGTGCTGGGGGTACAGGTGGCACAGAAATTGTGGGAATTACCAAGCAATGACTGGTCCCACTTGACATCCATGCCATGAGAGGAAATCTACCCCTAAAACTGCCTGGAGGACCAGAAATCAGAGAACAGATGGCCCAGACACCTAGAATAGAAACAAACACAACTGGCAAACAAACAAACAAACAAAAGTCAATGAAATGATGCTTAGTGATATTCTGCTATCCTCATAGATTGGTACCTAACACAGCTGTCCTCAGAGAGACTTCATCCAGTAACTGATGGAAAGAGATGTAGAGACCCATAGCATAGTCAAACATTAGGCAGAGTTTGGGAATCTTGCTGAAGAGGGGGAGCAAGGAAGAAAAGTAGGAGCCAGAGGGGTCAAGGACACTAGAAGAAAACCCACAAAATCAACAAGCCTAGACTCATACAGGCTTACTGAACCTGAACCAAGTCAGGAAGCTTGCATAAATCTAATTGGGCCACTCTTATATATTTATGTTAGTGTAGCTTAGCATTTTTATAGAACAACTAGCAGAGGGATGAAGTGCTGTTTCTGATGCTTTTGCCTGTTTTTGTGACCCTTGTCTGCCTGCTGGGTTACCTTGTCCAGCCTTAATATGAGGGGAATGTACCTAATCACACTGCACAATGATATGTCATATTTGGTTGATATAATGAGAAGTCTGCCTTTTTCTGAAAGAAAACAAAGGAGGAGTGAATGAAGAGCAAGGAGGTAGGGGAACAAAAGGAAAGAGGGTAAGCTCTCTAAGAATATGAGAAAATATATTAATATTTTAAAACCCACAACTACATAATATATAAAAAGTAGAGTTCATTTGGCTAATTGTTTCAGGAGCTAAGAGGTCTAAAAGCCCATGTTTAGCTTCTAGTGATAGCTTCCTGGCCCATAGACTCACAGTAAAGACAGCAGGACAAATGACCATGGGTAGAGAAGAACCTGAAGGGTGTACCTGCTTCATACCAACCTGCTCTGTTAGCAGTCTCTGGACAAAAGTATTCACTCACTCACAGGGATTTTGCATCTTTGAGTCTAACGTCTTCCACTATGACCTTTATCACCACATCGGTGGCCAAGTTTCAATCATGCTGCCTAGGGAACAAACCATGTTCAACACACTACAGCCGAGCAAAGGTTGAACAAATGCTTTCTGGCTGGAAGGACAAGAAATGTATGTTCTGCTGAAAAAAATATAATATATTATTATATATATATATATAAATATATATATATGACTTCAAATATAAAACAAAATTAAATGGTGGCATGTTCTGGGGTTTTATTTTCTTTACAAAAGCAGGTAGCCGTTATCTAGTAAGCAGTAGCTCACATTTCTTGTCTATTAAGTGTGAAGGCTCTGACATCCAATGTATTCTTTTCCCATTGCTACCACAGGGCTGAATCATGACCACATCATAGTCTATAATCGACCCACAAAGGGTGGAAAAGCAACAGGGACAAGACCAAATAGCTTACGTCTTGTAAACTTTCTTGGAAGTTTCACATAGTGGTTTCTACTTCCTTCTTTTGAGCTGGACGGTATCTCTTAGCCATGTCTAGCTTCCACAAAGGCCAAGATATTATTAATGTGTTGAAACTGGGTTGATTAGTTAAGTCCTCCCCAAAACCATGAATGTAGGATAAAGACTAACTGTTTGAAATCCCTACTTTGTTGATGATAAAAACAGAAAAAGTGTGTTCCTTCTGAAAATATAGTAAAACCTTAATCTGATTATCTCAATAAGAGCTATTTGTAGACCGTATTGAGAGCTGGCAAGGGGCTTTTAAAAACAGAATGAGTTGTTTTCAGGATTGGATTTGTAAGCACCTCTATACTTATCAGATGAAGTGTTAGGACCAGTACTCTTTCATCCCAGTCTTTCATATTGGCAAAAATAGAACTTTTATGCCCTGAATATTGGTGTTCACACTGACCACCACATTCTTAGTAAACCAAAATTATAACAACAACAAAGAGCTATTTTCAAACTCCCCTCCTCAGTGTGGCAGTGTGTATGTGTACATAACTCTTCAAACACACAACAGTAAGCAGTCCCTCTTGGAAGGTTTTGAACGTGGTTTTTGAAGGTTTATGGTGCTACAGAGGTGAGTCTTAATTCCCCATGAGCAAATGTACATGCTTCCCCTTTATGCTCAAAATGAACATAGAGGGATCAAAATGGACTCCAGTGTTCTTGTCTAATAGAAGTTAAGTTCTGGTGACGTCCATGTAAGCTTATTATACCATTTTTGTTTTGTTTTGTTTTGTTTTGTTTCTCCCTGTGACCAAGATTAAACACGTGTTCATAAACATGATTTTCACCATCTAAAGCTAGGCTCTGCTCCATGTATTCTAACAAAATAAAAGAGAGAGAGGGACGAGTGGAGAGGCTTTTCTCTGCTTAGAGGTGCTAATTTTTGAAGTGCTTTGGGGTAATTTAATTTCTATAAATATATTATGAAGAACAATTTAATTAGACTTGAAGAAGTCGCTTCTTCCTACCTGGATTCAAATTCTACCCTTCGTCATTTGAAATCAGCATAATCTAGCCTTTCCTTGGATGTGAATGATTGGCTTTGATCATACTGGAGAGTGCATAAAATAGGAACCGTCTCCTATTCCAGGAAGAAGCCAATATTGGACCATGCAACAGGATGGAATATTGACATGAGATGCTAAGGATGCTGAGGTGATAAAATTGAAGCAGGAATGGGGAGATGCTGTCTTAAAGGGGCATGACTAAATAAAGCAGTCAGGAGGAAAAGTAAGCGAGGGAGATGAACTAAGGTCCAGATTCAATGTACTTCCATCCTTCAAAGGAGTTTCAAAAGAAGGAAGGGAGTCACTGCTCATCAGAACTGCCCTAATGGGGACTGGAAGCTCTTGAAGCTGCTGATGAAATAAAAAATGAAGGATCGCCATCTGGAGGACGAAATCTGCCAAGCACTTTGGTTCTGCAGACCTTGAAGTCTGACAGCGTAGGCAGCTCTTTAAAAGGAAGATGCTTGCTTGTTGAGTGAATGAGCATGAAGCATAGGCAAGGTGACCTGAGGGCTGTGGCCACTGTCATGGTTTGGCCTGCATTTGCTGCAGATGCCTCATGCCAAGACTTTCTGAGAAGTGCAACCAGCCTTCTTTTCTAGTCATTCAGTAGTATGTTTGGGTGCCAGCTTTCACGATGCAGCTCTGTGAAAAATGATCCATCCCCTAAATCAAAGGAACAATTTAGTTTCTCTTGGCAATCATTGTAAGGACAGAAAGGAGGCCAGGATATAATATAAAAAAAAATGTGAAAAGCTCCACCCAGAGGCAGGAGGTGGGGACCAAGCCACCACTGCTTTTTCTATTGACAATGTGACAGTTGTTGCAAAGGATTCTACTATTCCAGAAATTTTAAGTAGCTTTTCCTTAACTTCTAACTCTACCCAATCAGTTAGAAGGACATATCGTCAGACAGGACAGACAATGCTGACACACCTGGTTAGAAGCAAATGTTTCCTCCCAGGATCAGATTTATGCTTAGTCCAGGCAGGTTTTTTATTCTTCTCTTGTTGGAAACTCCTCCTGAACTTTACAGTCACCAAAAAACAAATGTGACAGCACTGTCTCAAGTAGTTTCTCTAATTAGAATAGAGAAGCTAAGGCGAGGTGGATAAAGTAATAGCGAAATTGACCTGGAAATTCTTCGGTAGACACTGTCCAATCAACACGCCTTTCTTACTCCTTGAAGCTTCCTATTAACTTGTCACCTGCATGTGGAGGCTGAATGTTCAGTGGCTCAGCAAGTATGAAGTAAATAGAAGTGGCATTTGTATCTCTACCAGATGTGGTTGTATATACCTGTAACCCAGCATGCAGGTAGAAAGATGAGACAGAAATATCAACAACACCAAGACCAGCCTTTGCTCCAGGCAATGACCCTGTCTCTAAACACCAACCAAACAGCCAAACAACAAAGCATCCATATCTCTTGCTAGCCTGTTCAACAGAGCCTGAGTCCAAAAATCTAATATCCTGAAGCATTAGAATATTTCCTATATTCAGGTATCAAAGGTGTCTAGTGTGTACTGTTAGAGAAGTCTTAATTCTTGTAAAGTTTCTTCTGTAAGAGGTCACTTCTGACTGTAAGTTTGTGACAGAATTCTGTGGGCAAACTATAAATAATTTATCCATACCAAAACCAAATGATTGCAGTTAGTTCATCTAGGTAAGCAACAATGTGAAAATAAAGATTGGTAGAACACTTTGTGGAATAAGATCATGTAACTAGTCCATGATACTTGAAACATTGAGTCTGATGAGAAAAAAAAAACACAATGACTACAGTGAACAAAATATCAGTATCAATACATTACCAGAATCCCTCCCCTTCCAGGAAAGTGTATCTTAAAACAATTACCAACTGGAAAAAGTACATACACAATTTATTGGTTTTAAAATCTTCAGATCCTAGTACCCATTTTTGACCATGAAGGCAAAGCTTGAAGTGCAAGATAAACAATGGATGGAACATATTAATGTGAATAGTATTTTACCTATATATAGTTTTAACACATTCATGATTAACTCCAAGTCACCAATAATAGGTCACTGTCATGTTGAGGAAAGAAATCAAAGCTGTTCCCCTTGGTATCATGTAAGAGTGACTTCACTTTCCCTGAACCCATCCTTCCTGTCTGTCTGTTGTATGAATACAAATCTGTGGCTACCTGAAAGATTTCTGGTGAACCTATTCCTGTGTCTGAGTGTATCTGTATATGGTTCTGCTTAAAAGAGTTTTGCTTTGTATTGAACAGTTCAGAAAGCACCCATGGAGAAGGAATGAGATCTACTTTATGAAACTATTTAATAGTTTTATAAGAGATTAACTCTCTGACTCCAGCTGACCCTACCTGGCCCAGAAAACAGTTTATCAAACTATTTCCATATTTTTGTGTCTAATATTTATTGCGGGTATTCATTTTATAAGATTGCTTTTGGCTTCAATTTGCTGATTTTTAGCAAACAATTATCAGAATAGTCATGCATTACTCTATGTCTGGGGCATGAAAGAGTATATAACATTATAGCTACGTATTACCTTCCACTGTAAAGGCTGATTTCATGGGAAATCCAAGGTAAGTTATAATGATTGTTACATTATTCTTTCAAAGGCAGATTAAACAAACAAGCTGACTTCACAGTAGAATATCAGTTCTATATCTTACAAGACTTCAAGTTGTATTATTAACCTTGGCTATGAGGTCCAGCAAATGTTGCACTCTCTTAGAGTGTAAAAGATTACTTTTTTACCATAATGTATTGCTAAATCTCTATATAATTCACCTAGGTAAGATTGGACTTCCCATTTTCCATTAAAATATCTCCTAACGTTTCAATATTGAATCATAGCTCTCAAAATTGCAATGAATGAATTAATTATACCCTGGATACAAGTAGGCAGAAAACACAAACTTTTAGGAGACTGAAGCCATTCCAGATGACACCATTGTGGAAGATATGTACCATTAGAACATATGTTCAGAGTAAGTGAGATTGCTCAGCAGGTATAGGTGTTTGCCTTAAAGAACGATGACCTACATTTGATCTGAAAGACCCATGTGGTAGGAAGAGAGAACCAATACCCACAGTTGTATGACTCCTACATGTGCACCATGGCACATGTGTACCTCCTACTACACACAGAGATGAATACATGTAATAAAACTAATTTAATCAGGACCCATAGAGCATGCAGTGCCAAGAATGAAGCCAAGAGTAAGCCCTGGATGTTGTGTGATGTGACAGGGCATGTGGCATTCCAATGGGGTGTTTATGAAAGTAGGAACTGCACAGAAAACCACTGAAATTTCCTTTAAGTTTGCTCTGAATCTAAAACTACTCTACAGAAGCATAATACCTATTTTTAAGCACAATGAAAACAAGGCTAATTATTTCCAGCACCCATCTTCATGGGGTGAAAGAGTAAGCCTTTGGAGTGCCCAGAAGCCCTTGCGGAAATATATATTTAAGTTAAATATATATTTAATACTCAGGTCAACTCAAGACCTAAGGAGTGTGAATTTTGTGTTTTTAATTTACTTTGGCTATTTTCCTTCATGTTCTTAGAATTCTGTTTTAATAATTTCATCCATGAGTTGAGCTTCTGCATCACTGCCGTCTTCTGCAGGCTGGTGCTGAGATCCAGGTAGTTATGAAAACACACAAGTCACAAGTAGTAGTTAAGCTGCCTTCTTATGACTGTGTTTCTTAATTGTGAAATTTGCATATGTGTGAAATATAAATGTCACTGCAGTATAGTGTTCAGGTGTCCATTGGGCGCTATGATAGTAATGTGTGGAGTTTAATGCAAACATAAAACTAAGGCTTGAGAACGACTCTAGAAAGAAAGATGGAATGTTTACAGTGTGGTAACTATGAAAACATACTTTCTTAATTTCCTTAAAACTACATTAACTCCTGTATTACAAGTTTATAGTTTTTCCCATAAAGGGAGCAAAACAAAAACAAAGACAAAAATAAAACAAACCAACGAACCTCCTCCAAATTGCATTATTGGAAACAAAATAATTCTTACCACAAGACTTACAGGCTTGTGCTAACGACCCATTGAATATTCATTCAAAATAGACAAGATAAAAGTTTGAAAAACTGAAAGGTTCATCAAGAGGAGATGGAACATACTTCCATATCGTGGACTACTACTCATGAATAAGAAAACAATTAAATATACCCCAAAGTACAGATTGTATTCCATAGCAAAAGTCAGACGTAGAGTACTGCATCCTATAGAAACCCAAATATCTGAAACTCCAGACAAGACTAAGAACCCCATAGGGTAGAAGCCTATCAGAAGTTAGCTAGCACCAGGGTAGTCTGGAAAACTCTGCATAGGGCACAATGATGTTAGGGTGGCGAGAGGTGAATGTGGTCAATATCTTGCTTATGGGAAAAATTATGCAGGAGTGTTCATTTCTAAAGTCATTAAGTTATTTAGAAATGGTCCATTTGTAAATTATATCTCAATAAAAGATAACATAAGCCTGTTGCAAAGCAAAACGTGATGCATTCACATATTAAATTAAGGGTCTTAAATGAAAGCATATTAGGTGGTGGTTACTGTGTGTAGATTACACAGAATGCCACTGCAAATGATAAATCACCATAGACAAAAGCAACTATGGGAGAGTTTATTTTTGCTTAGGATTCCAGAGTGTTGAGAATTTATAATAACTGGCCACTATGGAAGCCAGATCAAGGAGCTAACAGCTCATATCTTCAAATGCTAACACAAAGCATATAAAGCAAACTTGAAAGTAGGGAGAAACTTGAACCCTTTCCTCTAATGACATTTTCTCCAGAAAAATCACACTTCCTAAACTTTCCAAGACATTGTCACCAACTAGGGATCAAGTTTTCAAATATCTGGGCATATGGGGGACATTTCTTAGTCAAAGCAATAAGGTCATTAATAATTTTTACTACCTGCTCTTAAAACCAACTGAATACTTTGAATAATTTTCAATTGATTCTTCATTTATAAACGTCCTTTGTGTGATAACTTCAATATGCCTCTAAAGATGTATTTTGAACACAAATATAAACACATATACATAAAGTGAGATAATAACTTTCCCACAGTGAATTGTCACTTACAAAGAGCAGCATTGCTACATATTGACAAAGGCATTTCACTAGGGAAGTGATGTTTGAATTCATTCAAGCAGAACACAACCGCAGATGCTTCGCAGTATTGTCTGAAGTTCACAAATAAGTATCCTTTAGGAAGACACTAACTATTATAACCCAATTAGGTGCGCACTATACAAATTCTTAACCTTTAGTCCTATACGAAAAACATGATTATCTATGAGAATTCAAGCAGAAATTTCAGAAATAAAAAAATAAGATGGCCTTACATATAGAAATTGCAGTTTGGTATAAACACTTTTATTTTATTTATCGTGGTAAAACAAGAATGACACAAGGATGTTAAGTGTTAAGCTGTAGTAATTAGCAAGCAAGTCTAATTTGAGGCCTGTTTCAAGTAAGTAAATACACTGGTATAATAATTCTGCTTTTATTTCCCAAAGATGTATTGAAAAGGGGCATTTTCTTGACCCTTCCTTGACGGCTGGGATGCATTAGCATGGCTGTGTTTCTTATCCAGCAATCTTTTATTGCCAGCATAGCTTGTCTCCTTCTGAGTTGATAGGGTTTTTTTTTTCCTAAAAGTCCAGAACATTGACCACATAAGGCATTCCAATCTTTCCCTCTCTCCTTCAAAAGTAAGATATTTTAATATGTTCATCTCCCGAGTTTAGACAAAAGTATTCCAGAATCATACTCAGAAAAAAAAAACAATGTGCAAATTATATGTTAAATTGAGTACTGAAGTCTTGGACAAGTGGGGAAACTTCTGTGTGGTTTTGGCTATTGGAAAGAGGCCTCTTTGTCTTAGGTTTGAACCACACCTCTTAGGGTTTCTATTGCTATGATCAAGCATCTTTGGCCAAAATCAACTTGGGGAGAAAAAGGTTTATTTCTCCACATGGCTTTTTAAATCCACTGCCCAGGGAGGTCAGGGCAGGAACTCAAGACAGGAGCCTGGAGGCAGAAACTGATGTAAAAGTCATGAAGGAGTGATGCTTCTGGCTCAGCCCTCGTAGCCTGTGAGCTGGGCCTTCCCACATCAATCATCAATGAAGAAATGCCTTATAGGCTTACCCACAGGCCAATCTAGTGGAGACATTTTCTTAGTTCAAGTTTCCTCTTCCCAAATGACTATAGCTGTGTCAAGTTAACATAAAATTAGCCAGATCAAGTACCAATTACTCATAGAAAAAATTCTAAATTTGTTCTGAGATGTATTACGCTTGATGCTTTTCAAGGTTAAATGCAAGGAAAGGCCGAATATACAGATGTCCTGGAACATCGGGAGAAATACTAAAACTTCAGCTAAGCTCTATGAATTCCATGGGCACTCTCAGACTATCACCCTCTAGGCTCACTAAGTAGTGTGCAACTCAAGCCAGGCTATCTGTTCTCCCTGTTCTCCCTGCCAAGCCAAAGTGCTCATTTCTGTGTTTTCTTTCCTTAAATGGCAGAATTCTCTCTCTCTCTCTCTCTCTCTCTCTCTCTCTCTCTCTCTCTCTCTCTCTGTGTGTGTGTGTGTGTGTGTGTGTGTGTGTGTGTGTGTGTGTGTGTCTCTACAGTATGGGAATAGAACAGATTCCCATGATCAACTGATTTCTTCCCATGCTAACTAAAACATCTGGCAACAGATGGAAAAGAGCAACTAAAACTGTAAATAAATCATTTATTATCATTTTAGTTCCTCCACACAGACTGAGGAGAGACTTCTATCACGAACAGGCAGAGGAATTTGGCACCTTTGCAAAAAACAGACTTTATATAGAAGTAAATGGAATTGGAACACTTCAGGGAGGACATGGGCAAGCTATCCGAGGATTTCTTCTCTTCTAGTCCATTCTGCCTCCCCCTTCAAAAGGGAAAGATTAGTAATCTATAACATTGCATGGGCCAAATTTCCCATCCTGGTGTTGAGAGTGGATTGTGGTATTATAAAATGGCTGTTCCCTAGATATAGTTGAAAAAAAAACAAGGGAAAATCAGAATCAATGAAAGTGTGGTGAAACCATGCAGACACACAATATACAATCAATTCTGTAGCTCTTAATGTTTGTGGAGAGAAACAAGATGGCAATTAATTGATGACAGAAATAATTGAGTTAGTCATAGGGCAGAAATAAAAGCATGTGGTAGCTCAGAGTCTGTAAGTCAAAAATAATCCAAAAACAGATTCTACAAGATAATGCCATTCCGGTACATGAGAGCTCATCCTGAGATCCGAGTGGGCCTGAAGAAAATGCTTATGTGGTACTTATCAGGCTTCTGTCTGGAACATCCCTAGAGGCTCATTAACTCTGTGCTTGTTTCATAGAACAGTCATGTTCAGAGCCAGAGCCAATATAAGGTTCCTAGATCATCGGCCTCTAACCTTATCAATGGACTAACTCATTGTTCGGTTCATAGTATTATGGGCTATTTACAGAAGGAGCCAGTTAGAGGAAGTAGGTGACGGTGGATGTGACTGAAAGGGTTGTATATCGTCCCGAACCCTTTCTATCTCTCTGTTTCTTGGCAACCACGAGGTTAGCTGCTTTGTTTTAACACGTGTGCTGCCCCATGAGGTTCTATCTCCAAATAAGAACATGGCAATTGAGCCAAGTGACCATTCACAGAGATTGCTCAAACCATGAGTCAAAATGACCCTTTTCCCATCAGTTATCTCTTGTCAGTATTTCATCACAGACACAGAAGGATCACGAAGAAGCCACTACTGAGTACTTTGAAAGCCCAATGCTCATGAACAGAAAATTAAGTAACACAAATCACAACCTTAATAACTTTATAGCAGATTTGGTCAGTGGTTAAGGCCTCCCTCTTTTATCCTAGGACACAAGACAGGGGATGCTTTTGATTCTAGGCTAGCCAGATTTCTAAAATGAAGGTGTAAACCTGTAGCTGTGAACAGGATTACTTTAAGAAACAGTCATATAGCAAAGGCTTTGTTTTGCACTCATGGAACATTTAGGAACCAGAGCTGTCAGGCAGTGCTTCCATCCTGGCTCCTGGTTCAACCAACTGGGGTGCCTTTGCTGTTTGAAACTGGTATCTACCTGTAGCTGCAACTCAAAAAGCAGGTGCTTCAAAAGAGAAGTCAATACCAGCTTCCTCTGGGGATGGGCTCTTTGTCTCCTCTGTTGAACTGCTGAGAACAGTGTCTGTTTCACTTTGCCACTGTTGCTTTAACTATTGTGGAACATATTTAAAAACATTCCTGACAATAAAAACAAATGCGTAGATTTGTCAAACCTCTCCCCAAATTTCTAATTCTTTTCCATAAGGAGAGGAGGGGGGGGGGGGAGGGAGAGGGAGAGGGAGAGGGAGAGGGAGAGGGAGAGGGAGAGGGAGAGAGGAAAAAAGAAACATACCTCTCCTTTTCTTTCCTCCTCCCCCCACGTGTTCCCTGGAAAGGGATGGGTAGGTGCTATTCTCTTAGTGCCAATGATGATTATGCTCAGTTCTATGGTCATGTGGGACATCTGTTTAGTGTTCCTTTATGTGCAAAACTGCCAGCTTCCTGGCTGATTTCATGCTGGAAGGGTTAACATGCAGGCAGGCAAAGTTAACAAGGGACAAGCCATAAATGGCTCCAGCTGTGTATAATTAACTGTAATACTGCAGAGTAAATGACTTTTATTGGCCACCATGTCATAACTTCATTAAAAGTCATATTTACAGCCCTCTTCTATGAAATGAGTCCTCCTGTATTCTGGAATTTAATGAGCATTCATTTTCACCTTGTTCAATTATCTTCATATGCCCCCCACCTCCTTTCCTCTCCCTAGTGTGGGAAACAAGAAGCCAAAATACAATAGGAATGCAATTAGCACCTGGCAGAGGGTCCTTCTTCCAGGGAGCATTTCCCAAACCTCAGTTAAAAAAAAAATAAATAAAAATAAGAACCAGTTTCTCCTTGTTCTCAATTATAATAAATAGGTGACTTCCTTACACAAAAACACTAAGTAACAATCATAAAACCCCAAGCTGGTCTCATAGAGAGCTCTAGGAGATGAATCCTCTGAAAAGAGGTCATGTCTGAGCCAATGAAGAACAAAGTCCAAATCTGTCAAGTGTGGATGCAGTCGGAATAATGATTATGGAGTGGAGAGCAAGGGAGAAGAAACAAAGTGCAACGTGGACTTTTAATCAAGCCCGTAGCCGCATTACCTCCGAGAAAGCATCTATGCTTTCCCTCCTTGTGTGGAGCATCTGATTACAAGACCTCCTCTGCCTGATTCCACTTTGCTTCATTCCTTCTTTTATCAGCTCAACCCCAGTTCCAAAGGGAATTCTGGCCTGAACTGGCAGGTAATCTAGGAAAGGTCTCATGAATACAACTTGCTTCTACTTCTGTTCTGCCTCCTTGGGTCTCTGGGTGCTCGGTAACCTGCGAGCGTGGGAGTACAATATTAAGTGCAGCCGGTCCTCATCCGTGATTGCTATGACTTGAAGTGCAGTTTGCCTGTGTGAGCATGGCAGAGGGGCATGCTCCTGCAGAAGTAATTTTTTGACTCTTTTTCACCCACTCCTGTCAGAGTGTAGGTCAGCCTTCCAAAGGCTCCTTTTGTACCAGTAAGATCAAGTACCATCTTTTCTAATGGGATATTAGAAGCAACTACATAATATATTTGGCTTCCTGTTCTAGTGAGAAGGGATCCAATTGCTTTCCCGTGCCAAGCCTTCCCGCCTCTCTCTCTTTATGTCTTTACTGTCCTTCTCTCCAGGAGTTTATCATTTTCCTATTGTTGTTATCCAGATAGAGTATTTAATATTACTTTGAGCCCTAGATTAAAGGAGTATTCATGACAAAGGGTGTGTGTTGGCTGACAAACCAGAATCTGTAAAACATGTTCGACTTTCGATGAAAGGATGCTGTGAAAGGTAATGGTGCCTAACTCGGTCTGGTAAGAAAATTAATAGCCGTGCCCAGCATGGAACACGAGGTCATCGCTCCTCCTAAGAACCCTACTGCTCTCAGGGCCTGGGAATGGTGTCAGAGAGGGGATTAGTGCCCAGGAATCTTACCAACACACCAGCAGTTTCATTCATGGAGTAAAATACCCTTGGAAACTGGTGTCGTTTTAGATACAATGCATGTGCCAGGGATCACTTTGGGCTGCCAGGCTTGCCTCCTCAGCAAATTCTGCTGTACAGTCTTTCTGCTGTCTCCGTCCTGCTGCTTTATCTGATTCCAGCCTGACCCTTTCTAATTAGCACTCGGGGCTGCAGGTATTGTTAGAGAAGAGTTTCCATCACTCATGTGGTATTTTAATGAAGCTCGGAAATACCAGGAGCCAGAACAACTTCTAAGAGAAATTTTTCTTTCTTTTTCTAAAAATTTTAATTGAGGATCAAGACTTGTAATTGAGTTCTAACTGGTTTGCGACCAGCATTTGCACACTTTTAAAGGGTAGGGGGAAAAAAGAATAAAATACTGCATACTAGAATAGAAAATGCAGTTTAGTAACAAAGGGAAGGATAAATTCAAGAAACAGTGGTTGTATACAGTAGATATGCATACACGTGGCTGTGTGTGTTATGCTGTAGAATATGCACATTTGAAAATCACTAACATGCCACCTGGCCACGACAGCACCAATCTTCCGGGAAATGGGCTTGCCCTGACATTGGTGACTTCTCATATGCTGTTCTTCTAATTGTTCCTATCTGCATCTCTTCACCGGTTCAAAGAGCCCAGTGTCCAAAGAAACAGAATAAAAATGTTTGAAAAATTAACACAGTTGGGCAGCAGGAGGATTCTGACTGAATCCAGAAAGGAGTCAAGTCTTCCAGTTGTTCCCCAGCTGTGATTTTTTGCAACTAGTCAGCCACAACCCATCAAGGAAGAAAGCCTCATTCTTTGCTTATCAAATTCAATCAATAATAAAAAAAAATCTCAAATACAATTTGCATTTAGATGCAGTAAGTGGATCCGTATGTTCCTGGGACACATGGGCAACAGCGTGTAGTGTGGCATTTCGTCACTGTTTTACCAAGAATTCCAGCATGGCTCACTCCAAGTGCTTGAACCTCAGTAGAGGTTACAGTACATGTCATCATACACAGACTGGCTCAGCCTCCAGTTCATATATGGGGGGCTAGCAAAAAGCAGTGTCAAGGAAATGGAAAACCTAAGGGATATTTGCAGATGTCTCCTTGGAAGTATGTCAACGCTGATGTTTTCTGGACCAGACTTATATCTTCCTAATTGTAAATTCTAACTTATATCTTTGATCTCATTCACACATACTTGTCCCCTGTCTCCCTCCATCCCTACTCTAAGAAGCTGAATTTTAGCAGGACACCCCCCCACACTTCCTTTTTCTGGCAGATTCCTCATGGACATTCTTTTCCCATACATAATCTGGATCTAAAGGAAAAATAAGCAGTGTATACCTTCACATACATCCAGACAGAAGACTAGCAAACAGAATCAAATCTGCCTCCCTGTCCCCCATCTTAGACAGGCCGAGCAAACAGTAAGAATGTGCTCTGGAATCTGGGCCAGGTCCGAAAATCTCTATGACTTTCTACCATATACAGGTGTCCTCCATTGTCTTTCTGCTCTTTTCTGCTTGACTTATTCTTGCTCATGTGCTAGCTTGTGGGAAGAAGAAGAAAAAAGAAAATGAGTAGGCCTTTCTCATATTATTAAAATAAATAAAACAGGGAACAAATCAAAAGAACAAACAGTGAAATCAAAGAGCAGGAAACACCGACAAGAGAGAAAGCCCGAAAGCAGAAATCCTGTTTAGAGGCCAGTACTTTCTCCTTCCTGGTTTGCCATCACTTTTTAAAAACAACCCTGACAGTACAAGGGAATGCCCAGTGACCTGGATAGGAAAACTCACTAATACAATGACTTATGACAGCAGCTAGAAACTCCCAAGAATCTTCCAGGGAACATAGGGAGGATCCTGTCTTTTTTCGCCTTGCTTCCCATTCAGGTATTTGGGGGCCTTGGTCTTTACGTCTTCTCTGCAGTTTCTTCACCTCATAAGACCACCCGGGGCTCACCACGCTCTCCTATGGCACTTCCAAAAGAATAAGTAGGCCTAACTAGAGTTGATAGACACCCGTTTCATAACCAACGCCACTGCCTCTGCCACAGTCATTACACATTTTAAAAATTTGTTAAAAACCTTAGTGTTCTGCCACTGCCGGTTGAGAAAAGGTGAGCCTACCCTTTATAGGAACATTTACTCATGTTTATCAAATACTATGCTGTTTCCATGAGTCTGTAAAACCCCAGCTCTGCTGAATAGGGCTGTGTGATATTACTGGGTATTCCCCATTCCCCTTGTTTTCTACCCTAAAATAATGACACTCATGCATGGTGAAGATGGAACCAGTTCATTCATGCAGGGCACCTAGAGTAGTGAAGGCCACACTTTCAATAGTTAGCTTTTATGTGACAAGAAGGAGAAATATAACAGAGACCAGGGTGTCAGAACACTGTCAAAAGAATGACGCATAGTGGGCAACGCCTTAGGGAACTGTGAGAGAGGCTTCAGGACAGAAGGCAGAAGGTCTTTTACCTCAGGTGCATTTTGTTCCCTGGACTGTTCTTGGATGTGATTTAGGGCATCTTGTGACAAACATTTACATTCAGTCTATAATATATGTTTATTCCTGTTGGATGTCAGAACATAGCTGTAGAACCCAATGTGGCCAATATACGGTGGTGAATCTGGATATGGCCTTCTGCCTTGTTCTCATGTAATATATAGTATGTGCCAGGCAATTGTATTTAGATTGGTCTGTCCTGAGAAAGATGTGGAAAAGGGCTGCTCTGTCAGTATTTCATATGTGCTCACTGGCATCTATTTGCATGTTTTTCTGATCATGTTTTTCTGAACTCAGAGAACCTTCCTTGGGTCATTGCTGTCTTTGTTACATTCATGTACACAGAAACTGAAGTAAGTTTGTCTAGAGCATTAGACTGTAGTCTGCCCCATTCTTTCCGGTTCTCAGGTTTCAAGTCCTACAGAAAAGAGCTGCATAGGTTGGCACAAAGTTGATACAAGGCAGTGACAAACAATATAAAACCTAAAACGTGTAAAATTTTGCGTCTTTCCTGTAAGACAATTTATGTGTCAACTCTGTTTTCCTTGGAGAAAGGATGACTGAGGTTAGAAATAAGAGTCAGGAAGAACGATGTGCTAAGTAATTTTATGTATTAACAGGAGATGATGTCCTGATCTCAGCCTAGTACCAGTGTAGAAGCTGATGTGATATTTCTTTCGGACATGATGAACACAGAAATCAATAGTCTGTACAGGAAGAGTACTAGCTTCCACGGTTTTGGTGAGGCCTTCTCCAATCAGTTGAAACTCCTTTAAGAGAAAAACAAAACAAAAATCCTTGTAAGTATCCCCTCAAAGAAGCAATGAATTCTATCTTTAGATTGTCTAAGGACATCAAGGTCACAACATATTTTCCTTCTAGAACACTGGCCTGCTCTGTAGATAATGCCTTTTCCAGTTTCCATATCATATATAACAATTCTCACAGTCTCTCTGTGGCTCTCTGCCTCTCTCTGTGTACCTGGAGCTCTGTCTCTGTATATCTCTACATTCTCTATATCTCATCTCTCTCTTTGTGTGTGTATGTGCTTATGCACATGTGTGTGTGTGTGTGTGTGTGTGTGTGTGTGTGTGTGTTTGTATGTTTTCTGACTTGATGAACATGACTTCCAAAGTTTATAACATACCCCCAGATTAGGGAACAATCAGTCCAGTCACTGCTCAATTTTTAATTGCTACAAAACTGTGGTTGCTCTGTGAGCTGCCTTTGTCCA
>JANHMN010000015.1:19298083-19335579 GCA_030674055.1 Rhabdomys pumilio | reverse complement strand
TGCTTTCCATTTGCAGTGGGCCTGTTGAGATTTAATCTGATCTTCAGTGAGGGAGTATTGCCGATTATTCCCAATGGAGATTGCTATTTTAGGTTTGTTTTTTTAAAGTCACAAATTCTTTAACATCCTTCATTCAAAAGTTGGACTTCCAGCTCCTATCAGAGTTCAACTAGGCTTCTGACTCACTGAAAGTCTAGGATACAGTAGGGGCACAATGGTATCCTGGTAGGGATACATGGTATCCAAGAATGAATCACAGTAGAAAATGCAACTTCTGTGTACTTGAATCAGAAAACCACACCTGGCACCTTAAGTTATAGTATAGAGAAGTCCTGCTGTCCTGAGGCTGCCATGTTGTAAGGAAGTCATCCTCTACTCACAGACCAGAATCTAGCACACTGTCCATTTCCCTCAGTCTTTTGGCCAAAGTACAAGATATATAACTAATGAACCTTTAGATGATTCCAGATCCCAGTCATTCATCTTCTAATATGAGAAGAATAGAACCGATGACTGCTTAACTTTATCTGAGCCTTGCATTTTAGTGAGTAGCAAGGATGAAGAAAGCCTCCTAACTTTTATTTCAAGAAACAACCAAGCACACAGCACCATTCTGTGTTTCCATATTCCATGAAACAAACAAACAAACCTTGATCCTCCGTCAGGTGTCTCACTAAAGTCATTGTCTTCTCTGTTTTCCTGCCTCCAAAACTTCAGATCTCCTTTCTTCTCTCTAAAGTAGTTGCCATTAAGGTATGTTCTCACAGTTGATAAGGCCTGAATGTCATGTCAATCAAACATTTGCCTGATCCTCACTCCCAAACTCTGCGCTCCTAGAATCTGAGCATAAGAACGTGGCTACTGCCTTACATTTTGAAGAACTTCATTCAGCTACACAAGTAGTAACTACAGAGCTTGAAGGCTCCTTTATGCTTTGAAGCGAAAATAAAAAGGTTTTCTAGGTTACATGCAGGAAGTAGTCTCCGACTTCTGTGCTTCTGTGCTTCTGGATGGTTTTAATTTGCAGGATTGTGGTTTGATTCAGGGTCTGGGAGATGTCTATCCTATTTCAGGAGTGTGGTTTGATTCAGTGTCAGGGAGATTTTGTCTATCCCCTTTAAATTATTGCTCTCATTTGGTTTAATCTTGTCCTCACAAACACCGCTTGTCTATTTGTGAGGGTATTACTACTGTTCTCCAATATAAATCACCCCAGTTTCATTTTCATTTTTATTTTCCAGGGAATTCTGAAATATTTTCAAGTTTGCCTTCCACAACACTGATTTGCGATATGTTCAAAAAAATCCCTTTGAGCGTGACATTACATCTGTTATTATGGTTGCAGTTTTACAAGAATTCTTTAATTTCCCCGTTTTCAAAATGACATACAGTTCTCAGCAAACCTTCTTTTCAAATGAAACATCAAACTTTTGCTTTATTTATCTCTCATTCTGTGTCTCTTTTAAAGTTTTAAGAGTAATGTGATATATTTTAAAATTTGTTTCTCTGCAGTATCTCTTGTTAATCATATGTTAAATTTATAGTTTCAGTATATCACCCTTTTCCTGTAAATCACCCCACCCAATTCTCAGATTCTCTCTATGCAGCCAAAGCTGGCCTTGTATTGCTGACCTTCTTGCCTCAGTATTATACATGTGTAGGTATGGACCATCATGTCTACCTTTTTCTCCTCTTCTTTCTCCTCCTCCTTCTCCTCCTCCTCCTCTATCAGCATCATCATCTCCTTTTTATTTTTTTATCTTACTATTATTATTATTATTAATTAGTTCTATGGGATTTCTTCCCACAGTTTTCTAATCAACAAAGAACATTGACATAGTGCCAGCAGCCCTAGAATGTTAATCTATTGTCCCTCTGGTTGCTGATAGAATTCCCTTCTCAAATGAAAAGCTTTATACAGCTGATTGTACCTCATACCATGCTGCTGTTGTTTTGCTATCTCTTTTTTTCCCTTGAAGTACCGACCATCAAATCTAAAGCCCTTCACACTAGTAGCAAGTATTCTATTACTGAGCTACCAACTCAGCACCATGATCTGTTACTTAAGGTAAAGATACAGACATGAAGGACAATCATCTATTCATAGTACATGAAATTTTCTGTGCATTGTGGAGTTTTTGTCTTTGTACTATTGAGGTCAATTTATTTCTTTTCAGACTATTTGTCTTTATATCATCATCATCACTCACCATCACCATCATCACTCACCATCATCATCATCATCATCAATATCCACTCACAAGCTAAAACTCACAACAAAGTCACATCCCTTAACTATCTTATTTAAGAAGTGTCATCTGTCCAGATCTACTAACTACAACTGTTTCCATGGAGTGATTCATGGTATAACTCCTTCAGAAAATGACCTTTAGGTTTAATTTATATCTCCCAGATCTTGATCACTTATTTAAGCTTACCTATTGATTTTATTGAGAGAACAGGTCCTTTTTTTTTTTTACATTTATGTCTTTCTATCAGAACCTAAACATAAGGATTGACAAGACTGACATACTTGCCTTCCATTCTATTATTTAGTGATGTCCAAGTTCAAAGACTAAAGTATAAAAAGCTGTGTGCAAGCTTTGAGTGAAGGCAATGGACGGTGATGAGTGGTTGCAGTTCTGCAGTGAGATCACTTAGAACAATTTTCTGGGCTTCTCACCAAGAACAATCTCAGTAGCATTTGCCAGAGCCTTTTAAAGGACAAAACTACATTCCTGAACATCAGATCTCCAGCTGATATATGCCCAAAACTCTGTACAACTGGGAGTAGGGTATTTCGTTTTCACTCCCACACCCATGCAGAACCACAACTGTTTGCAGCTTGAGTTGAGTGCACTTTAGTTGACATTTATGTTGCTTACACGGATAGCAAAGGGAGTGCAGAGACTGAGTTCCCTGCAGGTTTATTTTGGAGTCTGAGTGAGTGTGGCACAGCGTCATTCCTTGCTAACTATGGGGGATGAGCAAGCAGCATCGGCACTACCTTAAGTGTGCATAACCCAGCCCCATAACAGACCTTCTGCATCCACTGCATCCTTCTGCCTGTTCACAGGCTGCTCTGGCTGTGGGTGTAGCTCAGTAGAACATTTGCCTAGCATGAAGGAAGGTCTTCATTCAACTTCCAGTCATGAAGAAAATACCAATTTTGCAGCATCTTCGTGTGTCCGTTCATATAAGCTGGAAATCATTACTTTTTAATGTCCTGCTTTATGAAAGATCTAGAAAGGAATTGTGAATCCTCTAGTTTTTATGTGTGATGTCCACACATGACTTTGTACCTAGAACACATTCCCTGGATATCTTTATATGCTTATATTTATAAAGAATCTAGTTAATTGCCCCAATCTCACAGAACCCAGAGAAAGCAGGCCTCCCAGAAGCTCTAACCCAGGAAGTATCTTAGGTAAGGAGACAGCAATACCCGCCCCAAACAGGGAGTAACTAGGACCCACTAGGACCCTGGAAGTCACTCCTGGCCCAGAGCACTGGTTCCTTCCTGTCTGTGCCTGAGCACTGAGTAGATCTTGGGCCTCAGTTCTAATCCCAGTAGTAATACCCACCCCACAGAGTTCTGACACAACCAAGATAATAGGAAAGACAGGCTCCAGTCAGAGTCAGGGCAGGTAGCACTAAGGAGATCCCAATGGCGAAAGTCAAATGCAAGAACATAAGCATCAGCAACCCAGGGTACTTGGCATCATTAGAACCTACTTCTCTGGCACAAGAAAGTCCTGAATTCCCCATATAACTAGGAAAGCAAGATTCAGATTTAAAATCACTTCTAATGATGATGATAGAGGACTTTAAGAAGGACATAAATAACACTCTCAAAGAATTTGAGGAGAACACAGGTAAACAAGTAGAAGCCCTTAAAGAGGAAACACAAAAATCCCTTAAAGAATTACAAGAGAACACAACCAAACAGGTGAAGGAATTGAACAAAACCATCCAGGACATAAAAATGGAAATAGAAACAATAAAGAAATCACAAAGGGAGACTACCTTGGAGACATAAAACCTAGGAAAGAAATCAGGAGTCATAGACACAACCATCACCAACAGAATACAAGAGATAGTGGTAGTGCATGCCTTTAATCCCAGCACTTGAAAGGCAGAGGCAGGCCAATAAATATCTTCAACAAAATTATACAAGAAAACTTCCCTAATCTAAAGAACGAGATGCCCATAAACATACATGAAGCCTATAGAATGCCAAATAGACTAGACCAGAAAAGAAATACCTCCCATCACATAATAATCAAAACACCAAGTGCACAAGATAAAGAAAGAATATTAAATACAGTAAGGGAAAAAGGCCAAGTAACATATAAAGGCAGACCTATCAGAATTACACCAGACTTCTCACCAAATACTATAAAAGCTAGAAGATGCTGGATAGATGTCATACAGACCCTAAGAGATCACAAATGCCAGCCAGCAAAATTCTCAATTACCATAGAAAGAGAAACAAAGATATTTCATGACAAAACCAAATTTACACAATATCTTTCCACAAACCCAGCATTACAAAGGATAATAGCGGGAAAGCTCCAATACAAGGAGGGAAATTATACCCCAGAAAGGACAAGAAGGTAATCCTCTTCCAACAAATCCAAAAGATAATTTCACCTCTAATAACAAAAATAACAAGAAGCAACAATCACTGTTCCTTAATATCTCTTAACATCAATGGACTCAATTCCCCAATTAAAACACATAGGCTAATGGACTGGATACATAAACAGGACCCAGCATTTTGCTTTGAATAATCAGCTTGAAGAAGTTAATGAAGTGTCGGACCCCTATTTCCTCGGCTTGGGGACTGAGGTGGTTAATATTGGGCTGTCTTTCTAGGGAAAAGTAGTGGTTTTGTTAGAACAGGGAGGATTAGCTAGGATTTATTGCATAGCCATAACCTATTGGTAGAAATACGTATAATTGTTATTAAGATGAAGTTATAATTTCTTAAATGTTACAAAATTTACTTTGGTTTCATATTTAAGGTTTTCATTAGTATGAGATTCTTATTGATATAAAACTGAGATGAATATTGTTACTCTCATAGGCATTGTGCCTATATAACACATTTAGGAATACAAGGCTTAGACCCAGTCCTTCTTTAACTTTTCTAACTGATTTGAGATGATTAGCCTGTGATTTGAGGGCCTATAGCAAATTCATGGTTCTGAGTTTATTGTTAGAGTGTTTTCTATATTTTATTTAGAAATAGTTGAGAGGAGTTAACAGACAACAGTCCAGATTGCCTTACATGGATAGTTGGTTTTCAAAACGTCAGAAGTCCACAGAATTGATGTTACAAACATTTCTGTATTAATGTTTATTTTCATTAGAGACCTGTCTGCTCCTGACAGCTTCCTGTCTTGGATTCTAAGAAGAAATTGAGCATCTTTGGAGTTACTCCAGATGAGGTGAGACAGCCACTAGGCAAGAATTGCCTCTTTCATCTACAGACAAATTACTGTCCAGAAAAGGACACACTTGCAGAATAGTCAACTGATTATATTTGCCAAGACAGAGTAATCAGCCCTTAATAATTCTGCATTACTAGGTCTGTCAGATGACCCTGGGCCAGAAGGCTGAAGATCAAATGCTCCAACGTTTTGTATTATAGGGACTCTCCAAGTGTTCAGCAGTCTCTATAGATTGGCTAGTTTTAGAAGCTATGTTTTGTGCTTCCCATAATTTCAGTTAACTTGGTCATTCTGGATCTCTGACAGGGTTGAAATCTTATAGTCCCATAACCAATCCTGGCTATTTACTTTGAGAGAAAAGATTTGAGAGGATTGTTTTCAGCTGACATTCATTCTAAAGCCAAGGAAAAAAAAGCCAGGTTCAGAACTAAGTCTTTTAGTTAGGAGAGATGACAGAGGTTCTGCTTAGTCAACAAAATGATGGACTGGGTATTGAGTCTATCTTGCACCTTACTGACACAAATTAGTATAGTTATGCTCTAATTGTATTTTGAGAGAAAAGTTTTATTTTAACAGGAAGAGTGATATGTAGGAGGAGCTAAGGTGGAGGAGTAAGGAGAGGAAGAGGAGGAGTAAGGGGAGGAGGAGAAGGAGGAAGAGGAGGAAGAGGAGAAAGAGGAGGAGGAGGAAGAGGAGGAAGAGAGAAGGAGCTAGGTGAGGAGGGGGGAAAACATGGAGGTGGATGTTCCTGTGTCTCTGCCAGTCAAAGATAGTCAATATATCCAGGTTGGGTATACTACTTCTGATTGTATAGGCATCTTGTTATTGAGCATTACCAAACTTATAAAGCCTTTGATTAACATTAAAAAAAAGTTGTATAAAAAATTAAAAAATTGTAAAAAAAAAAAAAATTCTAGTTAATTATTGGCTATAGCCCCAAACCAAAAGGTTATATTTAGCCTCTGGGTTTCACTGACAAAGTTACATAAGGACAGAACACCTGATAGGACTGAAAAAAAATATTATCATCCTATAGATGCCTTTACTGTAAAACAGTGGTTCTCAATCTGAGGGTCATGACCCCTCTGGGGATTGAAAGACTCTTTCACAGGGTCAAGACCATCAGAAAACATAGATATCTACATTATGAATCAAAAGTATCAAAATTAAAATTCTGAAGTAGCAATGAAAATAATTTTATGACTGGGGGTCACCACAACATGATGAATTGTATCAATGGGTTGTGGCATTAGGAAGGTTGAGAACCACTGCTATAAAGCCTAGACATTTTGTTTGATCTGTTTAGTATATAATGTAATGCTAATATAGACCTTTCTTCTAAATGCTTTTAGAGTAACATTGGGGTTTCAAACCAACTTTTTCCCTAGAAACACCTGATCTAGAACTTCACATTGCATTCATAGAAGGACATCACCCCTCCCCCAACTCTAACTCAGATGAGCTGTAGGCTACTGACAGGGGAAGTGAATAGCCCCTCAGTCTGTCTCAGGAAGAACTCGGAAGAGGGTACTTGCACTAGTCCAGAGTACAGTACATGCTACTTATCACTGAAGTCTTCCTATTACCTAGTGAATAGCAACAGAATGGGCTGCCATAAAAATAAAAGACATCATAGCATAGATTTGTGAAATAATTTCATCAGTTACTACATTTTCCTTAATAAATAACAAAAACTCAGGCCAGAGAGATGGCTTGGTGAGTGTAAGCGCCTGTGACCATTCCTCTGTCTTAGGTCCCTAGGATTCACATGATGGAAGGTGAGAAGTGAATCTCAAAAGTTGTTTTCAGCCCCCAAGACATGTTATGATGCATACATATGCATTCCTGTGCATGCACATGCACGTGTACACACACACACACACACACACACACACACACTAGATAATGATAGATAGATAAATACAACTTAAACAAAACTAGCAACTCAATATATTTCATTAACAACATCTGACATAAGATCTGATTTATTAAAGAAAACTATTTTTATACTTGACTGTAAGAATATACCAATTATATTATCAGGCACCAACCTTGAGTATTTAGTCACCCATTAAAATATTCAATTATGATCCTTCCTGTATCTGACTTTGTTTTAGAAGATGTTTTAATCCCCAGTTTATCTGATTTTTCTGTCCCCAAGCCCATTCAGTCAAGGCCACCAAGTAACACACAGTACCTCCAAGTCACACCCAGCATATCAGCTTCCTTGTTTATGGCCATCCCCAGCCATGTGCCACCCAAAGCACTGGGAAAGACAGTGGAATGATAAGGTTTTCACATTTTGGCTGACTTTTTCTCACATCATCTGAAAGGGAAAGCTCTGAGCTTTCCATGTGCATCTCAGCTTTGTTTTCCGCCCTTGGCGAAACTCCACACTGAATGATTTCAGCTACTACAGGTTAATTTTCTTGTAATAGCCTTGCTGTGATGGAAGGTTTTGGAAATTACAAAAATTAGATGCACTCCTAATTGGCCTGTCTTGTTTTCAAGCTGCTCCCTGGGTTAAACACAGTCAGAGGAGGCTGCAGGGAGCCCAGTCCTGATTCCCTAAGCAGTCCTTCGCAGCAGAACAGCTGTGAGGGAAGGAAATGGATCCAAAAAGGATTCCATACAGTGTGAAATTGTCTTCCCTTTAATTGACTGGGAGAAAGTTCTAGAGAGGTGCATTCTCTTTCCTTAGGACCCTAGGCAGCATTTTTAGCAAATACTTTTAGGCTCCTACTGGGCTCAGTTGTGAATCAAGCCAGAAGTATATGCAAAACTCAGCATTACAGAGCTCAAGTCTGAGAGAGTTCAGCTTGTTGAAAAGAACATACCAAACCATACTGCCACATAACGTGATTTCATATTTACTCAAGAAATAACTGTAAAAAGAAAATGATACTGATTTTTTTTCACAAGTGATTTTTTTTTTGACAAATTCCACCACCCTGCTGGGTTTTGAATTTTGCCAGATAACAATTTTGCTATCTTTTCTGAAACATCTAAGTTCGCCCTTCAGTTTTCTTCCCTTGTTCTATGCAAAGTCATTTTCCCAAGTCTGACTAATTTAGAAGTGACTGTGGGTGAAGTTTTGCTGGGGTAATTGCTTAGGCTTTTAGATTCTGCTCCTTGTTTTATTTTATATAAGTGGTCTCTTGATGTTGGAAGGGGAGCTCAGTTTACATGGAAGATGAGGAGCATCAGAACGACCCCTGTGTTACCTAGGTCCTTACATCATTCCTGAGTCCCCATGTGAGGTTAAAGGTCATTTAGCTTTTCTGTTCCTGGACTAGGGATGCCCGAAGGAGTCTATAGGCCCCTGAAGAGGGTTAGTGTCATTGTCTTAGGCCTCTTTCTAGAGGTTTCACTCAGAAATACATCTTTTCCTGAATCCTGCCTTGTCTTACTCATCATTGCTCTCAGTGTCTCTGCATCTCCTCCAGGAATACACAGGAACCTCATATCATCAGTATACCAAATGTGTTCTGCCAGGATCCTGAAACATGACTCCTGCTACAGTACCCTTCCGTCCTCCCAGAACCATCATGCTCATTCTATATGGGATACAGTTCAGGCTTAAAGGCTTTTATTTTACTACAATCATAGAAAATTCCATAGACATGAGTTCAGTTCTGACAGGAACAAGGTCTTTAGCATCTTAACCTCTTTCACTTTTCGTTTACATTCTCCCATAATTTATCTGACTGAAAAAATAAGGATCCAGAATTTGAACTTCCTCTGAATTAGATCATTCTATGCAGGAAAATAAACCTCTGGCCCATGTCACTGCTGACAAAAATGGCTCTCCTCTCCAGACTATACAAAACACTTTGCATTTGATATTTCAGTTTGACTCATGGTCTACCCAACAGGAGCTCACCTATTAATGGAAAGTGAATCTCAGACCTGTAACCTGTTACAAAATCCAATGTGACTATCAAGAATAGTCACCTTTCCTATGATGCTAAAATTAGCTACTCAACGTTCTATGCATTTATTTCTGATTTAGACTCCAAGTCTATAAAGATAGCTGTCTATATTAGTGTCCTATTACTGATTCGAACATTGAGAAGCATGAAATGAATGTTGTTAGACTAGAACCCCTGCTCGACCCTGCGCAAGCTGGGAAACCTCCTTCCCCCTACCCTGCTCACTTGGAGAAAACTCCTGCTAAGAGGTCATCACTCTTCATCTCCCTGTTTCTGGCAACCCCCCCAAGAGTGCTTGCCCAGGTGCTCAGTTTTTGAACATGTATGGGAACCATCCCAGCTGCTAGCTGACAGGTCATCACTCCTTCCCTAAGCACTATAAAACCACTTGACTTTAGCTGGGATATACAACTTCATTGACTTCCACCTGTGGGATCGGCGAACCCACCCAAGAGCTGCCTCCTAATAAACATCCCTTTATCTGATTTTAATCTGACCTAATCAAGCTTGTATCTGTGTCACCAAAGGAGAGAAAAAGTCTGCCAGGGGTGAGGTGACTGTTTTGGGAATGGAGAAGTTAATGGAGAGGACAATAACATAAAATGTAAGAAATGGTTGAATAAATGAACTTCTAAAGTATCACTACCCTTATAGTTACAGAAAATAATAGTGAAGGACAAGCTACAGTTAAACACTAACTTTCATTCTTCTCATTGAAAACATTTCCAGTATTCAGACATTCAGAGATCTGAGATATCTTTTACCAGGACTTTCTGCATTGTCCCACAGGTCTTGCTGCCTTGACTTAACTAGGGTCAGAGAAGAAGTGAAGAAAGGACACACACACACACACACACACACACACACACACACACACACACGAAAATAAAAAAGCATAATGCACAGAAAGCCAGGATCAGGCAGAATGTTCATGCTCTGAGGGAGGTAATTCAAGTACACCACCAGCCCTCAACCTCCACAGCAAGGGGTGGGGGGGAAGAGAGGGTAACTAGTAAGATGTCTCTGAAGGTAAGCAGTCTCTAACTGTAAACACCTTGGAAGAGAAGTGGCATTGGCTACTTTTCATACACACTGCGTTCATATTGGACAAGAGGAAATATTCCTATCTCTGTGATTCTGATTTGTGGGGAAGGCTTTGCCTATTCTCCGTGTGTCTGAGACATTATTGGTGTTTGGCATAAGTATGCCAACAGCACACACTCATTCAGTTTTTACACCTTCACTCAGAGCTTGCTTGCCTGGATACAACTTTCAGGGTAATTTTGATAGTGACCCAGTGTATAAAACAAGTAGATAAATTAAGTGGTAGTATGCAGTCTGAAAGACATAAATGTAAGAATTTCTGTCTTGGTGGGCTAGATGCGATGCAGAGTAGCTTTTGCTTTGTCACTAGTAGCTTGGATTCTGTTGTTTGACGATGATTCAAAGGAATGGAAGGAATTTAATGAGTATATTTTTTCCCTTTGAATGAAGGTGAGGAGGCTACATCTATGCAGTCACGATAAAGGGATAACTAACTGGTTGCCCATAAAGAGGACCAGTTGATTATGATTTGCAAAAACTAAAGTTCTCCCATGAGCTGGCCCTATGAGGATGTGATGTCTTCAGAGACCGTTAGCAATTCCTGTTATGTGAAGTAGTCGTTGAGGCTGGGTGTTGTCCACGGACGATCATTTCACATAGGTCACTCTTTGCCTTCACCTTTCCCTGAGGGGTTTTAGCTTTGTTTTCTTCGGGGCCATCCTTTAGGCTTCTCCTTGACCAAAAGAGAATCTCAAGTCCAAAATGAATTTTACACGTTTTGCTGAAAAGAAGCGGGTTACAGTAAGAATATGGTATAACTCCTTTACAAATGTATGCCTCTAAAACTAGCAAGATGTGAACTGTTGTACACCCAGAAAAAGACAGAAAATGAAAAGCAAGACCAAGCAGAAGTCTTCTCTAGAACTAATTCAAAATCGTGGACAATGGTCAGAGCTTTTTTCCTTTTGCTTTTCAGAAATTGTAAAGAGAAAAACGTGGGATGGAATATAATTTAATATGCCTGGATATATTTATATATTTTCCATTAATTTTAGTCCTGATAAACTCTACACTGACCAATGATGTTCTTATTATCAATATAGCTAAAGACAATGAAGCGTGTGCCTTTCTACCCAGACTTGTGACAACTCTCTTGGGCCTGATACATGAGGCCTGATAATCTGTGTTTGGGAACAAGTGAATGTTACTATTTATACACTTTCTCCTTAAGTGTTTTGTGATTATTTGTAAGAGAAGAAAAAAGCCGCAGAGTAACAAAGTTTATCAGCAGGAATTCTAATTTCATTTTAGACTTCCATAGGAAACTGATATTGACAAGGCATATTTCCAAAAATGCCTTCATGGGGTCTTGCCAAATTTCTAGCAAGTATTCTAAGAAGTCACAGAAAAATGCTGGTTATTAGGCAGAGTTTAATTTGTGAAAAACACATTAACAAAAATCTCTAATTAAAGAAAAAAAATCAATGGATGCCTGTGACATTAACCAGGAAAACCTAATAGAGAGCCATTAAATTTTGTTCTATTTAATTAACTTGAACACAACATGATGGACTCAAAAGATATTTTAATTAGATGCATATAAAAAGAAATTTTGCAAAATTAAACAGACCATCTATGTGCAACTCATATAAGGAAATCTGCAGTAGAGGATTTGCTCAAATCCCTAATGATGCATAATTTCTTTGAAAGCAGCCTGACTTCTTAGACAACCAATCCTCCTCCAAAAGGGTATCCTTTGTCCGGAGACAGATAGTGTATTTCCTGCTTCACTCCATGCTCTTTTATTTTTCCTAGGTAAGATAGTCATGTGGAGAACATAAAAAGCAAGCTTCAAGGGACTGTTTATAAACTCACTGTTCTAAGCTCTTCATAGAAAAGTGTCCCAAAATAAATGACTCTAATTTACAGGGTGAGTATATGCTTAAGATGGTCTCAGACAGCCTCAGTTTATGCCTGTTACCTTGGCACTATTAACAGCACTCCTTTTTGCTCTAAATAGTGTCCTGGTTTGGACAATAAATTATAGACACCCTACTAATGTATCAAACATCCTCAAACCTGTTTCACACTGGTGAGCTAGTCATTTCGACTCTTGATGGAAGTGAAAGATGTTTCTGCTCAAACAAGAAAAAAGCTTGGATGGTTAATAAGTATTCCTCTCTCTTTCAATTGCCTTTTATCACTGCATGGCTAGTCTCAACATCACTCTTAGTTCTAAAAATACTTTATTTTTCTGATTGTGTGTGTGTGTGTGTGTGTGTGTGTGTGTGTGTGTGTGTGTTAGTGCAGTGCCTACAGAATTCAGAAGAGGGTGTCAATTCCTAGAGTTGGAGTTAGAGGACATTGTAAACCATTCCATGTAGGTATTAAGAAGTAAACTCGGGCCTTCTACAAGAACAGTAAGCATCCTTAACCACTGAGTCATCCCTCTAGCCTAATATTAGACTCAATTTGTTGTTTACTTATTAATTATTTTTGGCTCTCTTCAATCTCATATTTAAGATTAGTGGTTAAATATATTGAGTATGTTACATATAAAGTTGACTACAGATTCTCAAACAGTAGATGATTCTGTTCCTTTAAAAGAGTATCATTCTCACCCAAAACTAATTTAATAGCAATCTACTATGTATGCTTGATGTAGAGAATAGTGTAAAATGACTCATCAGTATTTTATGGGAGCTAGATTTCAAGACGCTTCAGGACACTCATATTCTTCTGTAGTGCCTACCCCATCCATTGTTTAATTGTCAGCTTAAGGCCAATACATAAGACTCAACTTGTCAAGATTACGGAATGAAAAATTGATGGTACTATTTTGTGTGCCTTACTACTTACCTCTAACGTTTTTAGGTTACTTAATCACAAAAAGAGCATGCTGTGAGATTTATAGTATCTTGTATGACTTAGAGCCAAAATATTACCAAACAGAAGCAGAAGCAAGAAACTGACCTACCCACATGAACTGGAGGTGGAGCCTCTAGCTCCATTAAAGTCTTAGCAAAATTCGAGCTTTCTCCAACGTCCCTAACCCCTAGCATAAAATCCTAAGTCTGAACCATAAAGATTCACTTTCAAAAATTTATTTATTTGTTAAAGTTTAACATATTTGTGTGCTCTCTGACATGTGCATATATATATATATATGATAGTATCCCTCTCATTTTCCTTTCCTTTGTCCTTCCTCTTCCCACAGAGTCTCTTTTTCACAACTCAACCCTTTCTCTCAAAAGGACCATAAAGTGTCTTCACACTGAGAAACTGTTAAATAATAAATATCTGCTGTGAAATGCAATGATACGTAATTGATAGAAGTCAAAACCCTTTCTTCCAGGGCATATAGTTCTGTAAGATTAATATGGCAGCCAAGAAATTAAGCATCAGTAATCTTGAAACAAATTGGGTTAATATGGCCACAATCCATTAATTTGCTCATTTAATATTTATTAAGACTAAGTTAGGAACAGTGAATCATGCCTATAATTATGGCCGGACCAAGAAGGCTCTGGCAGGAGGATGGCAAGTTCTATGCTAGCTTGGGCTACAAAACAGAATACAAGTAACTATAAGCTCAGTTCCATGTGGCAAGTGTTGTATTAGACACTGTACTAGCTCCTGAGGTAGAGGGATGGACAAGAGACATAGTGATGAGCACTAATCTTCATGGCATCTTGAGTCTCAAAGAAACTGGGAGTTTCATTTCTGAGTATTTTTCTGTTTTGAAGCACAGATATGAGGATAAACAGAAGATGATACACAGTAAATATTTAAATTTTTATTTCTTGTGGAGAAATTCTAACCCAGCAACAGGGCTGCTCTGATAAGGGATCATATCCACAGATCTTCTAGGTCTGTGTGATCTGACTGGAATGATATACTTTTAATCCCTCTGGCTGGAATACAGACATGCTCTTAGTGCATTCCTTTAATTTTAAGCAATGAAGGGGAAATTAGTTTGTAGAAGGAAGCAGCTATGTTTGAAAGTATGATGGTTTGTATATGCTTGGCCCAGGGAGTAGTGCTATTAGGAAGTGTAGCCCTGTTAGAAAAGATGTGCCACTGTGGGTGTGGGCTTGAATTCCCTCATCCTAGCTGCCTGGAAACAAGTCTTCTGCTAGCTGACTTCGAAACAAGAGGTGGATCTCTCAGCTCCTCCATGCCTTGATGCCGCCATGCTCCTGTCTTGATGATAATGGACTGAACCTCTGAACCTGTAAGCCAGACTCAATTAAATATCATACTTATAAGAGTTGCCTTGATCATGGTGTCTGTTCATAGCAGTAAAGCCCTAACTAAGACAGATAATTGACATCTAATTGACGGATAGACAAAATGATAAATCAGAAAAATATTTTACAAAATGAATTAGAGATAGAAAATGCCCAACTCTCACAAGAACAGTATATGAAAGTACAACAATTTAAGAGTGCTGGCAGTGGAGTAGAGATGAGTTCATGCAGGGGAGGAAGTTTTACCAGCACAGTTTTATAGAGACAGGTTGCAGATTAAGAAAGAACAAGCTAGAGAATGAGAAGGAACTAGATTAGAACCAATTGCCAAAGGTAGTCAGACCAAGTAGAGAATTCCAGTCAGAAGCCAAAAGAAGCCAGATTGAATCAGTCAGCTTAAAGAGGAGTTTGGCCCGGAAGAGCTGAGTCGAACCAGCCATCTAGAGTTCAGAAAGAACTAGAAAGGGTGCACTTATTCAGCAGTAAACCTCTGAGATTACAATTATATATGGTGAAAAAAAGTTACTTATATAATTTCTAATGTCTGGCTTCTACATCCAAGCACATACCACTGAAAATTCAATGATTCACTTCATTAAGAAGATTTGACCATAGTTTGTTAATTTATGAATTGTATCCTCCAGTTCAGAGTCACTAAAATCAAATTCTGATATTTTAACACAGTTAAATTGGCTTACAAATTAAAATACTTTAAATGAATATAGAAGCCAGGATGATACAGTGTGTATGGTATTGACAAACATGGGATTGGTCAAGAAGAAGAGAGGAGAGTGACAGAGGGGAAAACTAGACCAGAAATTTTAGTTCGTTTTCTTAATTGGATAGTAAAAATAGCAGTTATGCTACTTTAATCTTAAATTCCATGTCCAACACTGACTTCTTCAGTGGTCTGAATGAGGCAATTTACTGCCTTAGATTTGTACCCATTAGCATACATTAAACACAGTAGTTACTTAGATAGTGACATCATAAAGATTTCAAAGATAAATTCCAGAGTACCAAATAGGACTTATGCAAAAGAAATTTACCATATTGGTAAGAATATCCTACACTCAGTCAACTGAGTTTTGAAGATGCTTGTGGCCATGCTTCTGTGAGCAACAGTAAGTACGTGGTGGCTCTTTATACCTTCTGAATCAGGCTGATTTTTTTCTTCTGGTGAGCAAAACCATTTCTTTTTACATGCAGCAACATGGATGCTCTTGCTCTGCCCACTAATGAGGAACCAGTGCTGACAACTCCAAAGTGATCACCATTCTTTCCATCTTCCCATTTCTCCCTAAAGCTAAAACTAATAATAATAACCATTTCAAAGCTTTCTCGTGGGAAATCTGGCAATGACTGGAAGGGATATCAATTGTTCTTAGGGTAGCTATTATTGTAAGAATTAATCACCGCTATTTGCAATTACTGTACCATGCAATTATCACTAATATTTATGCCGCTCTGACTGCCGCTGGAGATGGAGTACCTCTGGTTGCTGTTGCCCTGAATTGAGAAGCAGAGTGGGGAAGTAAAATAAACCAATGTGGAGAAAAGACAGGTGGAGGGACTCAATCTCCTACTGCCAGGCCATAATACACTGAGAAGCCGCCACCTTCTTCTGTCACAGTAGCCACCTACATGGTTAAAAGCTTTTCTTTTGAAAGGAAAGACAATCATCCAAACAGGAAAGGATGCACATTGCAGCCAATCTTGAAGGTCAAAATGTGTATGAGCATATATGGCTAACTTGTATCAAAACATATGATATATATCTCATATCACCTATATGATATAATACACACCATCATATCATATATATATGATAAAATGTATATAACCAAATAAAAATAAATGCTTAAACGGCCTCTCCCCAGTATGAACTGACCTCCAGAGTCACTCACCTCTGCCAGTGTATCTACCACACTGAAAACAATAAAAACAAAAACATCAGACTTCATCTAGCGTGATAAAACAAGTCTATTTTTCCTCATCAATTTGTCTAACACAAATGTATTATCCAAAGACATTTAAATTTTCTTATACTTTTATTTAAGAATAATGTTAGACTCACAGAAAGCTGAAAAACTGCACACTTTAAAATTTTCCTGTAACTTTCATCCAGATTGCTTCAAATCGGGGTGCAATTATGAATATCAGGAAAGGAATGTTAAAACCATCTAATCTACAACCTTTAAACTGCACTCATTTCCTATCACTATATTTGTTTCTGATTTTGGTTTATGTTCAAGTTAAATATTTGGTTTTGTTCTCTTTCTTTCTTTCTTAGACTACACGTAGTTGCCCTAAACAACCTTAATCTTGTACAGTTCTATAGTATCTCCAAATTACATGTACCACCAAGAGGATGCTGGCATTTGATATACCATGGCACAGGGTTCTGTGAATCCAAGCATCTCTGTCATTGCCCTCTTATAACCACACCCTCCTGCTCACCTGCATCATAACCAATATTAATGTGCTTTCAATGTACTTGATTTTTGTCAGCTCAATAATGTTGTCTTTGGGCTTTAAAGACCCAGGCTGACATAAATTTCATTATACAAGCTCTGCTGTGTGCATACATTTTTATGTATATGAAAGAAGTACCCTGGAGTGGAAAAGCACTTGTGCCGGACTGCTTCTCAAAGTGGCTGTATCACTCCACATCTGACATGTGTGGTAGGATAGAGCCCTTCTTTCCATCTATTCAGCTGCATTTTCTATTCCTACTCTTTTTTTTTATTTTATAGGCAGACATGTGAAAATATCTCTTTGTTGTTTTAAGTTGCTTTATGGGGCTGGACAGACAGTTGAGAAGGTAAAGGTATTTGCTATGTAAGCCTGACAGCCCAAACACTATCCCCAGAAACTAGGGCAACGTGGAAGAAGAGAACACACTAACAAAGCTATCCTCTTATTTCTACACATATGAGGTAGGACACATGAGTCCATGGTCACAGAAACAAATGTAAGTAAAACTGAATTTTATCTGTTATGAGACTCATCTTCTTTGTGTGCTGGTTTTCCCTTTGGTTATGTTTTCCTTGTCAGTTCTGCAGTGTTAAGGCTCTCACCATAACCTCACACTAGCCAGGCAAATACTTTATGACTGAGCTGTGTACCAAGACCTCCTAGGCCTTTTTGCTGTAAGTACATTCCTTTTAGTAAGACGTCTGCTCGTGCCTTTTGCCCATGTTCTACTGAAAGTATTTTACTTTTGCACTTTGAGAGTTGCTTACATATTCTGGACACTAGTACATGTATATACACACATACACACATACAAACACACACACACACACACACACACACACACACACACACTAGCAAGTCACCTATGCTACAATAATTGGTTGCCATTGATTCTTTCACATTTTATTTATTCTGGGGAAGAATTTTTTCATTACATTTTATTTTTATATTAGCAAAATACCAGCAGTCTATTTTAGTGTAGGACTCCTCCTGAGTCCTCCATTATATCCCTTTGATATCTGTGGCCCTCCCTCACCAACATGCACAGTCTGCTCCTGCTTCTGTCTCATACTCTTTCAAAGTAGATTTATCTATATTATTCTCTTTGGATTTCCATATGGAATCTAGAATAGTCTAGGTTAAATCTACTAAGTATGTTGGTAGTGCTTCGACATGCATTGTAGTAAACCAAGGTATTAGTTCGGAGAGAATAGAAAGCTTCATCACATTGAAAGTTCCAACATGTATCTTTTGCTTCATTCATCAGCACGGTAGGTTGTCAGCATACACATTTCAGACATTTAGTTATTCTTAACGGTCACTTACTTTGTTTCTCGAGCTTATAGATTACAGTAGGCTCTTAGCCAGAGTGTTCACAGTTTAGTGCTAGCACATTGATCTCTTATAGATTGACTTTCGTGTGTTTATCATGTTCCCTGTAGTGTGGCCGAACTCAATACTGGTTCTTTGTGTTTAATTTGTAGAGTCCTTAAGATGTTGTGTGCAGTCAGTCATGTCACCTGCAGACTTCTTGTCTCTTCTTCTGATGGTCTCATATCACTATGCATCTCGAATGCTGACTGAAATTTCAAGCAATGTGTCACATGAGATTCACAAAAATACTGGAAGTTTCAAACTCCAGTGTCACAGTCATTTCCTCCTGACAACCAGCCTCCATGTTGAGGTCAACTGAGGTCAACTGCAAGTTCCCATGTATTCACCACCTGCTTAGGTCAAAAACAAAGGCAATGTACTTTGTGTCAACAACAATCAAAAGCCAAATAATAAACAAAAGATTCCCCCAGCATTTTGCTTTCTTAGGAGTTTCAGAAGCTCCATAGCATCAACTGGATTATTTCTCTCTGTGTCTCTCTCTGTCTATCTTTCTCCCACTGTCTCTCTATCTCTCTCTCCATGTTTATGTGCCTTTATGTACATTTACATACACACACATTTACATATGTGTGTATATGTATGCTTGTATATACTTACATGTAATTGTTCTTTTGTTCTTTGTATCTCTCTCTCTCCCTCACTGTGTGTGTGTGTGTGTGTGTGTGTGTGTGTGTGTGTGTGTGTGTGTATGAACAAAGAAGAAGAGAAGGTTTTATTTATGTGGGAGGAACCCAGAAGCCACAAGGATGGGTAAAGACTTAAAGAAACCACCATTGAAGAAATGTTTCTTCAAGTGGCTACCCTATTTTTGTACTCCGACATGTAATGGAGTGAGCCACTCTTTCCACATATTCGCCACCATTTTGTTTCCTCCCTTTGCATTTTCACAACAATGTGTAATAGAGCTTGCTCTCAAAACCCCAAAGCAGAATCTATTGTCAAATTTAAAAAAAAAAAATCCAATCTGATAGATAACACCTTGACTATAATTTTGATTTGCATTTATTAGTTATAATTAATATGTAATATACATTTACATATTTATGGCTAATTATCTTTTATTTTGTGAATGTATTCTCTCATTTTTCTGTCAAGTACTTTGGTCCTTTTACTTTCAGTTGCAAGTATTTTACAAATCCACATGACATCAGATGAACATAATGACGGAGTATGTTCAAATACTTTCTTCCAGTTTCCAGGGCGCTCTTCCATTTGTGCATGATAGGGTTTAGAACCTCTTTAAGATGCAGTACACAGCCACATTCATCACAATATTTTATTAACATTAAATTTATGATAATATTAACTAGCTTTTTTCTATAAAATATTACTCAAGAGAAAACATCCTTGCTTTATACCAGTATATACATGATCTCAGTACTTACTTTTATATCTCTAATCCACTTAAAGATTATTTGTTAACAAGAATCTAAGTCTTATCTTTGTCAAGATGAATACTCATATTTTAAGTCATTGTTTATTAATTATCTAGCCCTTTCTTACTTTAAATGGAAGGTTGCATTACAGAACGCATGTGTGTTATCCAGCATGATTGTGGGGTCTTTATTCCACTGGACTATGTCTAGTCATGCCTCAATATCATGCTATCGAACACCTCTGTATCAATGTTCTGTGTCTCACATCCTTGGTAGATAATGTAGAAACAGGAATTCATTTCTAAAATAAGGCAACTTGCTGAAAGAGCATACATTTTTGGACAGAATTCTCTCACCTTTGTTGGCATGAACCATTATCTCCTAAGCTTTTAAAATTCAGTCATGTGTTACTGTATTACTAACAGTGTAGCAATGCCTGACACTGTTTGTAACCATGGAGAGATGGGTCACTCTCCTGGTGACTATATAATTTGAGTAAAGGGACTATGCCTTTTTGAGTCTTATATTTCTCATTCTGAAATTGAAATAAGTTTAACTTTTTCAGTATGTTCTATTACCTTAACATGTACAAAGCATTTGGTAACAGGATTTGGTTAGGAATAGTTATCTAATTTACCCAGAATGCATCATGAAAACAACTTTTGGAATGAAAAACTATCCATTGCCTGAGACTGAAAAGTATTGAAGGGTTCTCTTATATAGATATCATATCAAAGAGAGACCCACTTCAGGAAAGTTGGGTACTCACGTTCACTACATGTGGTTTTCTATATGTATATATTCAGATTCGTGTGTATATATGTGTACATCATTTGCTAAAGCAGCCCTTTAATCCTCTATTATCTGATGACATTGAGGCACAGTGATGGACCATGTAGTGCTGTCTGTGAGTCAGCAGATATTTTCCTAAATACATTCTATTCTAGACTCAATTACACATGAAACGTACAACAGACTTCATTCTTAAGAGCAGCCACGTGCCTTTAGTTTTAAGAACCTCTGTATTATATCATCAGGCTGGTTTTACTTTCTGAATCCTAGAGCTAGTGACTGGCCTTTCTAAGGCTGTTAGAAAAGGAAAGGATGTCATTGCAGAAAAGTTTTGTTCTCTGCCACTTTCAGATTGTTCTTTCCAAAGAGCATTAATTTTTTGAGGAACTAAAAACCAGAAGCTTTCTTTTTATTATGAGCTTTAAGCTCATGTCTAACATTGCTGTTATTGACAGTTTCTCAATGATATAAATTTATCATGGGCTAAATCAGTGCTGAGGATGCTCAATTATACTATTTCTCGTTTAAATGTGAGGCTTCAAGTACTATATTCCTGCTTCTCTTCCCTTGTACTTAACCCGCTGTCCCCTTGTTCTTCTTAGCTGTCCATAGAAAGTGTTTTGTTGGCGCCTTTTCCAGTGATCTCCTGAAACCCATTCTTTCTTAATATTCCTTGGCATCCAGCAACTTCAAGGTATTAGTAAAATGTGAAGAGTTTTAATAATTCCCACCTGGGTAATTAACCAGACCAGAATAGGTCATTTTCTTTTACTTTGTCCTTTGTCCTGACAGCATGGTTGAATTAAGTATGTCAAGTGAAATAACACAAGGCTAAGGATAGATGCACGGACCAAGATAGGTATCAGCCAGAGTTTCCTAATACTTGGTCTGTCCCCAAAGAGAGGGAATGACTTTTTGTAAAGATGCTCAAGAATAACAAGAGATATGAAATACTACCTAATTGTATTTCTGCTTATTTATATGAGAGCGGTGATGCTCACTGAAATAAGATAATTGATCTAAGATCACCCATGGATCAGACAGATAGTCCAGAGATTTTCTAGGATAAATCAGAGTCATTTAAATGAACTAAGAGAAGTATCGTGTTTCTTAAAACTAATATTCTTATAAGGGTTTATGTTGGTAGAATATCCAAGTTTAACGTTTAATCTTACCAGAAAGGGGAACGTGTATAAAACCACTTATAAATCCTTGTACAACATATCCCCCTAAGATTGCAGTAGTTTTAACCTTAACTCTTAGGCATATGTAATATAATCCATCACATGGATCTGCAGATGCCTCCTCACTCTATTATTTCTGTGCTTGATTTCCTATGGAATATTCTGGAACTTTCTTATGCTGACTTAAACAATTCACTTATACTTGGTTTTCTTAAGAACCATCTTAAATAGGGCTGGAGAGATGGCTCAGCAGTTAAGACCACTTGCTATTCTTCTAGAGGACCCAGGTTTAATTCCAAGCATCCACATGTTGGTTCATCACTGTCTATAACAGTAGTTATATGCACCAGGCACATATGCAGTGCAGAGATATAGATGCAAGGAAAATAGCCATATGCACATAAAATTAAATTGAAACAGGGACCCTCTTACCTAGACTAAAGCACATTGTCAACAGTAACTACATGTTTTGATGCTCTCTAGACCTTCAGAGCCTACTTTTTCCACTCATATCCTAGTTGACACTCAGTATGTACATGAAAACAGTTTTTATGACTATGTCACTGATATGATGACTCTCACTCTGAATTGCATTGGAAAAAAAAATAACTCACTTATCTGAAAAAGCTTAGGAAGTGAATGAAATCCTTCTTGGATGCAGGCATACCATTTTCTTTTTGTGGTATTTTTTTATTTGTTATTTTTCATGCAATACATTTTAATACTTCTCTATTCTCCCCCAACTCCACCCAGAGACTCTCTTCTCCCTATTCACCCAAATTTATGTTCTCTCTGCCTCTTAAAACAAAAATTAAACCCCTAAAAATGTACAGCATGTTTGGCATTACCCAACTACTCCCAAGCATGAGGCCTGCCCTGGAGTATGCCCAATGGCACTCCATTAAAAAAAAAAGTTTCCATCTCTCAGCAACTATCAATTGTGAATAGCTTCTTGGTAAAGAGTGGAACTTTGTGCACACCTCCCCTTGCCCATGCTCAGGACTTGTGTAGCTTGGACTTGTGTAGGTCTTGACTGTGCTGTCACAGTCTCTGTGAGTTTGTATACGCATTAGCTTTGTGACTTCTGAGAAAAGGTAGCCTCCTTGAAGTAATTCACCACCTATTGTGTTATCAATATTAACAGTAGGTTCACCCAAGTTGTATATTATCCTCTTAATGACACTTGGGTTTCCTCTTGTGTTATTTCCAGCTTTGAAAAATTCTTCTAGGTTTATGAGTGTGCCTATCTCAAATCAGTTACAAAATTGCATGTCAAGATGTAACTTATTCCATTATCAATCTCTGAAATTTTCATATTCTATTAGAGGAAGCCACTAATGCATGGCATCTGAGTTGCTGAATAAGTTCATGCTGAGTGACAGATCTGTATTCTGACAGTATAGAAAATCTTGTAATGAATTAAAATGTTTCCAATAAGGACTAATGAATGCATCACAGTTAAAAATAATTCAATCTGTATGATGATGGATTAGAGTCAGAAGATAGGCACAGGCAGCTAAGTTCCTTTACTCTATCACCCAAGCATTTTCTACACGATGGAGATTAATTCATTTTATTGTGGTGATGAAATAATAATAGAATCATAAAACAAAATAAACCAAGGGGAAGTTGACAAAGTATGTGTTTGATTAATTGCCTTAATAGAGTATAGGTGCTGACGATAGTGGTTTTTGCTTCCCTCTGCTCATTTTTCAAAGCTTACAGATATTGTGTGTGTGTGTGTGTGTGTGTGTGTGTGTGTGTGTGTGTGTGTGTGTGTATTTGCTCACACCACACTTTGTGGAAATAACTAAACTCCAATTATATGCACTATAATTAATTTTGATTGTCAAGTTGATTGGCTAAAACTCCCTTGTGCATTAATGATGCATACTCAGGTGTGGGTATTTTCAGAGAAAGCTGAAAGGATAAGCCCCACTGTGAATGAGGGTAGTACCACACCACGGGCTGAGTTCTTGGGGTGGATAAAAAGAGAAAAAGAAAGAGAGAGCAAGAGAGATAGAGATAGAGATAGAGATAGAGATAGAGATAGAGATAGAGATAGAGATAGAGATAGATAGAGATAGAGAGATAGAGAGAGAGAGAGAGAGAGCAACCTAGGCACAAGTATTCAAGTATTCTTCCCCCCCCCCCCATCTGATACAGTTAGAAATGAGAGTGCAGTTTCAAGTTCTTGTCACCATGCCTTTGACACTGTTTGAGGTGGACTGAACCCCCTCAAACAGTAAGCCAAGAGAAACCCTTCATCCCTTAAGTTGCCTTTGTTGGGTATTTTGGTACAACCGCAGAAAAAGTAATTAACACTACAAGAGACAAACATACACAAGGGAGTTTTTCAAAGCAGATTTACATTTAAAATCCTTAGGTGAAGTATCCAGATTGGGTTGAGTTTTACACTAAAGGGGTGTGGTTTGGACCTACAGTCAGAGTCTTTTTTTTTTTTTTTGAGTGATACCTGGTTTCTCTCTTTGAGGGATGAAGGCTCTGATTTCTAGAACTCTTCCAGTGACACTTGCCCATACACTTCCTTTTTCTCCCTGAATGTTTAGCTGGATGTTTCTTCTACTTTTTGTTTTATTCTCACTGAAACTGGCTATAATAACAGCCAGTGGCATTTTAGTGTAGATTGCTTTTGCTACCGTCATTCAGCTAGAGAAACAAGGCCTAAGACTGATGTGGGAATTGGCTTGACTTCCCACTGATGCACCCTCCCCCCATCAGTAGGTTCAGTAAGTATATTGACAGGATACTTTCACATATTAGATACATTACTTGTTTGCCTATGAGACTTCTTGCAAATATTTCATTTATGTACAAATTTTAGAAAGGATGTTTGATTATGGCTAGCAATATCACAGAGTCTGAAGACAAGGAGCAAATCCAGGGTAGACTAGAAGTACGTCTTCCTACATATAACAGAGCACCTTGAACATGGGCCCCAGTTGGAAAACTAAAGCACAGAGAATTTAGCATGTTTCTGAATGAAGTCTGAGAGCATCAAAAAGGGATGTGGTATCTCTCAGGTCCAGAGGCAATGTCCTATAAAACAAGCAAACCAGACTAAGTGCTTCTTAAGGTCAGTCATGGCTGAGAAGTCAAATGCTGAGCATAGAATAGTAATTAATCTTTAGCCAATTAGGTATTGAACATCTTTGATATATTAGCTACCTCCTGGCCTGCAGCTCTAACCACACACATTTCTTCTCTAAAGTCATGAGTATGCAACAAATGGATTCACCCACTTCAAACCAAGCACAAAATCTCTCACAAAGGTTTCTGGATTGTACTTCCTTCCAGATATAGCCAGGTTGATAACTGAGAGTAGCCATCACAGTCCCTACAGTTTAGTACCTTGTACTTTTTCCAAGTGTGTTTCTTTATGTCTAACCCCTCTGCATCAAACTTCACACGAAAGCACACAATTCTAATGGTTATACTGCAGCAGCAGCAGAAGCAAGGCAAGTGTGTGTGTGTGTGTGTGTGTGTGTGAGTGTGTGTGTGTGTGTGTGTGTGTGTGTGTATGTGTGTGTGTGGTGGGGGTTGTCTGTCTTTTTTATATGTTCCAACCATGAGCTAAGGTTAAAGAAGAAAAGATATTCCTTGTCTCCAGTATTAGTCATGAAACGAGCAGAGGTAGGAAATTTGACCTCAGCCCTATCCATGCCCCCTTTCCATAGTAGGTTAGATAACTACATTACTAAACACAGAAAAGTCTTCAAAAGCAAAATCTGAGGAGGAGAAGACTATGGTTTGTGTACACAAGCTTGTTCCTTAGCACAGGTGCAAGCTAGTGACATGGGCCAGCTGGGCCCTGAGACCTGCATGGAAGATGGTGCAGTGCCATGGGGATATTCACCTTCCCCAGTTTGAGTGATGGCACCAGTTAAGAAAGTTCTTACTGACACCATGCTATGTACTAGCCAAGGCTTCCTTTGATGTGATTTAAGTTTGATTATGTATAACCCGTTAGCCAATTTCCTGAAAGATATTGTCACGACAGCATCTTTCTTTCCCGAGCTCACTCCTGCATACAGAAGCAATTGTCTTTTTGACAATTGGAAATTTTTAAAGTCATTCATCTCTCTCTTTTCTTATTTATATAGATTTCCCCCAGGTATATCAGTGTTAACCAAAACAAATTGCCTTCATTTCAGTAATTCTGTTCTATTAATATCAGGGAAATTGCCTATAGAACACAATGCCTATGAAGGCAGAAAAGAAAAGCTTGCCTCCGTTATCCCCAAATTAAATTAGTTCACAAATAAAAAAAAATTGTTTGTTTGACTAGATGAACAATTTTCTTTACTGATGGTTTACTCTTAAAAAGACCTTAAATCACTGAGCTATTTGACAGTCTTACTCTCCAGGGTTTCCCCTCTTTCCAATTGGTCGCCGACTACTTTTTTGTTCAGTTCTATCTCAGTCATATGTTTATGTCTTACACATTTTCCACACCACACCACATCACCATTACACTGCAGGTGTGGTGTGGGGGGGGGAGGGTGTGGATGGGTATGCAGGATATTGTGAGCACATGTAGGAAACTGAGTTAGAATGTCTTCCTCAAACACTTTGTACACATTTTTGAGAATCTGGAACTCATGACTTTGGCTAGACTGAGCCTCTGGGATTGGCCTGTACTTGCACCCTGGCATCATGGTTATATATGCCCCCACTGTCTTCTCCCTGATGTTTGCATGGATGCTGGAGATCCAAATGCAGGTCTTCGTATACATGCAGCAAGGGCCTTGTTCAAGCTATACTTAGCTCATCCCTTTAAAGTCTTACATACTCTTTCCAGTGGACTTCAGACTGATTGCTTATCATTACAGTTTGAGTGTGAAATGCTCTCACAGCTCAGATTTTGAACAGTTGGTGTTGTGTTTATAAAAAGATAAGAAGATTTGTGGATGTGTGGTCATGTAGGGGGGAAAAGGGTGCCTCAGTGGGCCCATGCTGAGGCATCCCTTCCTACTGAGGGATTAGCCACAGGAATAGAGTTTATTCTGGGCATGGGGAGGAGAATTGAGAAGGTGGTAGAGAAAGAGAAAGGCAGAGAGAAAGAGAGAGAGAGAGAGAGAGAGAGAGAGAGAGAGAGAGAGAGAAAGAGAGAGGAGAAGAGGAGGAGAGAAGTATAGGCGAGCTATGCACCTGGAAAGGGGGGGGGAGGGGAGTAGGCAGAGAAGGGGAAGGGGTCAGAAGACAGAGCAAGGCAAGAGCAAGAGAGAGTGGAGGGGACAAGCAGCCACTTTTATAGTGAGTCAGGCATACCTGGCTGTTGAGGAGCAACTGTGGGTGGAGCTTAGACAGAATGCTAATGTTGGTACCTAGTTAGTGATGCCGTGAATGGTGAATGCCTTGGGGGTTAAGGCCTAGCTGGTAGGCATAGGTTATCAGAAGTGAGCCTTTGATGGTGACACCAGTCTTCATCGTCCTAAGAACAAGCTCCCTTCTCCCTGTTACTGCTCAGCTACCCCTTCACACAGTGGGCTAAATCTCCAGAATCATGAGCCAAAATCAAATTTTCTTCACTTAATTTTTTTCTCTTGGTTGTCTTATCACATCAGTGTGCATAACTAACACACCTGTGGTAACATAAATTAAAATTTCTCCACAGCACTCTTCTTTGGATTTTTATGGTACGAGCTCCTCTTTAATTCATCCTCTGTGGACAATTTTTGCTATATTATTCTTGTCCAGTCATAAAAATACGTTGTAATAATCTTGAGTCAGAATCCACTTCCCACATGTTAATCCTATTTATTGTTTATTCGAACAATTTTTATTGTATTTTCTCTTGTTTTCTTGATTCTTCTTTCTTTCATTTTTCTGTTCAGCGATTGCTTTCCTTAATAATCATGCCAGTAGCTCAGCAGTCGCCTTAATCATCACTGTTGCTGTACCCCACAATGTGACTTTCAACGTATTCATTATCAATTACTGGCGATAGTTAGTTTTCCTTAATGCTTCTTTTAAGATGTAAGGATTATTTAGTGACTGATTTTGATTTCAAACTTACGAGGCTTCACAATGCAAGACTTCACATCTTAGTGATTCTTTCCAAGCTATCAGATTTTCCTTTGGGTGTGTATAGGGCACCATTATTTTCTGTCAGTGTGCACGCTTAAAGGAAATAATGTCCTTGTTAACTATAGGTTGTTATTAATAGTCCTAGAGTCTTCAAAATCTCATTTTTACTTGCTTAATGTCTTAAATTCCAGAAGAGTTCTTAAATTAGCAGTTTTTATGATGTCTCTGACCATTGCGGCAAGTCCATGTCTTTTAGATCTCGGTGCTGTTTTGTGAGGTCCGTGGACATATGCAGCTATTCTTCTGCATCTGGTAGAAGTACTTAATAACCATTTTTGGATGATTTGCTGCTGTTTTTTAAATGCTACTTAGAGAGATACATTGATGGCATTCCAGTTTTCTTTCAGTCTCCTTTGCTTGAAATAGTTCATATCCCTTTATTTTTCAACCATTTAGCTGGTTTGTTTTTTTAATTTCCTCCTATATTTGTCTTTAGGTGACATGTCTCAATCCACTTGAGATTGTTCTAATTATTTTATGGTAGAATTTTGTCCATGATATTATTTTTGTTTTTCTCAATTCTTCCTCATTAATCTTCTAATTTTTTTTGAGAAAAAAATAAAGGCTACTTAGGATTTATTTCCTAATGTGATTAGGAATATGATTTCCAAAGACCTTTGAAGACTGCGGTGACAGTTTCAATAGTGAGTACTCTCAGATCCCAACATCTAGATGTCTCAAAAAATCTGGGAGAAACTCATTTCTTCTTCTTGAGAAGTAAACATAACTGCAGAGCTCATCCTGCAGAAAGAAGGAAGAATAAGTGAGAAGCAAATGTCTTTTTAAAAAGGTTGGCATTGTTAAAGGAGCTGCTGTAGACAGCTTATTCTAAACTTCACTGCTAGCAAGGCCAAAAGCCAAAGCTAAAAGTCTGAAGGAAGAAAGGCTGTGAGTAGAGCTAAGCAAATCGAGCTGTCAAATATTCTCTAGACTGAGCAATAGACATACAATTAATATTTTTTTTTTACTCAAAAAAATTATAAAAGCTTGTTTTCGGACTTGTGTTAAAAGGATGAAATTTGTCATTTTTTTATCTGAGATATATAGAAAAACAGGAGTTCTTTGACATGAGCCACTCTTGTGAAAAAATAACCATGAAAAAAAAGGAAGTTTTCTCATTCATTCGTATTTTATAGAAACACAGGTCTAAAGAACAGCATGACGTCATCTTCTGCTTTCCACTGGACGTATCTTTGGTTTTTGAAGGTTGTATTTTATTGTATGAAACTACTAATTTCTAATGTTTTGTTAATTTACCTAACAAGTTCACAATTCATTTCAGAAGTCTAGACAAGAGGATATAGCTCAGGCCATATTGAGATTGCCACTAATATTTATTTACAAGTAACAGAAGATTGGAAACAACTCAAGTTCATACGTGAAGGGCAAGTGGACTGGGCCACCACACAGAACTGGTAAGGTTGAAACAGCTTCAAAACCCCTAGGGAATCTCATAATTGAGAATGGCAGGTGTTGAAACCAGCTCCTGGCCAGGCTATACCTGTCCTGGAACACGTAACCATAATACCCCACTGAGAGGACCATGACAACTGGTCATATAGCATAAAAACCTAGAGTTCTCCAAGATAATAAGGTATCTAGATAGGCCCCAAGTATTTAGCCAATGAGCATCCCTTCCTGGGCATCTCTTTCTGCAAAAGTTATTTAATCCCTGGTTCACCCTGAGTAAGACATGTATTTGCATCCATCATGAAATAAATCAGTTTGGAAAAGCATGGACCATCTCCTTTAACAGGGGGCAGACCTTCTTCATAAAGAGTCTGCCCTAAGTCTCCCAGAGAAGGCCTTCTCTCTTTCAGCCCCTCAGTATTCTCAGCACTCTCTCAGAACCAAACCAAATTCTGCCCTGTCCCCTGCCCAGTCACCCCTTTCCTGACTGGCATGTAGGGGAAGAGCAGACCTGTGGACCAATGTTCTCAACTCCTGGAGGCCCCAGTGGCATCTGGGAATACAGAAGCTTGAGAACCACAGTATCTATCCCGGTCTCCACCTTTTCTCACCCAGAAAAACATGGGTTGGGATCCCCTATACCAGACTGCTTTCTGCCTTCCCTGAGCAACATACCTACAGTGCTCTGACATACCAGTGGCAAGACAGATAAGCAGTCAGACACTCACATAGATAAATTTTGCTATATTCTCTCAAGTTGATAATATTATATAATAGGAAGAATGTTATATTACCAAATAGATGCTTCTTAGACACTGAATTCAATTTGAAAAAGTTTTCTTAAGAAATGATGTGGTATGATGTGGTGTGATTATTTTCATGTGTTCATAAATAACTAAGACTCTCTACCAGGTTAAAAAGACAACAATGGTCTAGGGAGACTGCCCAGCACTTAAGAGAACTGGCTGCACTCACAGAGGACCCAGCTTCTATGCCTAGTACCCACATGGTGGTTTTCAACCCTCTGTGATTCCAGCTCCAAAGGATTTGATGTCGTATTCTGGCCTCCATTGTTACCAAATATACAAGTAGTATACAGACACACATGCATAGAATACATACACACACACACACACACACACACACACACACACACACACACTAAGATAGAATAGAAAATAAAATAACAGATTAAATGTTAAAAGATTAAAATTTTCCAAAACAGAAAGTGCCGACCTCTAATAGGTACAATCCAGTTACATAATAAGGAGGAAATTATCAGTTCTCTCTGATGTTTTTCAGAAAATAGAGGGAAAAACATTATTTATCTTTTTCTACAAGGCCACTATCATAATAATATCAAAATTCATCAAATACATTAAGAAATGGGGACACTGCAAATCAATACAAATGCAAAATCTCCTTAACAAAGCAACATATGAAAAGAATTGTTATTACAACCAACCCACTTTAAAAAAAAAAAAAAAAACAGAAATGCCACGCTCATGAACGTTAATGAACGGGGTTATAAGTCTAAAGAGGAAAACTTGCATCATCAAGCCAATTGACATTGAAAAATATCTAACAAAATTCAGCAGTCATTAGAACTCAAAGGTCTTCTCAAAGTAGGAACAGAGGTGAACTTCCTCTTCTCTCTTGATAGAGCGTAGTGAAGGGCACGGAAGCTATTGTCATACATAAGTATGAGAAACTCTGAGCTTCTTCACTGAGAATCAACAAGTTCATGGCGCTGTATCAGTTGGTTAACTTTCAGTTTACACTGTGTTCAGGTGTGTTTGACTAAAGCATTCTCCTAAACCTTCTACTTAATCATTACCAAGTCTTTACAATTTCCAAATGATACTTACATAGTATATTTGTGACAATTTTCATTTAGTCGTCAATGTTATAAATATTAAATTCCAATACTTAGAAAAAAATTAAAAATAGGGATATCGGTTGAGAGGGATTGTTGAACATTTACAAATTACAAGCATTTTTTTTCACTGAAATAATATAATTCATAAACTGCCTGTACCTTAAAAACTAATTCTTGAAATTAATATAGATATATGTTTGTTACAAAATGGGTCAAAAGCCTTAAGAGACAGCTGACTACACAAGACACATGGATGGAAAATAAAATTATAAGGAACATGCAGCTTCATGCCACATGAACGCCAATAAAATGATGAGTTAATAAAACACTATTCACATACTTACATGGCCAAACTCAGAACACAAAATGCTGGTGGGAATATGAACATAAGAAAGCCCAGAGTCATTGCTAGTGAGATGAGAAATTGCACATTCACTTGGAAGACATTCTGGAAGTTTGTTTTCATTTATTTCCTTGTCTGTTTTTTGGTTTTGTTTTGCCAAATTAACAAAGATACACTTACTGTGCAAAACCTTAATATTTCCCAGACAGCTTTATATATCAGGCTTATCCAAACAATAAAAATTTAGAGGCGACTAAGCTCACCCTTGTAAATAAATGGATAAATAAACTGTCGTGTCTGGACATGGCAAACAGTTCAGTGCTGAAAAGGAATGAGTCTTTAAGTCAGGAAAAGAAATGGAAGAACCACAATCACATATCGCTAAGTCAACAAAAAAGCAAGATAAAATGCCTTAATATTGTGTAACTGTATGATATTCTAGAATAGTTGTACCCACAGAAATTCCCAAAAGACAAGTAACTATCAGAGGTTAGGGAAAAGACAGGGAGTAGATAAGGCACAAAGGATGTTGATGTTAATAAAAGGACCCCAGAGATCTGGATAGTACTATAATGGTTATTTACTTATAAAATCTTCTCATAAGAGTGTAAGATGTACAGGGACAAAGATGGAGCTCAGTTGAGGGAATGGCCAATCAATAACCAGCCCAAATTGAGACCCATCCCATGAGCAAGAAGAACCACTTCTTGTCACTTTTACTATTCTGTTATGCTTGCGGACAGGAGCCTAACATAACTGCCCTCTTAGAGGGCCCTATCCAGCAGCTGACTGAAAGAGTTGCAGAGACCCACAGTCTCACGACATTACATGGACTTAGGGAGCCTTGTGGAAGAGTTGGGGGGAAGGAATGAGGAACCCAGAGGGGATAGGAACTCCACAGGAAGACCAACAGAGTCAAATAACCTGGACCCTTGGGATTCCCAGAGACTAAACCACCAACCAAAGAGTATATCTGGCTGGACCTAGGCTCCCACACATATGCTGCAGATGTGCATCTTGGTCTCCATGTGGGTTCCCCAAAATCTGGAGTTGGGAACTATTCCTGACTCTGTTGCCTGTCTGTGGATTCTGTACCACTAACTGAGCAGCCTTGTCTGACCTCAGCAGGAGAGAAGGTGCCCAGTACTGCAATGACTTGATGTTCTGGGATGTGTTGGTACCCAGGAGGGGCTTTTCCTTTCCCAGAGGAGCTGCTTGAGGAGGGAACTGGGGAGAGGAAGGCTGTGATCAGGATATAAACTGAATAAGTAAATTAATGGAAAAAATTGCATGTCTAAATTAAAAATAAAAAATATCACAAATAAATCTTTTCAAATTCTAAAAAAAAAATGTGGATTTGTGCCTTCATATGTGGGAATCCACAAGAAAATCATGGGGTTTTTATTGTGTGCAGATACATACCAATGCATGAAAACATGGTGACATGTACTGTCATTATCTGAACTTCATCATAAAATAAATTACCAAGCCGGGCGGTGGTGGCACACACCTTTAATCCCAGCACTTGGGAGGCTGAGGCAGGCAGATTTCTGAGTTCAAGGCCAGCCTGGTCTACAGAGTGAGTTCCAGGATAGCCACAGCTATACAGAGAAACCCTGTCTCGAAAAACCAAAGTAAAATAAAATAAAATAAAATAAAATAAAATAAATTACCTACCCTCCCATCAATAAAGAAAAATTTAAGTGGCATATATTATAGAATTGCTACAGAATCATATCTAATTCTTTTTTTAAAAAAATGATAGTCTACAAATGTACAAAGAATTACAGAACAAGTAGAAGGTAAGAGAGATGGTTGGTAACTAGAAAAGAATGGTCAACGTCCTGTGTGGTTCTTTCTGCGCTTTATACAAGAAAAATGTGCTCTTATATTGACTGGATAATTTTTAAGCCATTTTTGTACCTGGAAAGAGCCAATTCATGAATGCCCTAATTATACTTAGCAACACCCCTGCTAATAAAACTGATCTGCTCTTGTATATTTGATTTTCTTCCTATATTTTCAGAAAGTATGCTCAAGTTGAAGAAGGTGTTAAGATCGCAGATAGCTTACGAGAACCCACAATTCCTCTGGGAAAATTAAACTGCTTATGTGTTCATGATGTTTGCTTGGTACAATTTCATTTTGATCAGCCCATCCAGGCTCAACATCGCAGGCCCTGTACAAATTCTAGATGACTCATTTGCTCATAAGACTGGGTTTTCATATGGTCCTTTGCATCCTGTTGATCTGACAGGGCAATATATTTAATTTTTACAGGGCAGGTGAAGATTCTCCCTTATCTCGTAATGTGAGTACTCTTGTAGAACATGGAGTAGGTCTCTAAGCTATTGCAAGATGTCTCTACATTTTACCTATCTTTACCCAGAACTACCCAAGCTTACAGCATCTCTTACATTTTATCTATTATCCTACGACTTATACTGCAGCTAGAACTGTCTGTCCACAAAAATGAATAAGGAGTGTCCTCCTTTTTCTTACGAATAACCAACGTACACCATAGGGAGATTCTCAGCTATAACCCTAAACCTCTGTTGCCAGTTTCAATACTCATTTCCTTGTTCCACCTTTACTACCTATACCACACCCTCTTGCTCCTCAAACATTCTCTAGCTCTCTACATAAGTGTTCTTCCCTTCTCATCATGATTTGATGAAAACCACTTGGGTTGTACACAAACTGTAAGTGAATCTAGACTGTAGCTCTGCCAATTGCTGGCTATATAATCTTTCACCAATTATTCAACATAATTGATTTTTATTTTTTTTTTCATCTGCTAAATCAAAACTAATTGGCTCTCTGGGAAGATCAAATTAATCATTTGCTACTGCGTCTATCCTAATAAATACTTATTCAATATTGGTTTAATCAATTCACACCATAGCAAGTAATAATTCAAGATACTCCATCATCATCTGTCTGTTCAGTGTTCTTTCAAAAAAATTCAATCAACAATTCACATTCACTATGTTATTGGGTTGTATTATTGAGCGTTCCAAACACATTTTATATGTTTTCATTGTCCCTCATGGTTTTTAGGAGGCTATTAGGGAAAATGTAATTAATTAACATCTAACTAAATGCCTATATGGTTCCAGAATTCCCTGCTACACATTCTACTCTCTTCCCTAGCTGCTGTTACTGCTTATTTTAGTGTGGAGAATCATTTCATATAGATGTTTATTCTAATACCTCAATAGATGAAATGAACTGAGTTTTAAAGTGTAGTATCTTTACACTGTCTATTTTACAGAGAAGGAAGACTGGTTCTGATAAAAATCTTACTTGGAGATCATGTTTCTTGTTAAGTGTTCATTTGAAAAGAACACACTAATTCCCCAAATACCAACTAACCCTCCCCTTACTGTTACCACACACACAGCCATTTATCCAGTCTGCAGATAATTGCTGGCCTTGGGAATAGAGTGATTGACAAGGCAGTCTTGATTACTGACTGCTCTGGGTTCGCAGTTTGGCACTGAAGCTACACACTGAACAAGAAATTACAACAAAGGATTGTAGGTGTTAGGACAAAGGGTCACCCAGAACACGGAGCAAGAGATGCATCTAAAAATAACATTTGGTTCTCCAGCCCCCGCAGTCATTCCCCAAGAAACCCTCTTGAAAACCTGCTCAATGCACTTAAGCTGTTCCAAATCCTAAAAAAGAAAAGATGATTTTAAAAAATCCTTTAATCACTTGAAACACTATTTCCACTATCGAATTTTCCCTGGAGCTCCTGGTAATTATAGCACGCTTTCTCCCTCAATTGCCAATGAACAAAATCCTTTTATGGTCCATCACTGTCCTATTGTTAAACTAGGTCTTTTTTTTTTTTCCTTTTAAAACAAATCAACTAAAACAAAAGCCTTGCTACATCTCTGATGTCATAGAAGATAGTTTTCCCTGGCTCATACTAATGTCAGAAATCCTCCAAATTCATGCCAAAAAAGCAAGCTTCCTTTTTTGGGTATGGTAAGTGGATATGGTAAGCCCCATTATAGTAGAAAGGACTTCATCCCAGATGTATGGACAATGGATTACAGGGACACCAGAGTGGGAAGGATTTGTCGCTGAATGTCAACTTAAAAGTATAAATGGTCTCTAAAAGCCACAGTCTTGCAAATTTACACAGGACATCAAAATATATTTCTAATTTGTAATATCTATTTTGTAATGTATACACATGAGAATTACAAAGACACTGGTAAATACAGAAATTAAGAGGGGCAAAATGCTAATTTCTTTTTCATATTATGGGAAATACAGTAAGCTCTTTGTAAAGGATAGCAATTGTACTATATTTAGTGGTATGAAAAAACTTTGAAGTTGTATACAAAAGACATTTTAGGTGAAGAGAGCATCAGATGCCAGTCACAGGCAGGAGAGTACAGAGCTCCTGGTGTACAGCAAAGAAAACTGAAGAATCCTGATTGAAATGAATACAAGAGAAAGTCAATTGTCAAGTATCCAACATAAGGGCCAATCAGGCCTTGTAAGTCAAGATGAGTGTGCTCCTTAGAGTCTTGACTTACTTTCAATGATGCTCCCGGCATGATACTTCCCTTTAGTCTAAAACCAAAAGAAATTACTCATGTGCCGAAAAGTCAAATTTCTGTGTCAAAATGAGTTCTTCGTGAAACCAAGACTTGAACCCTGTCTAGAATTCATCTTGGACACATGAACACAAAATCTTCCTGATATGAACACGTGTTTTCATTCATTGATGGGGAAGATATGATGCATAATACTTTTAACGGCCACTTTCGTACCCTGGATGGGCCAGAGCCAAATTGCTTGTGCTCAGAAGGGACAGATATTTCTTCTGTTTGTACTTACCTGCCAAAAAGCTTGTTGATGAACAAAAGGCATACGATTTTAATTCCTTAATAACATGTAAATGAACAACAACAACAACAAAAAGAAAAACCACACAGCTCCAGAATGATAGATACAGAATATCTGAATGATCCAAAAGTCCAGGCTGCTCTTCCAAGTGACCAACACAGTACTAATTTTCAATGCCTTAAAATGAATAGAAATTTACTGTTCCCACACCATTCAACAGGATTGTTCCTGTTCTCATAGACCTTTCATTCTTTATTCAAATAAGCACAGAAAATAAAGTATGTAACAAAAGCAGACCCAGTAAGAATGAAGCTATTGAGAAATGGAAATCAAAGATAGACAGTAAGTAGAGTGGGAGAGGTGGGGGGCACTAAACAACATCTATTCCATATAGAATTATCAGTGTAAATCTCATTCATTAAAGATTCCTAAGGCAGAACTCTGAAGAAACTGGGAAATGAAGCTGATTATCTTCAGGAATATCATTCCTGCCAAAACAAACAATATAGTCAAGCATCAGCTTCTTAGTTACTTTTATATTTCTGTGACTACACACAATGACCAAGGTAACTTATAGGAGAAAGCACTTAACTGGTAAATGAGAATAGGGCTCCATGTCCTAGAAACAGCTAGCTTGACTGGAATAGAATAAGAGGCACAGAACAGAAGCAGGGAAATCAGTAGGATCCTGATGAGTTAACTCACAGTGGCTCCTTCAGGACACTGTGTGACTTCGGCTTTTAACCTTGAATGAGATCATAGGTTGCAGAAAAGAGGCAGAATCCCACACGTGCTGCCAAAAGACAGCTGTATTTGTTGCCTGAGAACAGCATGTGGCTATAGTTGGGTATTAGGGAAGAATAAAAGTGCAAAACCACTAAGGAACCCCTTGTACTGATCCTAGTGAAAGGTAACTTAAGCATGAAACTGAAAGAATTAGCTAGGTTCAATAAATATTTTGAGGGTAAAGGTGTGTG
>JANHMN010000015.1:19269315-19298073 GCA_030674055.1 Rhabdomys pumilio | reverse complement strand
GTGTGTGTGTGTGTGTGTGTGTGTGTGTGTGTGTGTGTGTGTGTGAGAATTTTGATCCAAGAAGGGAATTTGGTTCTGTCTTAAAGATCTTGATAAAGATTGTTTAGCAGAAATAAACATGGCAAAATCTTTGGAGAAGAGGAAAACATCAACTTTAATTTGAGACATGTTAATTTCAAAATGCCTACTAAACATCAAAATGGTGCCATTAGATAAAAGGTTGGGGGGAGGGGGAATCCTATTTTTAAGATGGAGGAAGAATACATGGCCAAGTAGATAATTTTGTATATTGGAAATTAATATTCAGAGACTAGATAATATTATCAAGTAAATCATAGGAAAAGAAGAGATAAATTACTATGAAAGAAGACTTCACCAAACTTGGGCCATATCTTCAATACCACCACAATATTATCTGTATGAGAAAAGCCTGTTTTTAGGAGAGTAGTTATTTTCAGATTGAGTGCCTGCAATTGAATGGATTATTCTCTTTGGTCAGCATCACTGACCATTGATGGTTATGGCTCCTAGATTATACATTCTGTTCAGCAACCCTTAAGAACCAGTGTGATGGATATGTCAGTGTGTGACATATCCATCCTTCCATCAAAACTTAAAGTGCATATTCTTTGAGATCTTTGAATAATGGTGTGATAGTAGAAACAAGGTAATTCATTCCTAGCAGCCAAATTTGTGCACTAGCTTAAACGTTTGAATTGGGAGTCCTAAAATGACAACCCTCAAGAAGAGAAGCACCAAGAGTTAAATCACAGAAATAAATAAATAAATAAATAAATAAATAAATAAATAAATAAATATGTAGATAAGTTAGCAAAGACTGAAAGGACCTGTAAAAAATAATTTAAGATTTTAGTTCTCATTTCTTTAGCTATGTTCTATAGTGGGCTGCTTTTCTTTACATACTGAAAATATTAATTCAATAAATGTTTTTTATTCACAAATGTAATTAATTATAACTCACAATTAATTCCAACACCATCTTATGTCATACTGTCTGTTCTGATGGTATTCTAGTTATATTTATTTCAAATGTCAAATTCAACTTCTAGGACAATTTTCTTTGTGTTTGAATCAATACAAAACTTACAGATTTCCTTTGATGGGCTACTGAAAGTAATTCCATTCTCCTGTGAAATTTGGCTATTTTCCCACCCAAATATTTCAATTAAAAATTCACTTCTTCTGGTCTTGCTTTGTATACTTGAGTTTTTAAACTGAGAGAATGCCTATGAGATAATATGTGTGTGATCTTAGCTTTGAACATATGCAATATAAGAAAAATCTCAATTTATAAACGCTGTTTATCATGATACCTGTTGTGATTTAAATAAGAATTTTGGAGAGAACTTCCTGTTCAGCCTGCATCCATGTCTCCCCCATTCTCCCTAAAAAATTCTAAGGCAAAATGAACACCCTCTTTTGTAAGTTGCCTTTAGTGTGGGCCTTTTGCCATAGCAACAAAAACGAATACAGAAGATGCTAACAAGATTTGGAGTAGTGCTGCAAAGTGCATGGACATGCTTTTTTCCTTCTTTTTAATTGTTATTGTTGTTTTGGTTTTTTTGTTTGTCTGTTTGTTTTTTGATGGGATGTGGAAGACTTTCTGTCCTTGGACTAGAAAAGCATTTGGACAGTGTAAACAGAGCTTAGTTGGCAGTTTAGTGGGTACCTAGAAGAACGAAGTGCTGAAGTAATGTGAACTGTGGAGGCCTGTCTATCTGACCTTTGGAGGAAAGTAAAGGTCGTATGAGCATTTGGGAGAGAAACTGTTTGCATGTTATTCTGGCAAAGAATCTGGCTGTTGTCTGCTCATGTCCTGAGAACCTTCATAAAGCTAAATTAAAAGGTAATGGACAGATGTCTTTGGTGAAAGAGAAAGAAACATTGGACTGCAGAACATTGAATCTGTGGTATGGTTATTACTGACAACCTTTATGAAGATCTGCAATGAAACAAAGCATGTAGGGTAGAAAAATACAACATCTACAGTCTGGAGAGAAAAAAAAAAGAGCTCTAGGAAACTAAAAGCCATAGACAAGGTATGTGCCAATGTAGAGACAGAAAGTGGTGACATGAAGGAGAAGCACTAAAACATTAGAAAGAGTGCCCTTTTGGAAAGCTCACCTCACTACATCTCCAGTTTGTGAAAGGAGAAAGCCTAAAGGGCTGTTTGCTTCTAGAAAACAACTGCTTTAACACTGGAAAGCTCCTAGTAATAAGGTCAAAAGGGAAGATGTGACATCCTAGCTGAGAGATAAACTTGGGAGTGTTATACACTGTCTGGTAGTGCTGGAGCCATTGTTAGAAAGCCCTGAGTGCCACCATGTAAAGCTATGAAAGTGAAACTTGTGTTACACAATGATCACAGGACAGTGGTAATACTAGAGCCATGAGCCATACACTAAAGAGAATGAATATAGGAAGTAGAACCTGAGTAACAGAGAGATTTATGTCATATGCAAGAAGGGTAGAAAGGCTGAGCTATCTAAGGCCCTGAAAACTAAAGTCCCAGTAAGAGACACGAAAGCTACAGGGTTTATCATTTGCCTTGCTGGGGTTTAGACTTTCTTTGGCCAATTCTTTCTTCGCTATACCCATATGCCGCCCTTTTAGGTAGAGAATGACTATTATGTGCCACTGTATGCTAAAATTATGCAATTACATTTTTATTTAGTGGTGCTCTTAGCTAATAAATTGCCTTACATTTCATAAGAGACTGGACTTTTGAACAGTGTTGAGTCTGTTAGAGATTATGGGTCTTCTTAAAGTTGAACTAAGTGCAGTTTGTGTTATGATATGGCCATGAGCCTATGAAGGCTAGGGATATTTAATTTGCAGCTCCAGTTTCCTACTCTGACCCTGTCCTTCATTAGATCAGTAATTAATTGTTACAAATTGATAAGATGATAAAAGAGGTTGAATATTCATCAATTATATCCCAGAGTTAAAGCCAATGAGTACTAGCACGAGACCTCAGCATGAAGAAGAACAAAAGCAAATGGCAATAGTTAATTTATACCTCAGGCCATGGAAAAGTTGACCAATTCCCTCTCTCTTGCCAATATCAGGTACCAAGAAATGTTAGTCTCTTTAAGACTCAGTAGAGAGACCAAATATAACAAAGATGAACAAAGCAACAATGGAGGATGATAACTTGGACTTTTTAAAGGAAACAGGAAATAAGAGGCTATATTAGTTAGCCAATGGTTTCTTGCCAATCTTATCTCATTGCCACATTCTTCTCCCTTATCACACCAGGTAATCTTCTGGGTTTCTCCCCATAATGTCACAATGACATAAGGGCATGGAGAGGGTTACACTTTAGTTAGTGCCTATCAAAATCAAAGTAGAAAAAAGTAAATGAATTCCAAAAACCAGCTCAAGCTTGTGCTCACCATAAAAAAAAAAATGAAGGGGGGAAAATAAGAAGAAAAGAGACTAGATGGGAGAAAAAAATAAAAGAGACATAGTGTGTGTAGAATTACTTCAGTGGGTTTTGTAGTTTTCAGAGACAAAATTAAATTACCTCATAGACCTCCAAAAAGGTAATGGACATTTTGGAGGAATGCAGAGGCAAAACAAAATAATGTCAAGAGTATGGAATTAGATGCATAAAGTAGTAGCCATGTTCTAGCTAACCATCTATTAGCTGTGGAAAAAATCATCATTTTAAACCCCATTTTCCTCCCATATAAAAAAGAGCTAAAATTATCTCTTTTTAACCCTTATATGATAAAAATATACCTCCTTGAATTCATAAAAATATTTAATATGTTCATTTAAGATACTTAGTCAGCATCTATTATGTGTCTGGCAGTATTCTTCATCTGAGACAGAGCTTTGGGTAATAAAATCAAATGTATGTGTGCATATGCATGTACATTATTTAAAAGTACAATATCTAAATATGTTAAATATGTATCCTACCTTGAAATATAGAGGATCAGAAGGGAGTCCTGCAAGAGAAAGGACAATAGTTAGGGACTCTCACAGATGAGGGACTGGAGAAGAACTTGCCAGGAAACAGAAACAGCAAAGGTGGATCCCAGGGAGAAGCCTATGCTAGGTATACCTGAAACACAGCAATAAGGTCCTAGTGTTTGAAGTAGAGAAAAGACAAGGGAGTGTCTTAGGAGCATATAAGTCCCCATCAAGTACAGCTTCCTGTGCAGTTACGATTCACAAACACTAAAGGAAAGGAGTGATAGGATGGCATATATGGATTCGTTCATCTTTCTCCATTGATTCTCAAGGAAACTCCAAATTTTCCAGAGATTGTCATTTGACCCTGGGATTGAAACCAAAACGTCCACCCTGCCTTTTAAAAGAAAGCATACAGTGTATAGTCTGCTCGTTTCTTGCGTGTGTGGATCTACCAAGGTAGGAAGATGGTATACTTATGACTGTGCAACCAGGAGCCTGCAGAATGGTTGTGCCAACACCAAGTGTGAGGCTATCTATATGATTTACACTCCAGGATGAAGCAAACAGCCAAGGGGATAGGTTTTGCCATCGTGTTCAGTTACATTATCGAAATCCCCCCACCTCCAAAACTGACAAGCTAGAAACGAACGGCACCTGACTACACTGCTCAAATCTGCATTATGGAAAGGGCAAGGTATTTCTTGGTTCTTAAGGCTTAGTATTTCAAATAGCAGTAACTATAGTTTCTTACAGCCTGCAAGGAAGGAACTTCTAAAGTGCCTATCAAAAATACATATTCATTTAGTTACTGGAAATGTAAAAGCAATCCTTTCTTCTACCTGTGGGGAACATCACTTTTGCAGCAGCAATTTGTTCATAAAAGAGCAATATTTGTGCCAAGAATTCAAGTGAAACAAATGCCCTTCTTGATGGGAAGTGTCCACACTAATTTGAAACTGTAAAGTAAGAATTTTAAATTCATCTTTCTGTGACTTGGCATTTGCAAACTCCTACATAATTTGACTCATGTCGAGCTACATGAAAGAACTTGGTGCATAGCGCTACATGGTAAAATATCAGGCGAATGCTCTCAAATTTTCTCTGTACCTTTCAAAGGGGCACACTTCTGCAGTGGGCTGCTATGCATCCTATCATCGTTTCTTCTTTGAAATGTCACCCATGTTCTGTCAAAGGCTCCTGTCAGCGTGTCTGATGTGCTTTGCAAATGTCTGACAGGAGACTGTCAGAAGAAAACATGATACAGGGAGATGCCTTTTGTCTCTAAGTGGAAGGGATGGTGATTTTTGGACAGTACAGATCAGCTGGACAAATGCTAGGTGAGTTCACCAGCTCCCTGAAAGGCAGGAAGAAAATGCCAGGAGGTTGAACAGTTTCCCTGTCTCGCTGCCCTCCCGCTCTTCTCTCTACACAGTCTCCATCAAATGGCTCCTGATCGGCTCTTTAGATCAGCCTATGGCTGACAGATTGATGCCCCCCTCAACTACGCATGTGCCCGACAACTCTTAACTTCCCTCTCCAAATCTCTAAGGCAAAACGGGAATGCGATGCTACGAAGGAAGCTGATTCTGAGCACACAAAGATTGTAATCGAGAAAATGCTCAGCCGGATTGTTTTTCATAATTTCTCAATGATACAGACTTCCTGTTAGATGGGAAAATGTGTGTCAAAGTGGAATCCATCAAACTCCCTCTGCCCTCCCTGCTTTTTTCCCATTACCTCCTGCTCAATGGAAGTAGAGTGAGATTCAAAGCTTAGCAGCCTTCAGGAGGTCATGGGGAAGGCTCCATGCTGCAGCTGAGCTACAGTGCTGACCTAGTTGTCCCCAGGTTCTTCTGCTACCATCTCATCTCACTGTCTAGCAGTTGAATTGTATTTCACACAGAGCAGAAGAGTGGGATTCAATTCACATTGGGTCATATTGCTCTCCACATTAATAAGAAAATGCTGCTTCAATGACTAATATAAATACCCTTCACTTGCCTAAGGTAAGCCAAATTCTAACGTGATTCCTGGTACGGATGTCCTGTCTTTAGTATGTAATCCTTGCTGGAGACTCTCCCCTTGATTTTGGGAGTATGTTGCACCTATAATTATGTGAACCTTACACAGGAAAAGAGATTCCACAGATGTAATTGAGCTTACTAAGCTGCTGACAATAAATTAAAGAGAAGGGACATATCCCAAAAGACCTGGTTTAATGTCAAGAGGCCTTTAAGCTAACATAGACTATTTACATTTGTATCCAGAGGCCCAAGAAATATAGACTAAACAATTACACTAAGAGGTATCCCCTGCTGACCTTGAAAGTGGATGGGGACATGTAATAAGCCTGTAGTCCTCCACAAGTAGATGACAATGATCTTTGCATAATTGCTAGCAAAATCCTGGGAGGTCAATCTTATAACCAAATGGAACTGAACTCTCCTAATAACCTAATGAGACATTATTGCCTAATGGGCTGGTGAGATGGCTCATCAGGTAAAGGCACTAGCCACCAAACATTGCAATCTGAGTTTGATCTAAATCCAACATAAGTTTACCCTCTGGGATCCACAGGGTAGGAGAGATCAAGTCAGTGTGTGACCTCCACACACTTACCATGACACACGTGTGCTCCCCTAGCAAACAAATAATAAATAAACAAATAAGCAAATAAATGTAATTTTTTAATCTATAATATGATCTTAAGCCCAAGGGGAAGTTACAGTTATACCCAACAACTTGATTTTAGCTACTGTCTTAGTTTGGTTTCTGTTGCTGTAACACAAACACTGACCAAAAACAAGTTAGAGGAAAGAAAGAGTTTATTTCATCTTATAACTCCCAGGTTACAGTCTACCATTGAGGGTAGTCAGGGGAGGAATCGAAGAAGAGGCCACAAAGGATCACTGCTTAGTGGCTTGTTCAGCCTGCTTTTTGATACCACCCAGGACCAGATGGAAACCACCCACAGTAAGGCGGGATCTTCTACATCAATCATTGGTAGAGAAAATAACACACAGCCTTGCCTACAATCTAGTCTGATGGAAGCGTTTTCTCAGTTGGGGAATCTCCCTTTTCTGAGCTTATATGAAGTTGAAAAAAGTCTACCCAGAACAGCTAAAATGAGATCGTAAGTGGAAAACTGAGCTAAACCAAGTCAAAATTTTGGACCTCCAGATATTGTCCCACAATAAATATTATATTAAGTCCTTAAATTTGTAACAAATCTCCACAACCACAACAAAATGCATTTCTCCTTCTATTAGATTGATGGAAACTCTAAGGAGAATTCTTCAGGCTGTGTAGATTTTGCCCTGTTATGGGAAACTAGTAAGCTAAATATTCTGTGAAGAGCAAGGTGACCCTCCTATGAGAGTACACCATGGGTGCTTTTATGCGTGACTTCTTAAGAACAATATGAATGGAACTCAAAAGGCACAAGGAGCATTTGAGAATGAAAAGACATGAAGGAGCAAGTCACCACCAAGCTGAGGCCATAGGTTTCCTTTCCCAACAAATTTTATGAATGAGTAGACTAAGAGTAATAAGAATAATAATTGTTGCCTAGAAGTATACAGGTTACAAGAACTAGCCTGACCAGGGTAACAGGTAACATGTCTGTTAATTGGTCAGTATAGACAAAACTCTGTTTATTAGACAGCCTTGATGTGATTCAGGACATTCTTATAATAAAGAAACTTTAAGCTGTAAGTGGATGCAAAGGATGCTATTTAATTGCTAATTTAGTCATGTAAGTGGGATTGAACATGAATATATCCTTGTGGCTTGGCATTCAGAGATGTAGATAACACTGGGTACCATAGGCAAATGTCAGGGGCCAGGTACAGAGTGCTCTGGTTCTGTCTTGAAGATAGCCAAGGGGCAAGAGTGTCAGTGGAGGGCAATACTTGATCTTATGAGAGATTAGGATTGCTTTCTATAATAACTTATACCTGTCTTGATGTTATGTTACTCTGAGGTCAGAAGCTGTAGGCCTCTGGACCTATTGACACTTGTTGCTAACATTAGGAAAATTAGGTAAAGGACTTATCACTAGTGCTCTCTTCTCTTGCTAGACAGCCAGGAGAACCCCCTTACTGACTTAGCTGGTTAACTCTTTGTGAACCAGAGAGAAAGGAAAGGAAAAGAATTAAAATCTTTTACACAGTCAAATATGCTCAAAAAACATATACATTCACATACATATTTACATTTTCATTTACATTCTCATTTACACATTAATACATTAACATGTTTGTTGGGCAAAACCATGTGTCTCATATATACCACAAGTATTTATGCATACTTACATATACATACACATGTACATATAGACAAACAGAAATATACATTTGGATGGATAGATAGATGAGTGGATGGATGGACAGATTAATGGATGGATGGGTGGATGGATGGATGGATGGATGGGTGGATGGATGGATGGATGGATGGATGGATGGATGAATAGGGCAGAGCCCCCTGAGCCAAACCATTCAACAACTGTGTTTCTTTTCTCTGGCCATTTTATACTTTCTTAGAGAAAAAAAATTTTAGAAAATTATCTCATAAATAAAATGTTTCATAAAATGGGAGTAACAGAAGGATATCAATAACAAGTTCACAGTTGTGTTTCATACTACAAGCTCATTATAAGTTCAAGGCAACAGTCTTCACACGGCCTTGCCTTACCATGCTGCACACCTGTGGCTTTATCCTTGGACCTAAATGTTGAAGACAAATTTGTCCCAGGTCTATTACTCTTCTTAGTGTGATTATGTAAGCTCATATATTTCTTAATATGCAACCTTTACTTACTATATGAGGAATGAGCACATTCTATTCTCTTTTTTTCAAAATTATTTCTTTTTTTATTGGATATTTTATTTATTTACATTTCGAATGTTATTCCCTTCCCTGCTTTTCCTTCCGGAAACCCCCTATCACATCCCACCTCCCCCTGCTTCTATGAGAATGGTTCTGCCACACACCCACTCACCATTCACTCCTGCCCACTCACTCTGGGATTCCCTTACACTGGGGCATCAAGTTTTCACAGAACGAAGGTCCTCTCCTCCCATTAATGTCATACAAGTTCATCTTCTGCTACATATGCGACTAGAGCCATGGATTACGCCATGTGTACTCTTTTGTTGGTGGTTTAGTCCCTGAGAGCTGGGGGGGGGTCTGGTTGGTTGATATTATTGTTCTTCTTATGGGGTTGCAAACCCCTTCATCTCCTTCAGTCCTTTCTCTAACTCCTCCATTGAAGACCCCGTGGCGTTCAGTTCAATGGTTGGCTGTTAGCATCTACCTCTGTATTTTTCAGGCTCTGACAGAGCCTCTCAAGAGAAAGCTATATCAGGCTCCTATCAGCAAGCACTTCTTGGCATCCACAATAGTGTCTGGGTTTGCTATCTGTATATGGGATGGATCCCCAGGTGGGGCAGTCTCTGGATGGCCTTTCCTTCAGTCTCTGTTCCACACATTGTATTGATATTTCCTTCTGTGAGTATTTTGGTCCCCCTTCTAAGAAGCACTGAAGAATCCACACACTCTATTCTTGATTCTAACTTTATTACTTCTTTCTAGCAAAGCAACTAAGACTATCTCCTAAAACTCTTCATAAAATTATTTGAATCAAATACGGAATTTTATAAAATCAATAATTCATCTAAACAGCTTGATTCATGAAAGTTCGTCTTCATGTTGATCTGCAAGAAATCTGCTCTATAGGGTGGGCTAATGCCCAGGGATTATTATATTAATTTAATAATAACAGGGAAGGCATATAAGTTGCAAGAAGCAATCCTGAAATGAAGTATTTTGGGAGACCTTGCCTCATAGAGCCCACCCATCACAGACCTTGCAAAAGGGTGGAACACCTCCAGGAAGGCAACCTGCTAGCCTTAGCCTATCCTAGATGACTCCTGACAAGTAAACACATGTAGCTCATGTGCTTCCATTCCTGCTTCCTAAATACAAGGTGTGTGTGTGTGTGTGTGTGTGTGTGTGTGTGTGTGTGTGTGTGTCTTTTGAGACAGGGTTTCCCTATGTTACAGCCCTGTCTGTTCTGTACTAGCTTTATAGACCACAGGCTGGCCTCAAACTCACAAAGATCTACCTGCTACTGCTTCTTGGATGTGGTGATTAAGAGCATGCACTACCATGCCTGACTTAGAGTTTCACTTTTAAAATGAGTTTGTTGCTATTTAAAAATTTTAAGATATACTAAACTGAGCACGTGATCGCTCTTGACCCTGTTCATGTCCGATACATTCTTAAATCACTGTCCCTCTTTTCTTATTGTTGTTACTGCTATTATTGTTTCTTTTTTATTAATTATGACTTTTAAATGAAATTAACAAACACTTTAATATTCTTTCCTGAATGTGGGAGATTATAGTTCTTTAATGGATATCAGAAAACTGTTACCTGTTCATTAATTTAGCCAACCATTAATTTATATCTTGAAAATGGATTTGACATTATGCTTATGAATTAAAGAATCTCATTACTAAGAAAATTTCATCTTCTTCTTGTTGGACAAAAGAATGGAGGAGCAAAATCCTTTTAGTTAAAAATAGGGCTGGAGAATTAGCAGCTCAGCAGTTAAGAAGACAAGTGTGTGTTGCTATTATAGAGGACCTAAGTTCAATTCCCAGTACCCACATGGAGGTTCACAATCATCTGTAACTCTAGTCTCAATGTGTCCTTTTCTGACCTCTTCTTGTACCAGGCATGCACATGGTTTATACACATACACAAAGGCCAAGAGCCCATATGCACAAAATAGTAAATAAATATATCTTTAAAGTATTAAAAAAGGAAGTAAGGAGGAAAAGAAGGAAGAAAGGGAGGAAGGAAGGAAGGAAGAAAGGGAAGAAGGAAGGAAGGGATGGAGGGAGGGAGGGATGGAGGGATGGAGGGAGGGAGGGATGGAGGGATGGAGGGAGGGAGGAAGAAGAAAAACAAATGACCTAGAAGAACTCACCAGAAAAAAAAAGAATATTTGCAAAGTTCAAATCATTGGAATGAACTGCAATTCCAAAAGCACAAGTTAGGACAGAAATATGTAATTAAATGTGAGGGTCTTCATCTTTCCACAACAGCAAAATTATTCAAATTCAAGACTCAGAGTATTATTTTTCCCACTGACCAGGAATAACACTTGACCTCGAGCTCCACCCAGCAAACTTTGGAGAAAAGAAACAAACAGAAATCCTCCAGGAATGATATACAAATGTGTCATTTCAAATTAAATATAAATAAAACTGTCACTAATGTAGAGGAACAGGACTTGGGCCAACATCTAACCGTCAGGTGAGTATTGTTCTGATACACTGGCATGGCAGAGAGGGGCTCATCTTGAGCAACTTCCAGGGTGAACATTAAAGACAAAATGAGAGAAAGTTCTGTGTGTGACTGAGACAGAAGAAAATAAATTGGTCCATTCACACCTTTGGGCATTCTGCTCCAAAAGAGATTGTTTCCAGAAAATGTCATCAGTCCTGACATACACTGTATCAGGGCTTGCTTCTCTTCTTATGTATGAATCCAAGAGTAATCAGTCCCCTAAATTAATCTAGAAAGTTAAATCAACTATCACTAGGGACCTTTTGATTATGAATGAAGTCAGAAATGAGTACAACACAAACATACCAAGGAGAGACAATTAAATACAAATAAGCACCATTTCAATAAATGCAATTAATCCCAAGTAGATTGCTTTGGGATTATTTGTCTTAAGTGTGGCATCCTTGAACATTTGGTGAGTTTCCTGCCATTTTATTTCCCAGGAAACCAAAGTTTATATTGATATAGGTTATGCAGGTTGTCACAGGTGTTTTGGACATTTTTTCTACTGTGCATTGTATAAGACTGGGAATCACAACAGTTCAACTGGAATGCTGAAAGAATAAGTATTAAGGTGGAAGGAACTTGACTGATTAAGAAACCCTGCAGAATGACCCTAATAGATATCTACAGAATGTTTCACTCAAGCACAAAAGAATATGCTTTCTTCTCAGTACCTCATGGAACCTTCTCCAAAATTGACCATACACTCAGTCACAAAGTGAGCCTTCGCAGATACAAGAAGATTGAAATAATCCCTTGCATCTGATCAGGTCACCATGGATCAGAGCTGGACTTCAACAACAACAAAATAACAGAAAGCCTACAAACTCATGGAAACTGAACAACTCTCTACTCAATGACTACTAAATCAAAGAAGAAATAAAGAAAGATTTCAAAGACTTTTTAAATTTCAATGAAAATGAAGGCAAAACAAACCCAAACTTAAGGGGCACAATGAAAACAATACTAAGAGGAAAGTTCATAACACTAAAAAATTGGGAAGTTCTCATATTAGCAACTTAACAGCATACCTGAAAGCTCTAGAATAAAAAGAAGAAAACATACACAAGAGGAATAGACAACAAGAAATAATCAAATTCAGGGCTGAAATTAATCAATTAGAAACAAAGAGAACAATACAAAGAATCAACAAAACCAAGAGCTGGTTCTTTGAGAAAATAACAAGATAAACAGACCCTCAGCCAAACTAACTAAAAGACAGAAAGATGGTATCCAAATTAACCAAATCAGAAAGGGAAATGGAGACATAACAACAGAATATGAGGAAATTCAAACAATCCTTAGGTCTTACTTTATAAGCCTGTACTCTACAAAATTGGAAAATCAAAATGAAATAGATTCTTTTCTAGATAGATACCACTTACCAAAGTTAAATTAAGATCAGATAAACTAAGTAGTCCTATAACTCCTAAGGAAATAGAAGCAGTCATTAAAAGTCTTCCATCCAAAAAAAAAAAAAAAAAATCAGGGCCAGATAGTTTTAGAGCAGAATTCTACCAGACTTTCAAAGATAAGCTAATATCAATACTCAAAGTATTCCAAAAAATAGAAACAGAAGGAACATAGCCAAATTCATTCTATAAGGCCAATACCTAAACCACACAGAATCTCAACAAAGAAAGAGAATTTCAGACCAATCTCCCTTATGATCATTGATGCAAGAATATGCAATAGAATTCTCGAAAACCAAATCTAAGAACACAAAAAAATCTAAGAACACCAAAAAAAACCCTATCCATTATGATCAAGAAGGCTTTACCCCCAGGGACTCAGAGAAGGTTCAATACATAAAAATTCATCAATTTAATCCACCATATAAATAAATTCAAAGAAAAAACACATGATCATCACATTAGATGCTAAAAAGGCCTTCAACAAGTTTAATACACCTTTGTGTTAAAAGTCTTGGAGAGACCAAGGATACAAGGCACATATCTAACCACAATAAAGGAAATATACAGAGGCCAATAGCCAACATGAAATTAAATAAAGATACCCTTAAAGCAGTCCCACTAAAATCAGGGACAAGACAAAGCTATCTGTTCTCTCCCTATCTCTGCAATGTAGTACTTGAAGCTCTAGCTACAGCAATAAGACAACTAAAGAAGGTCAAGGAGATAGAAATTGGAAAGGAAGAAGTCAAAGTATTGCCATTTCCAGGTGATATGATAGCATACATAAGTGATGGCAGAAACTACCAACATACTCCTACAGCTGATAAACACACTCAGCAAATTGTCCAGATACAAAATTAACTAAAACAAATGAGTAGCCCTCCTTTATACAAATGATAAATAGTCTGAGAAAGAAATTAGGTAAACAACCACCTTCACAATAGCCACAAATAATACAAAGTATATTGGGGTAATTCTAACCAAGCAGGCAAAAAGAAAGATTTGTATGCCGAGAACATCCATATAAAAAGAATCTGAAGAACATATTAGGAGATAGAAAGATCTTCTGTGCTCATGGACTGGTAGGATAAACTTAGAAAAATGGCTATCTTAGCAAAATTAATCTACAGATTCAATGCAATTCCCATCAAAATTCTAACAGAATTCTTTACAGACCTTAAAAGAACAATTCTCAAATTTATATGGAAAATAAGACAAAACAAACAAACAAACAAAACCCAGAATAGCTAAAAACACTCCTGTATAATAAATTTCTAGATATATCACCATCCCTGATTTCAAGCTGTACTACACAACACTAATAATAAAACCTGCATGGCATTAGTACAGCAACATACAGGTTAATCAATGGAATCAAATTGAAGACTCAAAATCCACACATCTATGGAATCTTGATTTTTTGACAAAAAAAGACATAATCATACAATGGAAAAAAGAAAGTATATTTTACAAATGGTGCTGGTCTAACAAACTATCTGCTTGTGGAAGAATGATAATGGACCCATATTTATAAGCTTGCACAAAACTCAAGTCCAAGTGGATCCAAGACCTAGCATAAAACCAGATACACTAAATCTAATAGGAGAGAAAGTGGGAGAAATAGTCTTGAACACACTGGTACAGGAGACAATTTCCTGAGCAGAACAACAATGGATCAATCAGGCTCTGAAAGCAAGAACTGATAAATTGGACCTCATGAAACTGAAAAGCTTCTGTAAGGCAAAGGACACTGCCAAGAGGACAAAATGGCAGCCTACAGACTGGGAAAAGATCTTCACCAACACTACATCTGACAGAGAGCTAATATCCAAAATGTATGAAGAACTCACGAAGTTATATGCCAACAATTAAAATAACCCAATTAAAAGTGAGGTACACATAATAATCTGGAATGGCTAAGAATCACATAAAAAATGTTCAACATCATCAGGGATGATGCATCAAAAAATGCAAATTAATATGACCCTGAGATTCCATCTTACACCCATCAGAATGGCTAATTTCAAAAGCTCAAGTAACAGCACATGCTGGCAAGGATGTGGAGAAAGGAGATTACACCTCTATATAGCTGGTGGGAGTGCAAAATCAATCTGGACATTTTTCAGAAAATTGGGAATAGTTCTATCTCAAGATCCAGCTATACCACCTTTGGACTCCTAAAAGATGCTCCACCATACTATTAAGGTATGTGCTCCACTATGTTCATAGAATCTTTATTCATTATAGCCAAAAACTGAAAACAACCCAGATTTTCCCTAACAGAAGAATGAATAAAGGAATTGTGGTTCATTTACACAATGGAATACTACTCAGTAATTAAAAACAAAGATATCATATTTTGTATGCAAATGGATAGAACTAGATAATATCATGAGTGAGGTAGCCCAGACACAAAGGTACATGCCTGGTATGTACAACTTATAAGTGGATATTAGCCATAAAGTACAGGATACCAGTGATACATTCCACAGACCCAAGGAAGCTAAGGAAGACCCAAGCAGGGATGCTTGAATCTCACTTAGAAGGGAGAAGAAAACAATCCTAGGATGGAGGCAAATGGGGGGAAACTGAGTAAGAAGGGGGGATGGGAGGGGTCAGGGTCAGGTATAGGGAAAGACAGGAGAGAGGGCCTAATGGTCTGGAGAATAAATGGAAATAGGCACCTGTTGTGGGTGGAGTGATTGGGATATGCCAGAGACCTGGTGTGGTGGAAGCTCTCAGGAGTTTATGGGGGTGACTTCAACTGAGACTCACAGCAGTAGGGATATAGAACCTGAAGTAGCCACTTCAGGTAGCCAGGCAAGACCCCCAGTGGAGAAATAGCATACCAACCCACCAACAAAACTTTAAACCCCAAATTTGTCCTGTCCACAAGAAACATGGAGCAGAAACTGAGGGAATGGCTAACCAATAACTGGCTAACTTGAGACCCATCCCATGGGCAAGCACCAATTCCCGACACTATTAATGGCACTCTGTTATGCTTGCAGACCTCTGAGAGGCTCTACCCAGCAGCTGATGGAAACAGATGTAGAGACCAAACATTAGACAGAGCTTGGGGAGTCTTAGGGAAGAGTTGGGGGATGGAGTGAGGAACCCAGTGGACTAGAAACTCCACAGGAAGGCCAATAGAATCAACTAACCTGGACCCTTGGGGGCTCTCTGAGACGGATCCACCAATTAAAGAGCACACACAGGATGAATCATACATATCTAGTGGATATGTAGCTTGGACTTCATGTGGATTCCCCAACAACTGGAGCAGCGGCTTTCCCTAAATCTGTTACCTGTATGTGGATACAGTTCCCCTCACTGGGCTAGCCTCAGTGGGATAAGATAGGCCTAGTCCTGGACTAACTTGCTGTGCTAGGGGGCAGGAGATACTCAGGAGAGACCTCTCCCTTCTCAGAGAAAAAGGGAAAATGGATGGGGGAGAGACTGTTTGAGGGGAAACAGGAGGAACGGGGTCAGTGATCTGGATGTAAATTCAATAAATAAATTAATTTAAATTTAAATTAAATTAAATTTAAATGAAAATTAAAAAAAAAAAAAAAGAAACCCTGCAGGAGTGGCAACACTAACGCAACTCAAACTGCATGCACTGAGCTGCACAGTGATGCAACATAAGCCATCATTCTTGTAGAAACAGGAAACAGCCTCCACAACAGTTAACTCAAGACCTTTTTCTTTCTAATTTTTGCCCTATCGCCAGAAATAACCTTTATTGACTGTTGTTAGCTTTGCTCAGAGTGGAATGTCACCTCCCAGGAGGAACACTCCTGAGATTTCACCTGTGTCTTATTCATAAAGTTTTCTATTTACAGAAAGAAACTCAAACAACTAAACAAGGGACCATGCCGCATGTATAATGTGATGAGAAAGAAAAGACGGTAATGACAGTAACTGTGACAGAGATCTATTAGGAAAGCAGAGAATAAGTGACCATTGACTCTCTGGCTGACCTTAGTAAACACTTGGAGGCTCAATTACACCAAGAAGTTGACAGAGTTAAGAATCACCTGTCAAATGTGCAGACATAGGTCTAACCTGGGTGCAGACTTCCTGACTTAATTGGTCTGATACAAGCTAGAAGACAATTCTGGGTCTCACCAGACAGATTTTTCTCTCTCTCCTCTCATCAGAGCTAGTCTTTTAGTCCATACTGTGTTGCTATGACAGCCCTAGGAAGTCAAAGGGCATGGTGGCAAACATCTCAAAAAGGCCTCTGAGGCCTGGGTATTAAAGCATGGCTGAGGGTAAAGGATGAGGATAAGAGAAAAGAGACAGAGCATGGAGATGGTCTTCATACATAACAATCCTGCTTTCAGGATATCTGATTCAAATGATAATGGCCTTAATCCACCCATATAGTGAAAAACCACTCAGATCCACACCCAATTTCATTGTATTGGCAATTAAACCCCAAACACATGAGCTTTGGAAGTCAACATGCAAAGCATAGCAGTCAGTTTATAGTAAAATCATGACACAGAGAGGTGATTTTCCATAAGGTGGCCACAAGCTAACTATATATATATATATATATATATATATATATATATATTGTATTGTGTATTGTGTATTGTATGTTATATGTTATATATTATATTATTATACATATATATGTAGTTAGCTAGCTTAAGCAGGACAATGAAATTTGATCAGCTCACAGTCTTGTACCTCTAATGCCAGAAATATATTCTTCTCAGTGTTTCCTCAGGGCTGGGCTTAATAAGCTACTTGCTTAATCAAATCTAATTGCCTTTTATTGGAATATGTAAAATCCAGTGATATGTTGCCATTTTACTAAATCTTTATGGAAATGTTTATATGTGGCAATAAAATACTGGGTTCAAGAAAGAAAAATCTGGAGTAAGGGGGCTTTGTTTTGTTACATACTTTCTGTCACCAGCATGAGGAACTGGGAATTGTCTGAGGAACAGTTAGAATTGTACCATATATACACTGGGATATTGAACTCCAAAGCAGTGGAGAAATTCCCTGCAAAGGATAAGATAGTGAATAGTTTAGGCTTTGCAGAGAATATGGTCTTTGTTGAACTATTAACCTATTTACATATAAAAGTAGCTGTCTTAGTCAGTGTTTCTTTTCCTGCACAAACATCATGACCAAGAAGCAAGTTGGGAGGAAAGGGTTTATTCAGCTTATACTTCCACATTGCTGATCATCACCAAAGGAAGTCAGGACAGGAACTCAAGCAGGTCAGGAAGCAGTAGCTGATGTAGAGGCCATGGAGGGATGTTTCTTATTGTCTTACTTTCCCTGCCTTGCTCAGCTTGCTTTCTTGTGGAAAGATTACCAGCCCAGGGATGGCACCACTCATAATGGGCCCTCCCTACTTCATCACTAATTGTGAAAATGCCTTACAACTGGATCTCATGGAGGCATTTCCTCAAGGGAGGCTCCTGTCTCTGTGATAACTCCAGCTTGTGTCAAGTTGACACACAAAAACAGCCAGTACAACAGCCATCAGTGAAAGATGGTGATTGGGAGTGGTTTGTTCTAATAACCGTTTGTATAGAAATAGGCAGGAGGCCAGTTTGGGCCTCCTGATTGATCATTTGCTGATTCCTGCTTTATTTAAATGAAAGGTATGCACAAATTATTCACCTGTCCCTAGTATAAGATTCAACTGTCACATGCTTGAGAAAAATATAGAACAAGCTACTCTGTCTGTGTGTGTGTGTGTGTGTGTGTGTGTGTGTGTGTGTGTGTGTGTACATTTGTATATAGTCATATATTATTCAATGAACATGGATGCATGATCAGAAATTATTTCTTGGGTGAATTTTATTCTTGTATGTATAAAGTATAAAATATAAAGTATTTTATACTTTATGCTTTGTATATATAAAGTATTTTATACTTTATGCTTTGTACAAGCATACAGTATATTTATACAGACTATGGCTATAATAGTATCAGGTACTCACTCCCATAACTGGTCCATCATCCATGAAATGACTACATAATCATATCCTATATACAGTAGCCATTATTACAATATACATATATTCACATAAATAAGTCTATAAGAACTTTGTGAATAATACTCTTTTAAGTAAAATATTTTCTGTGTAGAATTGTGTTATATGGATTTAGCTAAAACAAAACTGTATTTCCCAGAATGTTCTTCTTGTTCATTAGTTTAGACATTTTGTATGAGATCTGAAAAGAAAATGGGCACTTGCACTGGCTCACAATAGCCAGCAAGCTCCCTAGTTTAGCATGGTGCTCATGCTGTGGTTGCTCATACTCAGTCTTGTTATAAGGAAGGAGCAAGAGCCTCAGACTCAGTCTGAGTCCTCAAAGTAGACCTCATCCACCAAGTTCTCTAAATCCTAGACAGGCTTATGTGCAGCTCCTTTGTCGGACACCATCTTCTTCTGTAAGACACTATTCAACTGTCTTGGTTAGAGTCTCTATTGCTATAAAAGAGACACCATGATCACATCAAGATTATAAAGGAAAGCATTTCATTGAGCATGGACTTAGTTCAGAGGTTTAGTCCATTGTCATCATGGCAGGAAGCATGGAATCACAAATCAAAACATGGTGCTGGAGACACAGCTGAGAGTTCAATATTGAGATTACCAGACAACAGGAAGAGGAGCATCTGAGATCTCAAAGCCCAGCATCAGTGATACACTTCCTCCCAAAAAGAACACCTACTCCAACAAGGCCAAACTTCCTAATAGTACCACTCTCTATCTATCTCCTATGGGAACCATTTCCATTCAAACCACTGCGCACACCATAGAAGTTATAGGTTTACGGATAGTGAGTGGGAGATGCGGGTTCTAATCAGCTTTGCTGGTTCTCTCATTCTTGCTCTCTCTAACATCTACCTATCATTTTTTATCTACCATCAATACTGACTCCAGACCCAGCACAGATATAATGAATATGTAATGGCTTATATGTCTGTTTATATAATTAATTACCTACTCTTCATAGCCAAGACAATCCTGATTTTCTGATCAAACCTTAACTGGCATATCCCAACATACGTAATTTCCCATTTAAAGAAGAGGTACAGAATTATTAATAAACCAAAAGTACTAGTTTTTTTTAAGTAGCATAATTATGATGAAACTTACTTTTCCTTTCTCACCATCATATTATTCCTTTCAACCTCAGGAATCTATAAATGCCAGATTCTATATGAGGATGATCTTTTGCTTACAAAGAAGAGATCCAGTTTTGTTTTCCTCTCCTAAAGGATCAATGGTGCATATTAGTGAGATGGGTAGCTAGGGGACCAGTGTAGCAACCTATTGCCCCCTAACTAAGCAAAGCCATCTGGCCTTAAGAGAAATTGAACCCACATTACTGACCCCAATTAACACTGGATTTTAATCAGTTGAAAAAATAAAAGCTATAATTAATGCAATTGCCTCTTCCAAGTCCCTACAAATTAAAATATTATACTCATATTTACCTTCCAAAACTCCAAAACTCACTCTTTTATAAGGTGTGATAAAAGCTATAAATCCTGTCAGCACTATAACCTGAATTATTGGCAGAGATTATATTTTCTAACTCATCATAATTTTCTCAAACCTGTGATATATTAGAGAAGAAAGTGACTTCTAGAGAAATAAGTGGCACAGTTGTTTGTTAAAGAAAATTCATGTCCACTGCCTCTCATCACAAGCCACCATGCCCTGTATTCTTCCTGATCTCCTTTGAAAAGAGGCACATTCCTTTGGTCATATTTCACACATGTACAACGAATTAAATTCCATGACTTGTAAAAATTATATTCAAATTTCATTCATCTGAGTGACTTGACAAATAACATGGTTTTATGCTTTTTGATATTCTCAATTTTACTTTTGTGGCACTTAGAAGGCAGATAGAACTGTTTTCTTGTAAATAGTAATCCTTTCCAAATAACTACGTAATTGCTTTGGTTGGACATAGCTGTTTGTCTTCTAGACTCAATGCACTGACTTCAAATGACTTTTAACATATAGTCCTCATATACTTTTTTGATGGATCCATTCATTTGTGTTTGTTTCTACTGCCCTATAGACAGCCCTAGACAAGAACTAAATTCTAATGGCTCCAAGTCACTGGAGAAAGATTACATATGGTCTTTCAAGTCTCCTTTTCTGTCTTAGCTCATATGATGTTGTATGACTCCATTGAAACCAGACTGCTTCTACTTGAAAAGCTTTACGACATCCTTTAGTAGATGTGGATAAATGGGAGGCAAACTTCAGTGTGTGGGCGATGGTATGGTTTCTATGTCAACTGATGAGATTTTAGAGATGCATTTTTCATATTGTAATATTCTGATATTAACTGCCCTAAAATGTCAGACGGTAATTCCTAAAACATATAAATATAAAAAAGGATCTTTGAAGATGCTAGTAAGTTGTCCAAGACTATGACTGTGGACTCTAAGCGCAATCATGTGTCTTTCTAAGAGAGATAATGAAGATGAAACACTCAGAAGAGAAAGCATTATGATACTGTAGGGAGACAATGGAGTGATGTGCCAGAATCCAGGAAATCCTGAATTACAGTTGCTAAGAAAGTACCAAAGAGACTCTATGCCTTCTCTATGCCTTCAAGAAGGAATTAAGTTCTGCCAATACTCTTATTTGCATCTTATTCTAGCCACAACGATGTCTAAACAATAAATATGTTTTCCTAAGTCATCAAGTTGATAGCATTATGTTTTTGAAGCTATAGGAAACAAATGCACATGAATGCATATGACTGAACACTCAAGATGACAGATAGATCCTCCCAGCCCCAGAACAGCAAAACCAACTGAAAAAAAGAATACAGCTCTCATTAAGAATGATGAACCAAGAGATTTTTATGATAACTTCTTGATCAAATACTCAAAGAAGATAGTATCTTGAATCTTCAAGGCTCAAAATTCCCAGCCAATAAAACACTTTGTAGGCAAACATTATTGTAGAATGCATTAGCAATGACAGGATTCCGGTGTAACAATAGAATAAATATGTGTGTGCTTTTCTCTTATGAGGGATAATTTCCAAGCAACCTATAGGCCCTGGAAAGGATTTTCTAAACAGAATCCCAGGTGTATGGGTATTAAGACCAACAACTGTACAGAAAAGAAGAATCATCTGATTGAAGATATAGCCTGTAGAATGAGAAAAATACTTATTGGCTCTACATCTGATTGAATGTTCTCTAAAATATACAAATCTAAAAGAAACCCCTGATCATCAAGAAAACAATCCAATTTTTAAAATTGATCAAGGTACTAAACAGAGAGTTCTTAAAAGATGAATTATAAACATCTGAGAATGATTTTATTTTAAGGGTCAACATCCTTTAGTATCAGGGAAATGGCAAATCGAAACTACCATAAGATTTCATCCTACACCTAAAATCAGCAACACAAAGCAAAAGAATAAATGAGATTCAATGCTGGCTTGGATATAGAACAAGAAGAGAAGATATTCACTGGTGGAGGGAGTGAAAACTGGCACAGCCAATATAGAACTCTGGGTGGATGTTTCTCAAAATAGATATACCACAGGATCCAGCTATATCATTCTTTATTGGTGCTTTATTCACAGTAGCCAAGATATATAAACCTAGACATCCATAAAGCAGGGGTTCTTAGCCTGTAGGCCATGGTCCCTTTAGGTGTGGAATGACCATTTCACAGGGATCACCTAAGACCATCAGAAAACACAGATATTCACATTAAGATTCACAACAGTAACAAAATTACAGTTATGAAGTAGCAATGAAAATAACTTTATGGTTAGAGGTTACCACAACATGAGGAAGGTTCATAGCACTAGGAAGATTGAGAACCACTGATATGGCATAAACTGATCATGAAACTATGCTCTAGGTATATGATCTAGAAACATGATCCTGTGCTCTAGATATATAAAATATATAACTATATAGAAAGGGTTATAGATGATGAAAACATGAAACATTCATGACACAATGAGATATCATTCAGCTTTAAAGGAAAATAAAATTATAAAATTCTCAGGTAAATGGATAGATCAGAAAGTATTCATCCTGAGTGAGGAATCCAGACCAAGGAAGACAAAAGACATATTAGTTAACATGCATACTTTAGGGAGGGCAATCAAAAGCTTAGAAAGGTCTGTAGAACTCACTATTTTTAAGTGCAGCGCAAGTGACACTCTTGTTTTGATTTAAAAAAAAAAAAAAGCTAAGAGTAAGGAAGAGATTCTTCTACATGTCCCTAGGATACTGGAAATAGTGGAACACACAAAGAAGTGGAGTTTAGCATAGCAGCTTGCAGATAAGTCAGAGGGGGAGAAATAACTTGATTCTACAGTAGTGTAGCAGCTGCTGCTTCCCATGTGATAGGAAAAAAAAAAAACATGAGTAAATGTTTCCTGTAGAAAATCTAATCGCTAAAGTCATCATTTAAAACAAAAGAAAATATTTATTGCCCAAGAACAACACTGGAACCTTTTATACCTGATATTATGTTTTGTTTGGAAGACACATAGCATCCAAAGATAAAATTATGTAGAGCAGATCTAGACTGAGAGACACACTGGAATACTGGAATACACAAGAATACTGGAGCGAGAGAAGTTGGTTCGTGATTAATGACACTCCCTTGTCCTTCAGCAGACTTTTATTCTTGTCTTACTGCAGTTTCCCCTAGGCTTAAAACCTTCCAACTTTGGACCTATATAATAATTACTTTCTGGGAATATTTTTTTTTAAATGAGACATAGGGCTGGAGAGATGGCTCAGCCGTTAAAGGCTAGGCTCACAACCAAAAATATAAAAAATGAGACATAATTTCCAGCAATTTAAGTTTCTCACGTGAAATTTATTTTTATTTAAATTATTTATACAATATATTTTCCCCTCCCCCACCTCCTCCTAGATCCTTCCCATTCTCCTACCTAACTAACTTTAATGTTTTTTCTCTCTTTCAAAAAAACCAAAGAGGATGCAAAAATAAAAATAAAAGAATACCAAAAGTCAATTAATGTCAGAACAAAATTAAATAAAACAAAACCATCCCTGAAAAAGCAAAATGAAATAGGAAGTTGATTTTGTATTGGCTAAGTACTCCTAAGCATGTGACCTGCCCTTCAGTGTGGTTGACACTCAGTTAAAGAAGACTAACTTTAGTGATTAGTAAAGGGACTCTATCTAGCATAGCAAACATGACTCTGGCAGGTTTACCCTTGTTCCTATTCTATCTCTCTTCCTGAAAAACTGTTAGATTACTTTCCTAAAGATAGCTTCCAAGGTCCATTCCTTTGTTTGTCTACTACCTTATCTTGAGACAGATTACCAAGGTTCAGGTATCAAAGTATTGAACTCCAGCAATCCAAAGCCCCCCTTTGGCTCACCTAATTAATCCACCCAGTCAAATTAAACACCTCATCTTAACAGGTGTTTCTCCTTTTATCTTTACAAACTGCCATTTTCCTACATGCTATGTCTGTCTCCTCCCTATACAGAAGCAGTCCTTTGTCCTCCAGTACAAATGCCCATCTCCTCCTTCCTCTCTCTTGGTCCTTTCTCTTTCTCCTTCATCTTATATCTCCTGTCTTTGTCTCTAATTCTCTGACTTTTGTCCCTCTGGGGAAAATAAATCTCCTTTGTGCTGAGAACTTGGGCATGGAGTGTCCTAAACTGATTCCTGTCCCTATAATTTGTATTAAAAATTCAATCTGTAAACATAAATATAATTTCTGTCCAAGAAGATAATCACCTATTTTTCTCATGTCTTGTGACAGCAAATGTCAAAGATCTTTATTTCAAATAGAAGTATCTGAACCATTGAATTTAAATAAATTAAAAACCAAATGAAATTTAAAAAAAAAAAAAAACCTTCCTCCATCTAGGAGGCAAACATTTTAAGACATAGGGTATAAGGGGAAAGAGAAACAAAGGATATTTTAAGACAGAATGTTTACAAGGAGATAAAATAATAAGACTATCTAGGGGAGACAAAACACTTCATCTTGTGGAAAAGCTCCCTCAGACAGGAACTGAACAACTCAAAATAGGTTTAGGAAGTCCCTGAAACTGACAAGACTAACTAAACCTCTCTTTCCCCAAAAGTATATAAACAGCAAAGAGTATTGAAATCAGTTACAGATGAACAAAGCCTCAAAGAGTAGTCTGAGATAACCCCAGCAACTTGGAAGAAGAAACAGAGATCATCCAAGGAATGTAAAAGAAAAAATAGTTGAGCTTCCAGAAAGAAGGTCAGACCCTCAGAGCCTCCTGGAAAGAACATTCTCCAATCTATCAAGCTGCCTGAACCAGATGCAGTGTACTTTATGTTCTCAGATCAGTATGTTGGTAGTGCATCTGTCTTTGAGTTATTTCTGCTCCTCTACTCATATCCCTGTAATTAACTACAATAAAACATATTAGGTAACCAACCTGGACTTTGCTAGTATCCATACTTTGGTCTCTTGTCAGTTTTATATCTGAGATGAGCAGACATTTGTTCAGGTCTCCTTAGGACACAAGATAGCACATAACAGTTTGCAGCATCCACATGGTGGCTCAGTATTACCTATAGTTCCAGTTTTAATGGATCCAGCACCATTCCCAACTTCCATGGAGATCAGACTTACACAGAGTGTGCATACATATATACAAGAAAAAACCCATACTCATTCACATAAAATTTAACTGGATTTTTAAATGAAAATAAATTAATAAACATAAAACCATATAATGTAAGAAACTTTCATAAGGGCTAAAAGTCAAGAAAATCAAAATCATATTGTTGCAATACATTTGGTGATAATCATTACAACCTTAGACATTTAAATAAAATTGTTGTAAGATAAACAGCTGTTTAAAATACTCATTGCAAGAAGAAATGCAACTCTTGAGAGAAATCAATTTAAAATAGAAAGACAAAAATGTGAGCCAGTTAAGCTAAGAAACCAAGTAAAAGCAAAGAGAAGATGCCACAGATGTCTCTGTGGCGACTGAAGAGACGCCTGTAGTAACGAATCTGTGTGTACAGTGGATATGATTAAATAATGTGAGCAACTGAAATGGATAAAATTGCAAAAGATTTCAGCAGAAAATTGGAACATGTATATGCATGTGAATAGTAACTGCCTCTCAATAAATAAATAAAGAAATGAAAAGAGACAGAGTCCCATTCATTATTGAGATTATATGCAAAGAGACTTGAAGTAGAGCATACTGTGTTAAAGAAAATATAAACTGAGCCTCGTGTTGGCAAATGCTAATAAAGTTACTATTTTCAAGGCTAAATAAACAACACTGAGTATGAAAGCAAAAAGATTGTTATTTACACAAGGAAATATAATCACACAGACATAAGCATGAACATTCAAAATTAACCAATTTCTACTAATTACCCAGGAAAAATAAAGTTTTAACTGATTCCATTATACCCAGCCAAAGAAAAACGATAATAAGCAAGAGTTGGATAAGTATAATTATGAGAACACTTACTGAGGAACTTTCCAAAGGCCCAGCTTAATAAGGCAAGACATGAATATAGGAACTATTGTTAGAGGACTAGAAACAAGTGATGGGCAAGACCAAGGAACAGATTTTAAGGACTGTAAAAAACAGCCAGATCTGGGTATGGAAGTACTGAGAGCTAGAGATTAAAAATCCAACATGCAAAACCCAAAAGTTAAGAGTCACAAAGATATAAACATAAGAAGGTATTTCAAGACAGCAAGCTAACCACTATACAGTCTAATGTATGAGACAATTCAGTGAAACAATTTTGTTCCATGAAGAAAAAAAAGTATTGCCTATAAAAAGAGCCCCAAACTAAAGAATGCTATGATGACAAAGCCAGATTTGAGTATGTTCTATTGCAGCACATGCAAAGCAGGGAACTCATGTGTTTAAAACTCAAAGTCTCTTGCATCTATTGCAAAGTATTGATATGCTATATGTGAAATGTAAAAGTTACAGTAATGAATATATTGACAAATATGTATAAACATAGTACTTGTGAGAAATTTTAATTTACATTGTTTGAGGTAGGATAAAAGAAGTTCATGGAGATAAATGTGGACCTAGATAGTCTGAGTAATATAAAGTATACATGAACTTCATCACGGTACATAATTTAATAATAGAAACCCTGCCTTCAGTTACCCTACTTGACTAGATAGGAGGCCTCACAGAAAATCATGGCATGCTCACCAGTGCAGAAACACCGCAGAAAACACCCTCTGATAACAATGATATAACACAATTAACTGTTCAATATTAAAAAATTCCAGCACAAATGTACTCTTTAAGTTGGAAAGTGTAATAATTTCAAATAACCTTCAGGTTACACTGGAAATAAAAAGTGTAATTTCTGCACACCTACAAAGATGAATAAGAAAATGCCACAAAGCATTACCAATTATACAATCTGATAAAGAGGATGGGAATTGAAAGGGTTAGAAGTATGTCAGTGACCCACCAAAGAAATCTGATGAACTTGTAGAAAATCACACCAGTTTGATAGGCAGAAGTTCTTGAAACTAGTCAAAAGGTGCCCATGACTAAAAAAGAAACAAACTCTGTGATAAGTAGGAGGAAAAGGATTATCTTCATTTGGTAAAGAGTATCTACATAGACTTTACTTTAATACCTATAGATAAATGTGACTCTTAGCCTTCATCTGGGGAACATCTGTCCTTGGCAGATGGCACTTGACTAAAAGACCCTGTCCTGGTTTGCTTCTCTGCTTCTGTGATAAAATACTAATTGAAATCAATTTATGGAGGAAATAGTTGATTTGGCCTATCAATTATAATTCATCATATAGGGAAGCCAAGGCAGGAACTCAAGGCAGGAACACAAGGCAAGACCTAAATATAGGACCTGAAGCAGAGAGCGTGGAGAATGGATGTCATTAAACTGCTTTTATTCTCAGATTGTTTTCTTGTATTCAAAACCAGAATGCTCAGGGGTGACACTGCTCAGAATATCCTGGGCCCTAGATATATCTATGTTTAATAAAGGAAATGTCCTAAAGACAATTCTATAGACCAGTCTTATGAACTCAGCTGCTCAAATGAAGTTCTCTCTTTCCAAATGACTCTACATTAAAAACAGAAACAAAAACAAATAGAACTAAACAGCATAGACCCATAACTTGTCATCATGCAGATAGAAGAAAGTATGGAGAACTTAGTCCTAAATACAGCATCTGTATCACAATACCTCCTCTTATGTAAAAATTAATAATAAATAATAATAATATAAAAATACAATAATATAATAATTTCAAGTAAACTTCAGTTTACATTGAAAATAAAACATACGTATATCTGTGAAGAATAAGAAGAAAATGTCATGGAGTGAGAAGAGGAAGAATTATTACTCCCTAGGATCGAGGATCATCACAGAAGACAGGATATGAAGATTTTAAGAGCCAGAACTAGTGAGTGACTTCATATCAAAACGTTGTTTTCCAGATAGGGAAGGACAGCTGTACACAAGAACTCAAAGCATCTATAACTGTGTGTCTGATACCTGGGCACAGTCAAAGCAAACAAAATCCTTTTTGGTACTTGATGGATGTTGGGGAAAAGAGAATCAGTATTCTTGTATTCTTTAGAGATGCAATAACTAAGAGACAACCCAAACTCCAGTAGATGGCTCAATACCCACAAATGTACTGGCAATACTATGTAGATTTACAGGAGTTCTTGCTTGTTTGTTTTTTAATTCATCTTGTTTGTGTTTTCATTTTAAATTCATTATATATGCATGGGGTATCTGATTGCATGTGTGTCTATGTATCACTTTCACACCTTATATCTGCAAAGGCCAGAATATGGCATTATATAACCCAGGACTGAGTTATTGATGATTGTTAGTCATCATTTTGGTGGTGGCAACTGAAATGTAGTCATCAGAAAAAAATAAACTGTGTTCTTAACCACTGAAGCTCTTCTTCAGTGACATAAAACAAGATCCTTCTTCTTCTTCTTCTTCTTCTTCTTCTTCTTCTTCTTCTTCTTCTTCT
>JANHMN010000015.1:19175944-19269305 GCA_030674055.1 Rhabdomys pumilio | reverse complement strand
CTCCTCCTCCTCCTCCTCCTCCTCCTCCTCCTCCTCCTCCTCCTCCTTCTTTAGTTTTAGAAAAGCAAATTAAATTTGGAGAAAAACTGGTAGGGGCATATAAGAGAGGAATTAGAGAAGGAATATGTATGTATGAATGCATTATAAATATTCTTTGAAAATTTCATATGTATAACCCATTGAGTTTTAATACAATCTAACTTAGTCCTTCCCCTTCAATTTCTTCCAACGCTTCATTACATCTTCCTCCCATCTTTCTGTACTCTTCTTTCTACTCACTTGAGTCCATTACTTGTGCCACTATGTCCATGGTTATAGGGCCATCCACTAGAACATGGGCAACTCACTTGGGACTGCATTCCAGAAGAAGCAAGATCTAACATCAACACTTGCAAACTGTTTCATGAAACAGAAAGAAGAAATAGTTACCAAAAATTCTACAAAGCCAATATTATCCTGATATAAAACAAAGTTACAAAAGAGATTTCTGTTTCTGACAAATATTAATACAAAAATGTTCAACAAAATGCTTCAAAGGGTATATGGGAAAGGAGAACTGTTATTCATTGTTGGCGTGGATGCAAATTAGTGCACTCGTTTTGAAAATCGTTTTGGAGGCTGAAAAACTTAAATAAAGTACTAAAACATAACCTGGTTATTTTACCATACCACAGAGATAGTTCTACACAGATTTATTGCTGCTCTACTCACTATTGCAAGGAGATAAAACCAAACTAGTTTTTCATCAATGAATGAATAAATAATAAAAATCTGAACATGTTTAAAATGCACCAAAGAAAAGTGCAATCACAGCATTTTCAGGAAATTGAAGTTAGAATGTTTGACTGAGGTCATTAATCCTTGGGAAAAATAAATATCCTCCCCTATGTGCAAATCCTATTCTATAATGTATACATGCACATAAGTCAACAAGTGACCCATGGGCATAGTAGGACATGTAGAAGGAAGAACAAGAAAATAAAATTAGGGCATGAGGAAAGACAAAATGAGGTAATTGAGATATGAATTGCAAAGGAAAAGATAAAGCCAGCTGTTTTCCTGGTTCTAAGTCTGTCATGGATCTTTAAAGTTTTATTTGTGGGGAGCTACCTAAAGAACATAACTGATAATGAAGACATAAAATACAAAGCAAAACTCTAAGTTTTAGAACGTCAATTAAAACTGCACAGAAATTCATTACAACATGTATACTTTGAGTTTGTGAGAGTGCATGCTTGAGTGTCTGTGTTAACCTAGCCATGAGATGACTCTTATTTGCAAGTTCTTTACAGTAAAATGCTTAAAAATATCATCAATACAATACTTGCAGACAAAATGCATGAATATATTTAAAAGAAGTTGTTTTATATGGCAAAGTTACTTTCATTCTAGGGATGCACAATTAATTCAACAAACATGAATCAAAAGGTATCATGCAGTATATAGTTAGACTTATATTATTGGATTCATAGATGTGAAAAGGTTCAACATGCCAGCATGACAAACTTCTGATGAAATTAGAATTTTAAGGAAACATAGAAAAGGCTGTATATGATAAACATATAGCCAACAATAAACTAAGTACAGAAAAGAGAGTATTTCTTCTAAAATATGGAAACAATCCAAAAGTAACCACTACCTCTATTCTTGTTCAGTACAGGACTCAAAACCAAGTTAAAGAAATATAACAAAAGAAAAAAGGGTTAGAAATACCAATAAGAATATTTTTTAAAAGCCTATTTGCAGACATGATTCTATTTAAAGATTCTGCAAACTTCAAAAGGTCACATTTAGATCTGAATCATTTTTGCTGTAAAGATTCAGGGTTAAAATCAACATACAAAGATAAGTATCTGAAAAATAAACTAGTAAATTAGGAAACATATACTTTTTTACAATACTTTCCACAAAACAAAGTGCTTAGGAATAAAGGCAATCAAGGCAATGAAAGACCTCTGGGTTCTATAAGTTGACGCTCCTTTCTCTCTCTCTCTCTCTCTCTCTCTCTCTCTCTCTCTCTCTCTCTCTCTCTTTCACACACACACACACACACACACACACACACATACACACACACCAATATTTTTGAGACTTTTCAACTTCTGTAGCCATAAGGGAAACGAAAATTAAAACTACATTGAGATTTCCTCTCACTCCAGTCAGAGTGACTATTAAGAAAAAAGCAAGTGACAACAGATGTCTGTCAACAGATGAATGGATAATGAAAATGTGATACACAACAGAATGCGATGAACATATACAAAGGAATTTTACTCAGCTTCAGAAAAAAAAAATGAAATTGTGAAATGTACATTGAAGTGAATGGGTCTGGAAATTAGTATTTTAAATGAGGTAATGAAAGAAAATGAAAAATACGACATGTTTTCATTCATGTGTGGAGGCTATCTTTAACACTTAACTAGGTAGGTGTCATAAAACTAGAAACTGGATCAAAGAGGGAGGAGGAGGAGGTAGAACGTACTTGACATCAAAGTGGATAGAACTGGTACAGAGATGTGAGCTGGAGATGAGGAAGATGGTGGAGAAAGGCAAGGGAAGGAGGAACAACTGAGGAAGGTACGTATAAAAAACACCTCAATGATAGCAATTACATTGTATACTGATTTTAAAGCTGAGGAGACGACAAAAGTCCTAAAAATAATAAATTCTTATAGGCTACAGGATCGACCTACATAAATTGATTACATGATTGTATTCGAACAAGTCACATAAAGATTACAATATTAATATCATACTTCAATTCATAATCAAGCTCTGGGAAATGGATTACTTAGGGACAGACTAACCAAGTAGACTGGAAATCAGAAAATATTGACAAGAAGAAGGAAAATAAAAACCCCACAAAAGCAGAGACATAGCATTTTTATAGTTTTGAAGATCCAGTACAGAAGATTTCCCCCTGAGTAGTCTGAAATGATGTAAAGCTATTCTTACCAAAGTCACAGCAAGGTGTTTTGTAGACACGGGCCATCTTATAATTAAATTTCTAAATTTAGGGTCTTAAAATAGCCAAATAACCTTGACAAAGTAGAATGGAGAGAAATGACTTTACATGATGTTAACGGAAACTTGATAGCATTGATTTTGGTGGTAAATGAAGTCAGTGAAACTGGATAGAGAACTTACACACATGACTGTGCTCAACTAATGTTTGATGAATCCACAATTAGATAAATACAGGTTAACATACTATTTACATCTTTAAAAATTATACATGTGGGATGGATAAATACTATTTAATTATAAATGCTTGTACATGGAAACTAAAACCAAAGTGACGTAATACCACAACTATCAGAACTGTAACAATGAATCATTATATACACACATATGAGTCTATATGTAACTTCTGAATGCTAAAAACTATGCAGGAAAAAATATATATATATATATATATTGCTAATGTGGATGCAAAAAAATCCAGGTTTTTTGGCATGTTCTTAAAATACTAAATGTATACATTCTAGATGGATCAACAGTTAGAATCTTGGGTATATCTCCTAGAGAACTGTAATCTTAGATGCACAGAAACTTAGTAAGCATACAGAATCAGCAAGAGACCACACTATAACAAAGGGCTGGAATGAGAAAACGGCTTTACTGTTGTAGGCAAGCATCTCACTAGGCACTTCACGTTTTTTATAGCGTTTTGTCAGGTTGATGCTATCTATATTGTGGTCCAGAAGGCACTAAACCCACTTGAAAAAAATACCCGCATCAGGGAGGGGCGTTTTATTGGTTAATCATTGGCATAAGGAACTCAGCTCACTAGGGTGGCACCCAAGCTGGTGGTCCTGGGTTGTATAAGAAAATTGGCTAAGAAGACCATGGGTAACAATCTAGCAAGAATCTTTCCTCCATGGTCTACTTCAGTGCCTGCCTCCAGTATTTTAACTTGAGTACCTGCCCTGACTTCCCTCTGTGATGGACTATGATCAGGATGTGTAAGATAAATAAATTCTTCCCTTCCCAAATTGCCTTAATTTGGAATGTTTTATCACAGCATCGGAAAGCAAACACTGTATTTAGTCAAACTGCTGAGAAGAAGCTAATCTTATCTAATCTCCACATGAATGGACATTAGTTAAGAAATGTACCTGTGGGCAAAAGGACAAATGTTTACAGATCATTGTAAGGGCTTACGCTCATTTAGAAAATCAGTGGTTGTATATTCATCTCCAGCGAATTCATCTCCAGCGACCATGACGTTACTAACACAGAGTAGTCAGCTAGGTTTTTAGTACAACACACAGCTTCCTTCTTGTTGAGCCCATGGATTTTAGGTTTTATTAGCTAGATGTTGATTACTGCCAAGGTCTGCATCCTTAGGATTATCATGGCATGCTGGTTGTTCATGTGGCTCATAGACATCATAGCTTAGTGGGACTATTGGTTCCTTCCTCCCTCTGAAAGCTTGCATGGCTCTGCTAGTACCATGAATGCTTGTATTCAGGGAGGGGGCATTCAGGTCAGTTCTAGCTCAGGGATCTCTGGATTCTGTGTGTGAAGTGAATGGTGCTTTCAGCAATAAACACTTACTATCTACCTCTGTTCACGAACCAAGGACAGCAACAGTAGGCTGTGTGATCTGAGTCTCTCAGACAGCACTCCTACACATCAAAAGAGAGTTTCTCAGGTCAAGTATTGTGGGTTTTGTTAAGTCAAGAATCAAATTCCTTGGGAGGAGTTTTATTAGCTGATTTTCTTTTAAAGTTTATTGACAGAGAATAGTGTGTATTAATAGGAGTATTTAGGTAAAGAGTGAATAGTTTGATTTCTTGTGGCTTTTCAGATAGCCTAAATATTATTTTACACACCTCCCTCTTTCTATACTTACCTCCCCTGTATCACCATACTTCCCATCCCTAGAGACCTCCCTCCTCCCATTTTTTCTTTCATTTCACCTGTACACATTATTCCACAGTGTATTAAATAAGAGGAATGAATGGTCCTCTTTATTCCATTATATCGAAAATATGTTGAGAAATATTTAAAGTTTATTTGCATATTAAACTATATACATATACACTTGTGGACACATATCTATATTCATTTTTAAATAAATAATTTTGTTTAGAGGTAAATAGCATTTTCAATGAATTCCCCAACATTTTTTATGGTTTAAGTTGAATTTGATTTTACTTCTACTGCGATGTGTTCTAAATCCTTGAGAACATGTTAAAGTGAATTGAGCTTGTGGGTTTTCTGTTTACTCTTGCTTTCAGATGCTTTAATTAATGTTCAGTTAGAACTAATTTTCTTGGGAATGTGTGAGGAGAATCTCATGGTTGTGGTGTGTGGTGATATAAGACTACTCATGTTAAAGTAGCCAAGAATCAAACACACAGAAAGAAGCTGAGATCTCAGAAGTCACTCAAAGGCTTAATTCTAGTAACTTACCTTCCCCTGGCTACTAAAAGTTACACCATCTTTCAGTAGCATCATGGGCTTGTGACTAGCTACTAATAAGTGGCATTTGGGAAACACTTGAGATGCAAAAAGTACGAGCCAGTTAGAAGTTATATAACTTTTGTTTTAGGATGAAATGTTCTATAGATATCAGTTAAGTCCAATTGGTTCATAACTTCTGTTAGCTTCATTGTGGCTCAGTTTAGTTTCTGTTTCCACGATCTGTCCATAGCTGAGAATGGGGTGTTGAAATCTCCCATTATTATTGTGTGAGGTGCAATGTATACTTTAAGCTTTAGTAAAGTTTCTTTTATGTATGTGGGCAACCTTGCATTTAGGGCATAGATGTTCAGAATTCAGAGTTCCTCTTGGTACATTTTTCCTTTGATGAATATTAAGTGTCCTTCCTTATCTTTTTTGATTACTTTTGGTTAAAAATAGATTTTTATATAATATTAGAATCGCTACTCCAGCTTGTTGCTTGGGACTATTTGCTTGGAAGATTGTTTTCCATCTTTTTACTCTACCTTCTCCAAAACAGACCATATAATTGGTCACAAAACAGACCTTAACAAATACAAAAAGATTGAAATAATCCCTTGCACCCTATCAGACCACCATGGACTAAGGCTCATCTTTAATATTGACAAAAACAACGGAAACCCCACATACACGTGGAAACTGAACAATGCTCTACTCAATGATGACTTGGTCAAGGAAGAAATAAACAAAGAAATTAAAGACTTTTTAGAATTTCATGAAAATGAGGATACATCATATCAAAACTTGTGGGACTCCATGAAAGCAGTACTAGGAGGAAAACTCATATCTCTAAGTACCAACAAAAAGAAACTGGAAAGAGCACACACAAACAACTTGACAGACCACCTGAAAGCGTTAGAACAAAAAAGAAGCTAATATACCCAAGAGGAGTAGATGACAGGAAATAATCAAACTCAGAGCTGAAATCAACCAAGTGGAAACAGAAAGAACTATACAAAATATCAACAAAACCAGGCGCTGGTTCTTTGAGAAAATCAACAAGATAGACAAACCCTTAGCCAGACTAACCAGAGGGCACAGAGACAGTACTCAAATTAATAAAATCAGAACTGAAAAGGGAGACATAACAACAAAAACTAAGGAAATTTAAAAAATCGTCAGATCCTACTATAAAGGCCTATACTCAACAAAATTGGAAAATCTGGATGAAATGGACAATTTTCTAGACAGATACCAACTATCACAATTAAAACAGGAGCAGATAAACCATCTAAACAGTCCCATAACCCCTAAAGAAATAGAAGCAGTCATTAAAGTCTCACCAGGACCAGATAATTTTAGTGCAGAATTCTATCAGACCTTCCAGGAAGACCTAATACCAATTCTCTTCAAACTATTCCACAGAATAGGAACAGAAGGAACAATACCCAATTCATTCTATGAAGTTACAATTATGCTCATACCTAAACCTCAGAAAGAACCAACAAAGAAAGAGAACTACAGACCAATCTCTCTTATGAATATTGATGCAAAAATACTCAATAAAATTCTCACAAACCTAATCCAAGAACACATCAAAACAATCATCCATCATGATTAAGTAGGCTTTATCCCAGGAATGCAGGAACAGTTCAATATACAGAAATCCATCAATATAATCCACTATATAAACAAACTCAAGAAAAAAACACATGATCATCTCACTAGATGCTGAAAAAGCATTTGACAAAATTCAACATCCCTTCATGTTAAAAGTCTTGGAAAGATCAGGAATTCAAGGCCCATACCTAAAAATAGTAAAAGCAGTATACAGCAAGCCAGTAGCCAAAATCAAACTAAATAGAGAGAAACCTGAAGCAATTCCACTAAGATCAGGGACTAGACAAGGCTCTCTCCCTACCTATTCAATATAGTATTGGAAGTTCTAGCTGGAGCAATTAGACAACAAAAGGAAGCCAAAGGGATACAAATAGGAAAGGAAGAAGTCAACATTTCACTATTTGCAGATGATATGATAGTATACTTAAGTGACCCTAAAATTTTCACCAGAGAACTCCTAAACCTGATAAATGATTTCAGTAAAGTGGCTGGATATAAAATCAACTCAAACAAATCAGTAGCCTTCCTATACTCAAAAGATAAACAGGTTGAGAAAGAAATTAGGGAAGTGACACCCTTCACAATAGTTACAAACAATATAATATACCTTGGAGTGAATCTAACCAAGCAAGTAAAAGATCTGTATGACAAGAACTTCAAGTCTCTGAAGAAAGAAATAGAAGATCTCAAAAGATGGAAAGATCTCCCATGCTCCTGGATTGGCAGGGTTAATTTAGTAAAAATGACCATCTTGCCAAAAGCAATCTACAGATTCAATGCAATCCTCATCAAAATTACAAATCAATTCTTCATAGAGATAGAAAAAGAGCAATTTGCAAATTCATTTGGAATAACAAACAAAAAAAAAACAGGATAGCAAGAACTATTCTCAACAATAAAAGAATTTCTGGGGGAATCACCACCCCTGACCTCAAACTGTACTACAGGGAAATAGTGGTAAAAACTGCATGGTATTGGTACAGATACAGGCAGGAAGATCAATGGAATAGAATTGAAGATCCAGAAATGAACCCACACACCTATGACCACTTGATCTTTGACAAAGGAGCCAAAACCATCCAGTGGAAAAAGGACAGCATTTTCAGCAAATGGTGCTGGTTCAACTGGAGGTCAGCATGTAGAAGGATGTAAATCAATCCATTCTTATCTCCATGTACAAAGCTCAAGTCCAAGTGGATAAAGGACCTTCACATAAAACCAGATACACTGAAACTAATAGAAGAGAAGGTGGGGAAGACCCTCGAATACCTAGGCACAGGGGGAAAGTTCCTGAACGGAACACCAATGGTTTATGCTCTAAGATCAAGAATTGACAAATGGGACCTCATAAAATTGCAAAGCTTCTGTAAGGCAAAGAACATTGTAAATAAGACAAAATGGCAACCAACAGATTGCGAAAAGTTTCTTTACCAATCCTACATCCGATAGAGGGCTAATATCCAAGATATACAAAGAACTCAAGAAATTATATTCCAGACAACCAAATAACCCTATTAAAAATGGGGTACAGAGCTAAACAAAGAATTCTCAACTGAGGAAACTCAAATGGCCAAGAAGCACCTTAAGAAATGCTCAACATCCTTAGTCATCAGGGAAATACAAATCAAAACAACCCTGAGATACCACCTCATACAAGTCAGAATGGCTAAGATTAAAAACTCAAGTGATAGTAGATGCTGGTGAGGATGTGGAGAAAGAGGAACATTCTTCCATTGTTGGTGGAATTATAAGCTGGTACAACCACTCTGGAAAACAGTCTGGTGGTTCATCAGAAAATTGGACATAGCATTACCTGAGGATACAGTTATACCTATCGTGGGCACATACCCAGAAGATGCTCCAACATACAAGGACATATGCTCCACTATGTTCATAGCAGCCTTATTTTTAATAGCCAGAAGCTGGAAAGAACCCAGATGTCCTTCAACAGAGGAATGGGTACAAAAAATGTGGTACACTTACACAATGGAGTATTACTCAGCTATTAAAAATAATAAATTTGAGAAATTCTTAGGTAAATGGATGGAACTAGAAATTATCATCCTCAGTGAGGTAGCCCAACCACAAAATAACACGCATGGTATTTACTCACTGATAAGTGAATGTTAACCCAAAAGCTTGGAATAGTCAAGACTCAACTCACAGACCACATGAAGCTCATGAAGAAGGAAGACCAAGTGTGGATGCCTCAGTCCTACTTAGAAGGAGTAACAAAAATACTCAAGGGAGCAAATATGGAAACAAAATGTGGGACAGAAACTGAAGGAGGGGCCATTTGGAAACCATTCCACCTGGGTATCCATCCCATGTATAGTCACCTAAGCTAGACACTAATGTGGATGGCTGGAAGTGCATGCTGACAGGAGCCTGATGTAGCTGTCTCTGTAGAGGTCTGCCAAAGTCTGACATATTCGGAGGCAGATGCTCACAGCTAACCACTGATATGACCAAGGGTTTCCCAATGGAGAAGTTAGAGAGAAGATTGAAGGAGCAGAAAGGGTTTGTGACCCCATAAGGAGAGCAACAATACCAACCAACCAGAGCTCCCCAGGGTCTAAACCACCAGCCTGGGAGCACATAGAGAGGGACCCATGACTCCAGCTGTATATGTAGGGGAGGATGGCCTTGTCGGGCATAGGTGGGAGAGGAGATTCTTGGTCCAATGAAGGATGAATAGGAGTGGGAGGGAATGTGAGGGTGGAGAAGTGGGAGAGGATAGTTCGGGGCACATCCTCGTAGAAGCATGAGGATGGGGGATGGGATAGGAGGTTCCTGGGTGGTGGGGGGAAGTGGGGTAAGGGGATAAAATCTGAAATGTAAATATAATACCCAATAAAAATAAATTTAAAAAAAGTTATATAACTTTTCATACATGGCCACCATTGTTATATAACTTTCTTTCTAGTAAAACAACACAATCTACTAGACTCACCTTTTGTCACTTTGTCAGACAAGAATTCTGTCTTGAAAATGGCACCTAATTGCATTACTATTTATAATTTAAGCACCAAAGACATTATTTCATATGTTGATTATCTCTTCCAGTTACTTAGAAATTTTCCCTAAAAGATAGTTCTGTTCATAGCTGAATCAGATGTTTATAAACTAAATCTTTTTGAATCTTTAAATTTCAGCATGGCTAGCATAAATCTAGAATTTTGTCTGGATTTTTATTTTTTTATTTATGTTATTCTTTAAAATTTATTTATTCACTTTACATCCCAATATCAGCCCCTCCCCCTCCCCCCACTCTTCCCAGTTCACCATCAAGGGAAGCCAAGGCAGGAGCTTGAATCATAAACCACAGAGGAACACAGCTCACTGGGTTGGTCCCTGTAGCTTGCTCTGCTACCTTCCTCATATGACCCACGCTCACCTGTGTGGGGATTGGTACCCTGAGTGGACTGGGAACTCATACACCAGCTAGTATTCAAGGTAATAGCCTACAGACATACTCACATGCTAATCTGATGAAGGCAGGTCTTCAATTGAAGTCTTTTCTCTCAGATGTGTCAAGTCGGCAACCAAATTAGACATCAAAGAAAAAAAATAGCCATATGGAGACATTTTATGAATGCTGTTTGTTTAATCACTAAGCAACTTCCAAAAGACATTACTTGCATGCTAGTTTCATTTTTTGCTCTCTGTCCTGGAGATAATCCTTTTTAAAATGTGACAGCCTCTATGAAGAATCAAGAAGGATTCTGAACTCACATGAGTGCACAGTGATACCCATGAAGATTAGGAAGAAACAAAGCAAGAACAGGTAAAGAGGGAAGAAATGAAAAAGACCTGGGTGAGAACCATTGCCATTGACAGCCCTGAAAACTCAGTTAGATTTTAAAGACTACGTCCTGGATTTCCCTCCATGGAGAGCCAAATAATCAAAATACATATATAACAGGGATCAGAAAAGACACAAATGCCATTCTTTGTTCCGTCCAGGTCTAGTATTTGACACAATAGTGACCATATACTTTTGCAACCTTCTCATGGCCCTTGGGACATTCCTCACACTTAAGACCGTGAAAGATATACAATTTGTAATTTCATATCATGCCTGCTTACCCTGGATGGAAGTTTTCCCTTTTTTACAGGAAGAAATAAAGGGCTACATTAAAAATATCAGCACAGGTGTCAGATTAAGGGAACCCTTAAGTGAGAAGCAAAGTCTCCAGTCTCTGAGGCTGCCTCATTCCCAGCTACAAGGGTTTTCAGGGAAGGTTTCAGTCATCCAAGTCTGCACAGCCTTCAGGTATAAACATGCCCTGTAGGGTCATCTGCAAGCACCATAAACCAGCTTATCATGGAGTCATAAGAGATGACTATGTAGTATATAGCACAGGCCACATGTGGGTGTAGGGGACAGGACCCAAGTGCCATGTGGAGCATGACAAATAGAAAGGCTCCCAGTGCAGACTTGATAGATTAGGTAAATTGGGATTTGGGAACTAAAACAATAAAGGTAAGTCTAGACAGGAGGGGTCAGGACACATCCCTATAGCAATCTGTGCAAACTGTCTCTGGAATTAAGGACATAATATTTAATAGATGGAAAAGAACTCTAAGTTTCTCAAAAGGGGGAGGTAAGAAATGTGATGAAACTTGCCTTAAGGAGGTGGAGGGAAAATATCTTTAATGACTTTTGAATTAAAATGCCTTTCTTCAAATATGGACAATAGATGGGGTCCTATCCAACTGCTCTATCTTATAGTCAGAGAAATGGGCATACATTCAGAGGGCATCACAAGCAAGATAGTCTGTCTTTCTACTTGCCTCCTTTTAAAAAAGAAAATTCTGCAGTGAAGAGATGTTTTTCTAAGAAAACATTAAAGTGATTGAGGATCAAAGAAAGACACGAGTGCAGTAATAACCTAAGAGGAGAGAAGGAGAGAGAGTATGACAGTGGAGAGTTACTCTCAGAAAATGTGCCAATTCCAGACAGATTTATGAGATATTTCTACTTTTAAGAAGCATCTTCCCTCCACTATGTAAACACTTTTAGTATATACACAGAGAATCTCAAAATGTAATGAATTCCTTAAAAATTCAATTCCAAAGTCTGACAAATATTGAACTTTAAATCATCCTTATGTATATAGATCTAGTTGCTGTAGATTAATATTGATAAATGAAACCCAGAAGTTCATTGCAACAATACATTAAAACCATGTAAGTTTTGTCTCATCTATGTGGAAATTCTACAAGAAATCAATTAATTTGCCAAAATAAAATTAGATAAAATTTGTAAAACCATGACACCATACAATATACACCTGGAAAACAACTTAGAATACTGTCAAATTTTTCAACATCAAAAAAGTAATTCCACATAGAAAGAAAGCAGAGACTGTCTTTTGATTTCCTTTTCATCTCTAGGGTTCAATGTTGCAATATTTGTGCATGTAGGTAAGCTCTCAATCACTGAACTAGATTCCCAACACAAAACTCACTCTATTATCATAAGAATTATATATTCTGAGAAGGACCATATCAAATGTAGCTGTCATCTTTTATAATCCAAGATGGAGACAGGCTCAGATGTTATCCTTGCCATTATTAGTTTGTGCTACTCTGTAAGTTTAAGCCAATGTGATAATGGAAGGACTCAAAAAGACTCAGTATTAGAAACATACACACAAATGCTCACAATGCTTTCTCTTACCTGTTTCAAACACTAAGCCAGTCAGTCTTAGTTTTACTATTGTTACAATGAAGCACCATTACCAAAAGCAAGTTAGGGAGCAAACAGTTTGTTCAGCCTATACTTCCACAAGCTACTTCAGCACTAAAGAATAGGAATGCAAGCAAATGTGAAACCTGAAGTCAGAAGCTAATTCAGAAACTGTGAAGGAGACTTACACCCAGTGGCTTAATCAGCCTGCTTTCCTATAGTATCCATGATCACCTCCCCAGGGTTTGCTCTACTACAGTAGACTGGGCCCACTCATATCAATCACTAACAAAGAAAATGCCCTACAGGTTTGCCTACAGTCTCATCTTATGGAGGCACTTTCTCAGTTGAGGCTCCCTTCTCCCTAATGACATAAAACAACTTGACATAAAACTATCCAGTACAAATGACCTCTTGTAAACTTGACACACAAACACCTTACTGTTAAGCCACAATCTTTCCTTTCTTGTTTACCCCCCAAGATCTCACATTAAAAACGGAATTTCAAATTCAAAAATATTAAAAGTTCAGTTTCTTAAAATATCTAGTTTCCTTAAAAATACAAAATCTCACTTAAAAGTTCAAAATCTCTCACCTGTGGTGAGAGAGCATTTGCGTGTATGTTTCTAATACTGAGTCCTTTTGAATCCTTCCATTATCACACTGGCTTAAACTTACAGAGTAGCACAAACTAATAATGGCAAGGATAACATCTGAGCATTAAGTTGCATTAAGTTATATTAAAAATACAACTTAAGTTGAATATATTCTTACTTTAAAAGGAAGTGCTTGGGTCACTTCTCTAGCAGTGCCCTCCGCAACACACACAGCTTGTCTTCTAGGCTCTGGCTGGCTCCACTGCTGCTGCTGTTCTTGGTGGTCATTTCATGGTACTGTCTTAATTTCTTGTGTCAAAGCAATTGCAGAAGCAGTAGTGCTAGCAATTAATGTAATTAAAGTTGTTATATCAGCAATAATCAAGCCCACTACCCTCTTGCTTCTTCTTAAAGCCTGACTCACTTCTTCCAGTATTGGAAGCTTTTTTTCAGAAAACCAAGGTTCTGTAATACTCAGGGCAACAAGACAAAAGCTGGTTGATAGACCCCTGTAAGAGACATGCCAGGTTTCAACACAGTAACACAATTAGAAAGTATAAGAAGCTGGAAAGAACCCAGATGTCCTTCAACAGACGAATGGATACAGAAAATGTGGTACATTTACACAGTGGAGTACTACTCAACTATTAAAAACAATGAATTTATGATATTCTTAGGCAAATAGATGGAAATGGAAAATCTCATCCCGAGTGAAGTAACCCAATCACAAAAGAACACACATGGTATGCACTCACTGATAAGTGGATAATAGCCCAAAAGCTTACAATACCTAAAATACAAGTCACAGACCATATGACGCTCAAGAAGAAGGAAGACCAAAGTGTGGGTGCTTTGGTCCTTCTTAGAAGGAATAACAAAGCACTTACAGGAACAAGTAAAGAGACAAAGTGTGGAGCAGAGACTGGAGGAGGGACTGCCTGGAGACTGCCCTACCTGGGAATCCATCCTGTGTGCAGTCACCAAATGCAGACACTGTTGTGGATGCCAGGAAGTGCATGCTGACAGGAGCCTGATATATCTGTCTCCTGAGAGACTCTGCCAGAGCTTGACATATACAGAGGTGCATGCTCATAGCTAACCATTGAACTGACCACAGGGTTCCCAATGGAGGAGTTAGAGAGAAGACTGAAGGAGCTGAAGGGGCTTGCGGCTCCATGGGGAGAGTGACAATATCAACCAACCAGAACTCCCAGGATATAAACTGCCAGCCTGGGAACACACATGGAGGGACTCATGGCTCCTACTGTATATGTAATTGAGGACGGCCTTGGTCCCAGGAAGACTGGATGCCCCAGTGTGGTGGAATTCGAGGGCAGGGAGGCAGGAATTGGTGTATGGGAAGGGGTACAACATCACAGAAGTAAGAAGAAGGGGTGGGATAAGGAGTTTTGAGGGGGAATGGGGAAAAGAAATAACATCTGAAAGATAAATAAATAAAATATCCAATAATTAAAACACCAGATAATAGAACTGGCTATTTGAGTCAAGCATTTGAGACTTTTAATCAACTATTTAATATTACCCATATTACTGGGATTCCTTATAATCCTCAAGGACAAGGTATTGTGGAAGGGGCCCATGGAACTTTAGAACAATAGCTTCATAAAATAAAAAGGAGGGGAGTTATATGCCCATACACCACAAATTTATTTAAATCGTGCTATTTTTATTTTAAAATTTTAAAAACTTTGGATGCCAAGGAACTTTCTGCTGAGTGTCTATGGCGCCCTACAACTAGGCATACTTATGTAGGTGAAAAGGAAGGATCCACTTAGTGGCGTATGGCATGATCTTGATCAGGCATCTTCAACATTCTTACCTTCCAGTCTCCTACAGAACAGTTCACTAAACTCTCCACAGTCCGTGGCTTCTCTAGCCCAAGGGTCCAAATTCTTTCCACAATCCTCCCCCAAAACACATGGTCAGGTCTCTAAAAGCAATACCCCACTATTCTGCGCCAACTTCTCTTGGGTAAGGTTAGTATTGCATAGTACTAAATAGTAGTCCATCACTGAAGGAAATTAGGACAGAAACTCAAGCAGGGCTGGAACCTAGAAGCAGGAACTGATATAGAGACCATGAAGGAATGCTGCTTAGTGGCTTGTTCTCCACAGCTTGTACAGCCTGCTTTCTTATAGAGTCCAGGACCACCTACCCAAGGATGGCTTCACCCTTCCCTCCACCCAGGGAAGGCCTGGGCCTTCCCAAATGAATCACTAATTAAGAAAATGCCCTACAGGCTTGCCTATAGCCTGATCGTATGCAAGCATTCTCTCAATCAAGGCTCTTTCTTCTTCACAGACTCTAGCTTGTGTCAAGTTAACATAAAACTAGCCAGCACAGTCACCTACTATTCTGCTAGAAATATTCATAGTCTAGTAAATGATAAACCCCAATAAATATAGAAACTCATTATGTATCTAGAAAAGCAGGTAAAACTTTTTTATAAGTGATGAATTAAAAAAATTAAGATAAACCTAGCAGCTAATACAATTTCCCTAATTGATTAACAGTGATGACAATGCCAGGCACTATCCTTTATGCATTATTAGCCTATATGCATATTATCTCATTTAATATTCGATAATCTGCAAATAACAATACTATTTATCATAATCCCTTAGAAACAAGCTTTTGAAGATTAAGACACATGTCTAAATTTATTAGTAGATAAATATGAATAGTTATAAAAACAATGTCAAAACATTAAATAGCATAAACTTCAATAAACTGAGAAATATCTTTTGTCTCCTCTCTGGATACAGAGATTAAAACCATAAGATATCACTTTCCCCAATATGTTAAACTCTGAGGTTTATTAAAAGTATAAATAAGGGTACATATGCTCTGAAAAGTTACCATGGAAGATAAAGTTGTCTAGGGGGAACCTTCCATACTGAGTATTCAGTGTAAGAAATTCTTTACTAAAATCTGTTCAAGCACAGTGAGTGACTTGTAGAAACATTTATCATATCCATGTATAGAAAAAAAGAACAATGCAGTATGTCATGAGATGATGTTTCCTTTATCAATAGCATTTGAACCCCTGCGCCCTGTGCAGCTTTTTCCTTTCTATTCCTTGCACAGCCTATTTGGAGGCCATGCCTCTTCCTTCATTGAAGAAGATATTATTGATATTTTTGATACCTAGAAGAAATAATTTTTATATGCAGGATGCTCTACTCTTAATTATGAATATGACTTTTCTGATTCCAACTATTTTCTATAAACTTCATTTTAATTGTGTGTCTGTGTGTGTGTGTGTGTGTGTGTGTGTGTAGTCTTAATAAATGGTATGTAACATGAATTCTATACATATATCTGTATTTGGGACTACATTATGCTGAATACTACAGGTTTTATAACCTCTGACCACAGGTTACACATAGTGACAGGTGAACTCCAGTGTATAGTACTGACATCTGTGAGGGCTTACTTGTTCATCACAATGGAGGCTGTCACATGACAAGACAAAATAACCATGCTACCATCTGAGATCTCTCTTACTTTTATCGTGAATCCCATTATGGAGACCCTATCTGCCCAAGTTAGAGTTTCCATTGCTGTGAAGAGACACCATGACCAAAGCAACTCTTATAAACAAGAACAGTTAATTGGATCTAGGAGTACAAGTTCAGAAATTTAGTCCATTATCGTCATGGCAGGGAGCATGACAGCATGCAGGACACTTCATATGAGACAAACATTTAAATGCATGAGCCCATTGGGGCCAAACCTATTCAAACCACCACATTCCACTCCCTGACCCCCATAGGACAGCATAATGCAAAACACATTTAGTCCAACTTCAAAATTTTCCATAATCTATTACAGTCTCAACAATGTTTAAAGAGTCCAAAGTTCACAGTCTCTTCTAAGATTCAAACAATCTCTTAACTATAATCCCCTATAAAATCAAAATCAAAAAGTAGGTTACATAACTCTAACATATCATGGCACAGGATATACATTATAGTTCCAAAACATAGGCAAGTGAGAATAGTGAGGAAATCCTGGACCAAAGCAAGACTGAAAAGCAGCTGGGAAAACTACAAACTCTGCATCTCCATGTCTGATGTCAAAGCATTCTTTAGGTCTCCAACTCCTTTCATTGTTGGGGACCGCAACACATTTCTTTCTCTTGGGCTGTTTCCACTCCCTGTTAGAAGCTTTCCTCAGCAGGTATCCCATGGCTCTATCATATCTAAACTCTTGAGGTCTCCAATACAACCTAGGCTTCACTGTCACTGCTTCTAAAACGCTGCTGCTGCTGCTGCTGCTGCTGCTGCTGCTGCTGCTGCTGCTGCTGCTGGTAGTCATTCCATGATACTGGCATCTCCCAAACAATGCATTGTCTGCTGCAACTGGGCTTCAATTTCACCAATAGCCTCTCATAGGCTCTCTTTGTGGTGCCAAGTCTCAACTTCTTTGCATAATCACTTCAATCTCGGGCCTTCAACTGCCATTGTGGCTGCACCTTCACCCACCAGTAGCCTCTCCTGGCCTCTCACAGGGCCGAGCCTCAGTTGCTCTCCAAGATCCATTCATGGCTTCAAAACCAGTACCACCTGGGTTACTCTTACATATTACCATGTCTGGCTGCCAGCATAAGGTACAATCTTGGCCACCTTACACAGTGGGCTTTCTGGGCCTCCATGCACGAACACCTGTGACACAATTCCTGGCCTCAGTGATGACAGAAGGAAATTCCATCCTTGATTTTAAAGATAGAACCACATGGACAAATTGGCCAAGTTCTGCTGCTTGCTGGGGCTGAAACATGTCCCATCCCAAAACCCTTGTTCAGTTACATCTTTATCAGCTTTCTGTTTTCAATGGTTTCCTTCACTGTCTTGACTGTTCTGGAATTGCTCTGTAGACCAAACTGGTCTTGAATTCAGACATAAGCTTGCCTATGTCTCCTAAGTACTAAAGTAAAGGGATGTACCACCATGCCTGGACCAAAGCTTTTCTTTAGTTATTTTTTATCATGGATTTTTATAAAGATGGCCATTATGCTTTGATATCTGATTAAATTAAAGGTTTCAGATGATCTGGATGAAATTGTGTATTATCTTATCTCAAGATCCAGATCAAAAGCCTATGTCTTCCAGCTTCAAGATCTGGATCAAATGCATGTAATCTCAAGATCCAGCTCACAGACGGACCCTCCATTTCTGGATTGTAGTTCATTCCAAATGTAGTCAACTGACAACTTGACATACAATCATATCTTTTTATGTCCAAATGAAAACAATACTCAGATCATAATAACACCTAACATGATATGTCTACCCCTCACACAACCACAAATACCTTGTCAATATAGAATACGTAGCAATACAATGTCCCTTGGGGAAAATCCTTTTCAAAAGTTAGAAGCTTAGCTGAGTGGGATCTTGCCCCAAAGTCACCACTCCCTTAATTCCATTTAATATCTTTAATCTGTTTATCTACTTGAACACAGGATTAAGCTCCATTCCACTTTCTGGTGCCCCTTTAATCCTTGACTTATTTATTTTGTGTGGGTTTTTATTTCTTGCACAGCTTGCTTCATTTGCAAAATGCTCTGTTCATAAGGACGGAGTCTATACTAGACTGTTTTGAGATTTCATTTGCCAATGCAATAAATCTAAATCTCTTCACCTTAGCCTCTGACAATCTCTTCAGGAAAAGGCAAAGACCAGCCACATTCATCGCCAAAATATAACAAGCATGATCTGTAAGCATCATGCTAAAAATCCTTCTCCTCTGAAACCTCTTGAGCCAGGCCCCCTCAGTCCAAATCACCCTCAGCACCACTATCTTCCATGCTTCTACTAGTATGGCCCATTGAGTCCCACTTGGAGCATTCCACTGCTTCCTAACCCAATGTCCCCAAATCCACTTTCCTCCAAACAAATGCATGGCCACGCCTATCCCAGCAATATCTCAGTCCCAGTTTAACTTCTGTGTTAGTTAGTACTTCCATTGCTATGATGAGACACCATGGCCAAAGCAACTCTTATAAAAGAAAACAGTTAATTGGGGCTGGCTTACAGTTTCAGAGGTTTAGTTCATTATTACCGTGTCTGGAAGCATTGCACCATGCTGGCCACTTCATATGAGATAAGCATTCAGACACATTGGTATAGAAGAGCCAAACCTATTCAGACAACGGCACCATCTGCATCTGCACTTGTTTAACAAAGATGCTACCTCAAAATACAATAAATGTGATACTGAGGGCTTAGGGTCCCCATGCAGAGGACACTGACACCACAACACTGTTTGCAGTATGCTCATTAGAGCTTCAGCTGTCTCCAGGCTTGTTTGGCAGCGAGTCTTGTCCTGGGCCTTTGTGGAAAACAATGAAAACTGGTGCTACATCCCCATGGTTGCACAGTTAGGCTATGTTTCCCAGACCCCTGGCTATATAGTTTTGTGAAGTGACATATTAGCAAAATGGCATCTGCTAGAAAGCCTAACCCCCATCAGAGCTCTTCTTCTTTCATTTGTCACTGATGCTTACTAATCTGAGATACTTACTAATCAAGGAGTAAGGGAACTGAGTCACTGGTTCACTGTTTAAATCAACTTTCTGACATCATAATAAAACCTGAGAAAATAAATAGGAAAAGGAAAGGCTGTGTTTTTGTCTCTCTGTCTGGTTGGTTGTTTGGTTGGTTGGGTTGTTCTACCTTGTGGCTTCAAATTTTTCTAGCATGGCATCATTGCTCTAAGCCTGTAGTGAGATGGGACATTGTGATGCAGAGTATATGACTAGGGAGTTGTTTAAAACCAGGAACAACAGAGAGAAAGAAGGGGTTGAAGTCCCAGTGTCTTCTTCAAGGGCATGCCTACAGTGATCTACCTCTTCAGACACTGCTTAAGGTTTTCTTACCTCCCTGCAACAGCACAGAGAGAGCATCAAGATTCCAACAATAACAACAATAATAAATAAATAAATAAATAAATAAATAAATAAATAAATAAGGCATGCTAAGACCATGAACTGTTTTAAAGAGACTTGGTCACTTACCAGGAACTCTGATCTAAACTTAAGGTGAAGAATGAAAACAATATTTTGTTTTAACCACTGAGATAATTTGAAGGTTATCTATTAAGAACATGAAACACTACCCAGCCGTCTATTCAGCATAGTTTAGACCTAGATGCCGATGCCGTATTCATTCAATGACAGAACACCGAAATAGAAATTATACATTTTCCTAACAAAGCATCAATTTGTTACAGGTATAAAGAGAAGCGTTCTTTAGGAGGCTGCTCATATGGGAATCATGGAAAGTGTCTAACACATATTACTAGAGAATTAATTACCTTTCCTCAGATATCACTGGGACTGCAAAGTTCAGTTTCTCCTATGGTGTCTGAAAGAAAAAAATAAGTGCCCAGCTCATGCTAATGAGGTTCAGTGACATTTGGACAAAAGGATACAGTGTAGTCAAATATAGCTCCTGCCACCTGCGCTCAGGTGATACCTGCCTCCTGAATGCACTTCTCCCTGCTGACAAGTGCTCAGCACCCTGAGTTCTTTGTACTGAATACAGGTCAGACATTTGATGACTCAACAATGTTTATGGACTGGTCCAAAATTCTATTTGACTCAAACTTTCCTCTGGAGTTTTCTTTTATGAAGTCTTTTTATGTGTTGGGAACTATATTCAATATTTCTCTTGCCTCTTTCCATGCAGCTCTAAGACTGTCCTATAGTATAATATCACTAACTTATTACCAATGACTCATTACTCTAAGAACAAAATAACAGAATCGGGGACAAAAATTTTAAAGAAAATCTAATATTCTCTCCAACTGGGGAGAAAATGGCAGAAGAAAGTCCTTGTATGTTTTTTGTTAATGGTTGCTATTTGGCTTTTTCTTTGCTATACTTTTAATTAATTTTTTCATATAATATGTTTTTATTATGTTTAATACCCTCATCTCCTCCTAAATTTGCCCTACCTCTGTATTCATCCAGTTTTATAGCTTCTATCTCTCTCAGTCTTTCTATCAAAAATAAAAATGAATAAGAAACAAAAGCAAAAACAAGAAACAAAACAACTCCAGAAAGACACAGAAATAGAAATCAAAACCAACAAAACACCAATAAGTCAAAAAATGCTCCCCCCACCAAAGACAGAAAGAAAACAAATAGTTCACAAAAATAAAGTTGAGTTAATTTTATGATGGCTAGCTTCTCCTGGGCGTGGGGCCTGGCCTGAGGTATGGCTGATATAACCACTGACAGAACATTGGAGAAAACTGAATTTCCCTTCCTGAGTGGTTATCAATTACAGACAGTTTGTTCATTAGGGGTGGAGCCCCATGCTCACTTCCGCCTCTCAGTGCCAGGACCCTGTCTGCCTTGAACCTGTGCAGGTTGTGTATGCTATCACAGTTTCTGTGAGCTCAGTCTTGTGTCTGGAAGATGCTCTCTTGTTGGTACCAGCTATTCTCTCAGTCTCTTAAGTTTCTCCTTTTCTTTTCTGTAGCTCCCTGAATCCTGATGAAGACAACTCATTTAAGACAGAGTGCTCCAAAGTCTCTCACTGTCTGCGTATTGTTCGTTTGGGGGGTCTCTGTGTTAATTACCATGTTCTACAGGAAAAAACCTTCTCTGATGTGGGTTGGGTGAGGCACTGATTTATGGGTACAGCAGTGTGTCATCAATAAAACAAGTGACAGCACATGCTAGTGAGAATGTGAGGAAAATGGAGCATTTAGTCATTGCTGGTGGGGATTAAACACTGGTTGTCCTGGTTAGGTTTCATTGCTGTGACAAGACACCATGACCAAGGCAACTCTTATAAAGGAAAACATTTAATTGGGGCTGGCTTATAGTTTTATCAGTTTAGTCTGTTATCATCATGGCAGTGCCAGCATCCAGATAGGCATTGTGCTGGAGGAGGAGCGGAGAGGTCTATGTCTTGATCCACAGGCAGCAGAAACTATCCCAGATTGGCACACTTTAAGCATATATGACCTCAAAGCCCTGCCTCCATGGTAACACACTTCTTTCAACAAGGACAGACTTCCTAATAGTTCCAATCCCCAAGGGACAAACATTCAAACACATGAATCTTTGGGGGCCATAACTATTCAAACCACAACACTTGTAGAGTCACTATGAAAATCATTATTCTTCAAGAAGCTTGGAATTATCTACCTTAAGATCCAACTATACCAATCTTGAGTACATGCCCACTCTCTTGAGCATGTGCCCAAAGGAAACTGTATCTTACTGCAGAAATAAATACTTGCTTCTTTATAATAGCCAGAAATCAGAAACACTCTAGATGTGGACATCATCTGAAGAATGGATAATAAAAATGTGACATAGTTTATATAATGGAATATTATGTAGCTGCTAAGAAACTGAAATTCATAGGTAAATAGGTGAAGATGGGGTAGGGAAGTCATCCTGACTGAGGTAACCCCGACACAAAATAACAAATATTGTATGCTTTCTCTTATATATGGATGTTAGCATTTAAGATTTAACTGTGTGTGCTATAGTCCAAATAACCACAGAGGTTAGATACTTAGTAAAAGATGGAAATATTGTAGAGGGTCTTCCATGTAAGGTGAAATAAGATATAGTGTTATGGCGAGATTTACTTCTAGAATGGATATTATGGTTTTTTTAAGACAGGGTTTCTCTGTGTAGCCCTGGCTGTCCTGAAACTCACTCTGTAGACCAGGCTGGCCTTGAACTCAGAAATCCACCTCCCTCTGCCTCCCAAGTGCTGGGATTAAAGGCGTGCACCACCACCGCCTGGCTAGAATGGGGAAATTAAATGGGGAGTGGTAAAGTAGAGAATATGGGGATGGCCAACTAATTCTAAAGGCCATCTTAAAAACCATATAGAAACCTAATATTGTAGATGCTTCCTAAAATATGCATATATCAAAGGAATCTAAATAGAATCACCAAATAATAGGGGAAATATTGCCCCCAGTTAGTCATAATATGCCACAAAAAAAAAAATTCAGTGCTAGGTATGAGTGACATTTTGTTGAGTCATTTGGCCAAAATGGTTCCATGACACCCCCAACACATCACAAAGTATTGCAACGTCACTCTATAACATAATGGCAAAGCTGGCCCTATGGCTGAAGAGGTACAGAATGTTTTGTTTTGTTTTGTTTTGTTTTGTTTTGTTTTGTTTTGTTTTGTTTTGTTTTGTTTTTGAAACATATCTGTTACCTTAAAACTCAGCTCATAAGGTTCTAACACTTTTGAGTAACATCAGACTGGGGACCAAACCTTTAACACATGAACTTTGAAGGAATGTTCTAGATCTGAATCATAGTATGCAGAATCTACATATACAAAAAGTGAAAGAGTCTTAGGGTCATTGTGTGAAACCAAAGAAGTAACGCAACTTTTCTTCAACAAACAAACAAAACCGGATTACATTTTAATCACAGAGTACACCCCGAGTCTATAAACAGTAGATTGGTACATTACGTGCAGCAGCTTGGAGCTGAGGAGGTACAAATTGTGCAAAGAGCAGTACAGAACCCAGTAAGCAGTTGGCCTCCTCCTGTCTCTACTCAAGTCTACAATTTACTTGATAGAATTTTATCTGCTAAAAGGCCCTACTCTGACATGGTCTCTTTTACTTCTGCCTTTTAAGTTTTAGGAGATTCACTGTGATGGCTTCAAAGTGTCTTTTGATAACAGACATTTGCTCTCCTTTTCAAAACTGAAGAGGGAACGAGGTAGAGCTGCATAGCGTCTGTCACCAGCTGAAGCCTGTTTTCTACGTGGGCTTTGCAAATATTGGGAAATGAGATAGCATTACAGTACCTAGCTGAGTGTCTCTCGTCTCTCTCTCTCTCTCTCTCTCTCTCTCTCTCTCTCTCTCTCTCTGTCTCTCTCTGTCTTTCTCTTTTTCTCTCTCTCTCCCTCTCTCTCCCTTCGCTTTCATGTGTGTGTGTGTGTGTGTGTGTGTGTGTGTGTGTGTGTGTACATACAGTTCAAAGCTGTCTTTATTTACCATTCTTCAAACTTTCACAAGAACCTTAGGAGATTTGGGGATGGGAAAAAACTCAGTAATTTTAAAACATAAAATCAACACTTTTTTTTGAGACCAGGTGTTAAATAAATGATAGATGATAGTTTCCAACATAAATTTTATATTGGATTATACTTAAGGTTTATATTGTATTTCCTCTTTTATGTTTGGCCATTGGTCTGAAGCTCTTACATCTGATTTAATTAGGATAATGCTTTACTATTGTTCAAGGATATGCTGTTTGTGGCTCAAATATCTGTCCTCTTTGGAAATAACTGTGAACAGTTTTAGAAACCTGCAGCTTTAAGGCTAATCATACAGTCAATGACACAATGCATTCTCCAGGAGCACTGTTTAAAGATGAGCCAAATCAAGTTAAATTTGAGTTTCTGGGTTTATTGTTTGCATTGTTGCATATGAAGATGACTGATTCTCAAAGACAAGTACAATCATATAGCTAAGAACTTCAATGCTATTAAAACCACAAATAGTCCTGATTAACTGCCACCTAGGCTGAAAAGCGGGGTTCTGAGTCTGTTCAATTAATCACTCGGTTTAGTATTAATACAATTCTTCCAAACTTGGTGAGAAAGAATCATCAACAATGAATAATTGGTGTTTACTATTCATGAAATTGATGCAAGTTCTTAATCTGAAAACACATCTGAGGTGTCTGAATCATGTGCTTTAATTCTTCTTTAATTTACAAAAGTAAACAAGGACTGGAGAATAGCTTACTTGGTAAAATGCTGGCCTTTCAAGTATGCAGCTGACTTTAATCCATGGAACACATATTTTAAAATGTCAGGAGCTAGATAGATGGCTTAGTGAGCAAGAGCTTGTTTTAAGTCCCCTTGCAGAGGACCCATGTTTCACTGTCAATACTTCCATGGTGACTGACAAGCATTGCAACTCTAGTTCAAGGAGACCCAATGTTCTCTTCTGACCTCTGTGGGTACCAAGTCCATACATGGTTCATAGACATACAGGCAGACATACAATGGTGCATGTTTATAATCCCAAAGCTTTACAAATGGAAAGAGAAGATTGCTGAGGCTTCCAGACCAACCAGCTGTGGTGTGACACTCATCTTGAGAAGACAACAATACAAAAGTCCTAACCCTTAATAGAGAACCTTCCAAAAAGCAACCTATTTTTCTTTTTTTACCAACAAAGTCCAACTTGGTATATCAGTGAGTTAATTGGGGCTACTTATATGAATGAGGGGTTGCCTACAGAAGCAGGGACAACTCAAAGGCAGCTGCATCAATGAAAGTCCACCCCAGCAGAGTAACCACTCATACAAGCTGGAACCTTGGAGCTCTCTGCATGACATACTGGCAGCTCAACAGGTCACGGATTCTCTTCCTGGCAGCTTGCCTACTCTGAGACTCCTCAGTAGTTTGAATATATAACCTTGGAGAGGTGTGAGTCTTGTCCATCTGGCCAGTTTCAATGACTTTCCAAGGCTAATGAGCTTTTCACTTCCTAAATATTAACTAATGGCCATATAAAACTTCTGAATCTTAAGGAAATTCCCCCTGTTATGGAATGTTTCTGTTTAGATGAAATTATCTCATAACACTAGCCTATTGGAGAAGGCAAACTTCAGGGTAGTGAACATACCTGCTTCAAAGTGAAGATGATTGTCGTGAGGAACTGCAACAATTGTACTCTGAGCTCTCTGCACACTTATTACACACATGCACACACATAAATAGTAAAAATAAATGAATAAATAAATAAATATTTAAAATTTTTCATTTTTCTATTTTGAAAAGGTATCAGCGAAGTTCGAGGGTGTTAAACAGAAGAAAAGATAGGTTTATTCAGAATAGGACCTGACATAAAATCATTCTTAAAAATAAGCTTTATTAGGAAATAGCCAGACGGAGATAGAACATATTATAGGGGAAGGGCATCATTGTATAGGTGGCATGAAGGGTCTTGGTGTGTAAGAGAATTATAGAATTATAGACACTATTAGTTTAACATGAGAGTAGGAAACAGCTCCATGGACAGCATGGCAGAATAGGAGATGAGAGAGAGAGGGAGAGACAGGGAGAGAACAAATAAGAGTACAGAGAGAAAGAAAGATTGCTAGAAGGAGAGAGTTCTTTCCCCATGGGGTGAGGGGAATCTTGGTCATAATTCATTGTCAGTTTCCAGGTAGGCAGAAATAAGAAATCAAGTTTGTTTAAAAGTTGCTATTTCATCCTCGGTAAATAGAGACTAAAGCAGCAAGAGCTTGTCAATTGTTTGTCTTGAAATATAGGCAGATCTAGATCTAGACTTAAATCTTCTACCCCATGGTCTAGCAGAGAGTTCTAATAAGCCTTTCCAAAGGGGTGGTCAAATTTTTTTTTGATAAGTTCAGCCTACATAATAAACATGTTCTGGTCTTCTCAGTATGCAGATACCAAAACTTTCTTGTCATGCCGTAGCCAAAAACATGAGATGGGAGAGAGAACCTCGCAATTGTGCAAAATGAAATCACATGTTTTCACTTGGATAATCTGCTCAGCCACCAGAATAACCGCATGCCTGAAAACTGTGTCCTTCATTATGAGATTCTGGAAGACTCCCAAGAGATGTTATGTCTATTAAAGAAGTGGTGGCCTACTATTGGGGAAGACCTTATTGCTTTGAACTGAATTGAACATAACCTGAACAGATGAATACAGCTTCAGTTATATGTAGCACAGCTCCCCGTGGTCCACCCTTTCCACCTTCCCACAGAAGTCTCTGAAAGAGCAAGTACAGCAAGTCACACAACTGTAAATAGAGCTTGTGGAGAGCCTTGCATTTAGCCAACATTGTATTTTCAGGTATCTATTAATGTTTTGAATTGTCACAGTAAGCCTTGGATATCTTAGATCTAGAGATGGACAAAATAATGTTCAGATGATGCTGACACTAACACAACTCACCCCCAACCTAAACCCTGCGTTCCATTCCAAAACTTCATTGCTAAATACAAGTCCCCGTTTAAAAATGAGAAAACTGAGTCATGGTATCCTCAAGCTTTGGTTCTGTAGGCCTGGTCCCTTACTGAACTCCAGTAGCTCATAAGTAGGGTAGATGCTGGAGTAGGTCAACTCAAAGCCCGGAATCTGGGTAGCTGTATTGGTCAGTTCACCAGTTCCGCTGTACCCATGCACCATGCCACCACTTGGGCCGGCTCTCAAGCACTGCCATGATGAGGGGCAGAACCAGCTCTCCCAAACCACTGTGAGGGTTCAGTATTGATGGTATAGCAGAAGCTAGTGGCCTCAAACCAGACCAATGACTCCTTACAATGGACATTTGCAAATAAAACTATTTGGACAAAAGGTTATATACTGTGTATATCATGACCCGCCACAGCCTCCACAGCAAGATACTTTTTGGTTTTTGGTCAGTTTGGTTTGCTTGGTTGGTTGGTTTGATTATATATTTATTTATTATTTTCTTTTGAGGTGAGGTTACAAGGGTGGAGGACAGGTATGGATGGACCAGGAAATGAGTGGCATTGGGATACATCATGTGAAATTCACAAAGAATTGCCATACTGTGTTCTGTCTCTCCACTGAGGGTGCCTGGGGCACCGCTCAGGGAAGCAGAATGAAGTCTACAATGGGCGTCTGCAGCCTGTTTCTTCCTTTGCCAGACTGAAAAGGGAAATAGTGGAGCCTAGTTATCTAATGCTGTGGTTCCTGGGAATCAGTAATGGGGGTTTGAGGTCTAAGCTTCCCCTCAGGGCATCCACACACCTGGCAGGAAAGGGAAGATGGAGCCCAGGACAAGCAGAATGCCATCTGATTGGGAGTGATTGCAGAGAGTACTGGCAGGCTGGAGCAGAGAAAACCTTCCTTGAGCATTTTATGTACAGCTTTTTAAGACAACAGCCTTCCCTGTGGTGGTCCTTAATAAAGCAGGTGTCTGAGACCGACTCTTGCTTGTTCGTACTGGTTTATTTGATGATGGATGTAAAAGCGTACACTTCATTTGGGGAGAATCAGGGATTAAATATCTTTCGCAGCTGTGCATCAAATGTCATTTTGTGACAGGAATCCTTAAGTGGAAAAAAATACGAATAAAAGAAAATTTCCAAGGTAAAGTCAAAGCTAATAGAGAGTAGAATAAACTGTATGCAGAAGTTAGCTTCCATTATCACCTTAAAATTAGTACAATGCACATTGATCACTACCTGAAAAAACCTCAGGATGTAAAAGCATACACTTTATTTGGAGAGAATCAGGGATTAAATATATTTTTGCAGGAGGAAGGGATGCTCTTTGGGTAAAGGCTTGGGGCTAACAAGACTCCTCAATAGCATAGAGAAGAACTCCAGGTATTTATGCTGTGTGACCCAGTGCCCATGGTCCTCCATGGGGGTGTCCTGTTTACATGTTTCAGAGCAGGTAGAAGCAGGTAGGAAATGGCTCTCCTCCTGCTATTTTTAGGATTCCCAGGGTTCGAACTCATTCAGCTTTACCATTTCTTATGCTTGTCTAGTAACACGGTCCCACAGCCCCACAAAGAATCAATAACAATTATGGGGAAAAAAAAAAGAAACCTGGACTGAAGCAGCAACTGTTACAGCTAATATTCAAATGTCATTTAGGCTTGAATCTATGTTAACAATCATCTGCATTTTTGTGACAGGGAAATACATTTTGGAGTTTTACCTCTCAACATGAGTATTTGCCTAATCACCTCCCTTGCAGCATTTCTCCGGTTATCAGAAAGTGAACGGAATGTGAGCACTCCCATCACAACAGCTGTGCATCAGATGTCATTTTGTGACAGGAGTCTTTAAGTAGAAAAAAATATGGATAAAAGAAAATTTCCAAGGTAAAGTCAAAGCTAATACAGAGTAGAATAAATTGTATGCAGAAGTTAGCTTCCATCATCACCTGAAAATTAGTACAATGTACATTGAGCATTACCTGAAAAAAATCTCAGGAAAAAAAAATAGCATCTGAGAAACCACATCATTTCTCATTTTTGGTTCACCAGCACAAAATAGGATAGCCCCATTTCTGTCCAGCCACAGATGACAGTCAGTTTGCACATGGGGATGCTTTGCATATGTGGATACCTGCTAACACCAATCGTCACTGTGTGGCTAAATTCCCATGCTCTGCCTCTATGGCAGCAGCAAATGTTTACTGAGTGGTTTACTTTAGCTCCATTACCTTTGTTCCTCGTTCCTAGACCTTCTTGCTTTCCCTTGGCTTTCTGTCTTCCTTGTTCAAGAGTGTTTAACCAGACTCACTGGAGTCAAAATTACATAGGAAATAAATTCAGTCTTCCTAAAAAGCTTAAAGCCAAGTGAAAACCATAGTGTAGCCCGGACTTGGCAATTGGTTAGACTTGTACTAGAAGGGACCAGAACCAGGCTTCTGATTTTACCGCCTACTGCGTCTCTCTACATCAAGAACACACCAGCACCCTGTGACTTGAGCCAGAATCATTTTGAAGTAATAATAGTGACACTGATGATATTGAACCATATGACAAGAGCAATAATGATAGCAATGGAGATTTGAAAAGTATGAATAATGTTTACATACCCTTACTACATGCATTATGAATGCTATCTGGATTATATTCTGTAAAGAACCATTAGAACCATGAGAAGCTACACTGTGTGTTTAAAAGACAAAACCAGTGGTAAGTTGCCTGAACTACCAAGTGGGACAGCTAATATTGACATCCATGCCTTTTGATATCAGGGCCTGTCTAACAAATATCGGAGTGTGTGCCTGCATCATCACCATTTCTGTCCTACAGCCTTACTGCCCATCACAAAGTCAGATGAATTTTATTGCCAGATGACATTGCTTTTATCTTTGTCCTCTCTCCCTAGGACGGTAGCAATTGATATGTGCTAAACTGGCTTCCTTTCCACTAATCTTTTTCTCTCCAAGCCATTCTTAGAGATTGCAGAGCAACAGTACTGGAAAACAAACCTCTCCACACTGCTCCCATCGCAAAGCTGCCCAAGGACTTCAGCTCACTGCAGAGATGGAGATACGGACTTAATTGGAGTGTGGGACTTCTCTAATCCCATCCTGTGCCACATCTACAACACCCATAGCTCAAATGAGCCTCCTGGCTCTCTGGTTAATTATTCTGTTTCTTCTGCTTTGCCCTTCCAGCCTCCATGCTTGGCTTTCTACATCTCCCAGAAAATCCTTTCCAGTCTGTCATGCCTTTCCTCAAGTAGTGACCTCAGTTACTCTACAGTATGAGGCTAATGTTCTTCCGTTCTCTCATAAGATGCTTTATTTAGCTAGCTGTAGGATGATAATTAACTTCTTCATGGGGTTGAGCGGAGGTTATAAGTACAATAAGAGTAACGACTAAGTCATATCTGTGCCCACTATCATCCAGTCTCTTCCTTCTTTCTACTGCCTTATCTTCCTATCCATAAATGATGTATCATGATCTATTGCTTCTGTGTAATTGATTGCTCAGGCCATTCTATCTAACTATCTAGACTCCTCTAACCCAGCAAAGCCATTCCTAAACATTCAAGTCTACTTCTCTATATGTTCCTCACCCAGAGATGGCTTATTCTTACAAATGCAATGGAGGTTTCTGATTTGGCTTCATATCTCTGTAATTTTATCTGCTTTTATTTTGTTTCTCATATGAACTGGAGTTCTCTGATGAAGCTGCATCTGTGTTGAAGTTCTTATTGCCTAGTTAGAATTTGGGGATTGAGGAAATATAGAACATCAGTAGTGAGAGTTATCTTGGACTATCTGTACTACTCCTGAGAAGTGTTTGCAGCTAGCTGTTATCAGAGGACTATAAAATCTCTAGTCACTGGCTTGTGTGCCTAAGGTATGGATGGATCCTCCTAGGGCGTCCTTTAGGAGAAAGAAGCTGCAGAGTATCAAAGAGGTCTGAGAAGCTTTGAACACAACCAGCCTTTGCAAAAATCTTAGTGCACTTTTCAAGAAGGGTGAACCAGAAAAACCATGTAAATCAAGCCACCTTGAGCTCTTACTCACTGATGTTCTTATAAAGGCAGATGAGAAAACTGCATTCTGCCCAGAATATGAGCTTTGGGTATAAAAACCTACACTGCAGCTCCTCATGAAACAGAGTGATTAGTAATTAAGCAGAGTCTATTATTGTTGCTTTTAACTTTCAGTCATTCAAAAGCTATTCTGTGTACCCCAAAATAAAGATCTCTGAGACAGAAAGTATCTACCCTAATTTGGTATCTTGAGTTTACCAATTAGCTTTTGTTATCTTTGAGTCAGGAAGTATTTATTGTCATGGTTTACCTTGTGGCTTTGTGACTTGTTTAAAGCTCATGTTTTATTTCTTATTCCTTTTTTTAACTGAGTAGTGATAAACAAGTTGGTACTTACTTGCTTAAACTTTAGCATCGAGAAATTATAAGGTACTACCCCTGTCTATTCTCTCCTTCCCTGTCTAGCCAAACTCAACTTCAGTATCTGACCTAAGATCTGTGAAACTGTTAAGCAAAAGTTAGAATATATTATTAAACATTATGACTCACTAGACTCTACCAAGCCTAAAGTAAAGAATTAACATCAGGAAGCTAAGAAGGAAGATTCCTGCTCTTCTATAGTTCTTTCACCATAACGCCCCACCAACACATTGACTTGTAATTCTTTTTTGCTCTATGAGCGTAAAAATTCATATGCTCTTTTACAGAGCAGAACATTTTGGTTAGTGTCATATGAGTACATATTATTGGGCTCTACTCACTCATATTGCCTTAGAATGAACTGTCTCTTGTTCCTTTTGGAGCAGGGGTTGTACTGCATCAATACCTGTCCACAGCTTAGTTCTCTCATATTAAATATATCTATTGAAGCTTTTATCAAAAGGCAGCTTTTAGTTGCCACAAACCACCCTTAATCAGGTATGGGAAAGTCCCTGGGATAAGAGTCCTCGAAGGCTAGGTGGGGAAGGATTCGGTGGTGACAAACAGAAACAAACACAGAGGCAGTTTGAATCTGAGTGTATTCTGCTCAGCTCTCAAGCAAGGGTTCTTATACATAGAAAAAACAAATATTACAGCTCCTAGGAGATGAATACAGGAGAGCAATCATCAAAGCACAAGAATCATCCAAGCATATCAACTCTAAAAAGATATAAATCACAAATAGAACAGGTAACATCATTATTATTATTTGACACAATAAAAATCGTTCAAATGTCACAACTCTGAAAGGATGTATTCAGTGGAGCAGTCATCCAAGGTTAGTGGCAAATCTCCAAGAGCAGGTTAATTCATCTTTATAATTAACTATTATTTAACATCTAATACCTGATTTTTTATAAATCTTCAACGCATAAATTTAAACTATTTTAATTCTTTTATTTAAGGCTTTCTTTACCATATACCAAAGCCCTCCTCTGATGACACATGTGTAGCCATATGAAATTTTACTGTTGGGAAAGTTTTATTTATCATAATACTATTATATAGCTTTGTAAATGATTACAAAGTAAAGCGTCAGTTTCCCTGGAGGCAAGTTCATGTTATTGACCCCATCTCAAGGGATGCTTTCTTACACATTTTCTTTGCTTGAGATCTTGGCCTAGGCTATCAGGAACATGTTGTAAATGAGAAAAGCAATAAAAGAAAATAAAACAGATAAGTTGCCATGAGAACTACGGCTCAATGTTTTATTCTGGGCAAGAGCTCCACAACGGGTTCCAGGAGGCCTCCTCTTTTGAAGCTTTCACCTCAGTCTGTGGAACTTGTCACACAGATTCTACTGGGGTTGGTGTGGCACTTAGTCATCTTTGTTCAAACTTCATAGTCAATGAAAACATTCTTATTTTTTCCCCCTCTGGCCTAACTCCAAGCTATGTGTGATAGACAAATGAAGGAACGTTGGGACTAGTTACATTGCTCATGCCTGAATTTTCCCTTGTACTTCCCATTTACAACAGAAAAGACTTGCAGAAACATGTATGGAAACATGAGTTCATTCTAGAATATGTTCTAAGATGTATTCTCTTGCTGATAGCTCTTATATGTATCAAGATGGGCCTTGGTCTGAGTGCATGAAACAGGAAGTTATTGAAGTACTCACTAAAGTCTAGCCACACCCATAGCTTACACATCATGTTAGTATCTCCACCAAGCATTTTCATACATTTGATAATTAAACCAACCTCTTTTTTTAAGCTAAGAAAACTATAGAAGTATAACTTGTATAAGCATATGGAAATCACATATGACAAATATGGGAATGTGTTGTTTAAAATATATAGTCCTTGTATTTTGTTGGTAATTCCTAATATCCTTGGAATATTCAAAACGATTTTTTGTTTTTCAATGAGTTGACTTTTCCCTAGAACCCTCTACATAGCTTCAGGATGAGGATTGGCCATCAGAAATGCCAAAGTATAAGTAAAAGATTAAACTTGATGAACCACTGCCCAAACTCCTCAGAGGGATAAGAATAGAAAATGAAATTGTCCAGAGATTTGATTAAACAGATCTCCATAAAGATGAATTCCCCTAACCCTACAACATGAAACATTAAGAACTTCAGGATATGTGAACAGTAAGAAAGGAAGTAAAAATGTCATGCACCTTGCCTACATTTTGCCTTATTAGTTGCTCATCAGTATCCTTGATAATAACGTCTATAGTAAATCATTATACATAGGTGTTTCCACAAAGTTTATGAGCTTCCTTAGCAGATTAATTAAAATTTAAAAGGGCATAGAGAAGTCTTCATTTATTACTGACTTGTCAGAACAATAGCTAATACAATCTAAGCCCTTCATTGGTACTTGAAGTAGACAAGGCAAAAAGCTATCCTAGGGTCTAAGTTTCAACTTTGCAGGATGTACCTCTGTCTCCAAGTGGTATCAGTTATGAAATGGTCTGGAGGATACCCACATGGTATTAATTATAGAGTTAACTTCTTGCTGTCGGGTTAACATCCCCACCTTAAAAGCACTGGATTGATCCATGTTTTAAGAGTAAATAAGTGAGTCTTTCCCTGAGACAAAAGAAGAAATATAAATATAAATCAGGCTGCCTGGCAGCTGAAAACTGTGCTCAACTCTACCTTACTTATAACTAAAAGCATTTAGGTAGCTATTCCAGATAGCTTCTGTGAACTCCCAAGACTTTCACCTTGAGAAGTTCTACTTCAAATAGTCATAGGGAGTGACTTTTTAGGAGATAAACATTTTTTTACAGTCTCTTCAAGGAAATATGTGGAAAGGAGAGTCAACCAAATTTCCCATGATCATAGGACCGAGTATTTCAACAGATTGTTCATGTAAAAGTTTTGGGTCTTCCAAAGCTGATAGTAATAGAGTTCCATCTAAGTCAATTGTTTTCTGTAACTACAAAATTGGTCTTGGTTTTGATGTTTACAAAGATATGTTCAACTAAAGTATGAACAAAATATTAACCACCAGAATTTGCTAACAGACCTTCAGAGTATTTTTAAAGGTAATGAGCTAAAAGTCAAGTCTTCAGCATGGAAATACGGGCAACTTAATTGGAGTTATTAGCTTGATCCTGGTCATAGCCAAAACATCATTCTGGTTCTACATAAATGTTCAACCTGGATACCATACGGCCATTCCCCTCATATTACTGTTTATGAGCTTAAATGTTATTAAGCTGTAATTAATTGTAACACGTGTACAAAAATATCAAAAACCGCAGAGATGAGCACAGCTCTTATCCAATGATAACCTTCAAATGTGTGGACTTTTCTTTATAATAAAATACAAATAAAACACATCTCAAGCTAATCCATGTTTTGACCAACCAACATGAGAAAAGCAGAATACATTTACATAACTCCTATGAGTTGTATAGCCTGTATTCTCACTGGAAGTACGTAGACACACTTTTGATAAGCATTGATGTCTGACCTCACCATTGTATTGAGAGGAGTTTGGAAAATTGTGAGGACAGGCTCAGCTTCTGCCTGTGCCTGCTCTGTGACTATAGACATAACATTCAATACTTGTGAGCCTCATATAGTAGGAAGAGAAGGGCACCTACATAGCAAACCTTCTGAGAGGATGCTCTTCCCTCAAGGGCTTTCTTGTGCTTGCCGAGAATATAAACTCCTTAAAGATTGCATATGCTATCATTCCAGTGTACAGTGGTTTCTCACCTCTGCCTATACATGCCTGTGCTCATTCTCTGGCACATTGACTTTCTTGCCAGCCAGCAGCTATAGCCAGGAAGAAATCCTGAATGCTTGGCTCCATTCACTTTGAACAGCTCTTTTGTCTACTCTGTGCTGCATAAATATCTGTTATTTTCTATTGTTGATGCTGCTGCCATTTCTATAAGATTCCACAGAGCTTATACTGTCAATATGGGGATTCTCTTCAAATCCCATCTCCTGGCATGCTTCAGCATATGAAAGGATGGGAGGCAATGTATTGTATAGTCTATAATGAGCATCACTATGACCTCATCACACCATTCTGCTCTTTCTCGCCCTGGCCTTCCAGGGTCTGCAGAATAACATCGAAGACAGAGCAGAACACAAGACCCTAGTGTAAAAAGGAGCTACATACCAAGGTAATGCACGTCTGAGACCAAGGAATCACTGAAATAGACTTTGGCTAAAGTTAGCCTACACTTAATGTCTCTTCTTATCTGAAGATTTCAATATTTTATTCCTTCCCAGGACATTTGCTGACAGAAAGTGACGGTTCTCAGAAACTTTCCAGAAGACTGTAAGATTAAAACCTCAAAATCAAGAGGTCAATAGTCACTGTAACTGGTCCAAACAACCCATGAGTTAGATGTTACTTTGAATGCAATTCTCTGAGTCCTCAGGGCTCTTGTGCAGGCCTACTTCAGAAACACCATTAAAATATTTGAGTTTTGGTCCATAGAACCTCCATACTTATTTAAATTTGATCAGCTCAAAGTCAAACTACTTTTAATATATTAGAATTATTCATTGGAATTAAAAAAAAACAGTTGGGTTACTAAAAAGACATTTGAACACATCTGAAATGGTGCCCGTGGGGCCTTGTGTTGAGCTTCTAATCTCATCCTATACTAGGTGAACTTGTAATTTTTAAAAATTATGGGTTCAAATAGCCACAAAACTTTAAATGACGTACAGGAGGAAGAATCAAAGTAGTTACAACTGGGAGAGACTCACAGCCACAAAATTTGTGAAAAGCGGGATTTAGCTTCTATACTTTAATTTCTTACTCAGTTTCTTAAAACTATCCCCTTCCTGTCTCCAATTCCTCACTTTGCATTCATAATTCAGCCCATTTTTATCTGACCCATCTCTATGTCACCCACCGCAACCAAGTCCACCATGAGACTACATTACATATCCACCTCTGAAATTCTTACTTAGCGTCTGCAGTACAGGGGCAGCCACTTTCTTCTTTCCAAACACTGACCTTTTAGACTCTGGAACTTGGATGCCTGTGGCTCTGTTTCTGTATCCCACATGTCTTTCTTGCATCTTCTTGTCCCCAGCTCATTAGTTCTGTCCTAAGATCCCTTATCTTGTTAAGAGAGCTCACTCACTCCCCTGATTCCAATTCTATTGAAGGACTAGGCCATTTAACTGCTTCAACCCCTGGGCTGTAGATTCACAAATTCTCACTGGTAGTGATCACAGACATCTCCTTGGAAAGTATCCAAATGTTATTTCACCATCTTCCATATAATCTGGTCCTACATCTTAGTGAACCCATAGTTAACCAGGTCACTCTCGGCATATTTGCCCAATATGGAAATCTAGGCATCCTTGAATACTCCAAAATACTCAACTACTCTCCTCTTTCTTGTCCTCCCCTTATTTAATCACTGATAAGGAATCACAGTGACTCCTAAGTGTTTCTTACAGCTTCCTACGCTCCCCACCTCCACCTATACACTTAACACCAGCTAAGACCCCCCTGTTTTGCTAGTGTTATTTATTACCCCACATACCCTCATTTACCAAGCTTTAAATCAATCAATCTTTCTGAAATATAAACTATTAGTTCCACTTTTAACCATCCTGCAGCTGTGACTTTGATAAATTCAAGTACTGTACTAGCTTCCAAGACAAGTCACAGTTTAACTTCTGCTAAGCTCTGAGACTCATCTTCTTATATTCTACCAGAGTCTGGGTTTAAACACCCTTTGTTTCTGTGGCCTCGCCATGTGCTTCTCTTATCTTTAGCTTGAATGGGCTACAGAGTTCTTCATAGGTCACTTCCTGAAGAAGGTGTCGCCAAGTGCCCAAGTCCTGGCAACCTTAGCACCTATGTGCTCCCAGAGCACCATTGCTTGCTTTATACGAGCAATCATCACTTTGTCCATTCACTTTTTCTATCTCCCACACAGAAAGCAATCTTTAAAATGACAGAACTCTCTTATATCCCTTAACAGCACGCTTAGCATTCAGTGACAAATCCCCAATGAAGGAACAAATTGATCATCTCCATATAACAAAGGAGAATGTGCCTTAAAGCAGGAACTCATGATAGTTGGCATTTGAAATGTATAAAAAGGAATGGAAACAGAAAAACTGTGGGGAATTGGGTTCCCAGAATTAAAGGAATTGTTTACCATTGCTTAAAGCACTTGTCATAGGAGTTATATAAAACAAGATAAGAATTAAGTATTACTCAAATCAGTACATAGATATGTAAACTGGCAATAATTACATTGGAAACATAGATTCTGATAGGAGAGACTGCATGGTAAGAAGGAAATACTAAAGGTACCCAAGATCTCCAAACGTAAGCCCCTAAGCCTTTGGCTGGGAGAGCATTCAATCAAGAAGTATTCAAGAAACACTAATATGTTTCATGGATAAGGGCTGACCTAGGTCTGAAAGGACTCAGAAATCCAACTATGAGTTTTGATTTAATGGGCTTACAGCTAATAGCAAAGTACTGAATTGATGGTATACACAACAGCTGGGAAGGGAGAAAGCACCAAAATTGCATACAGAAGAAAACCACTGGAGAGGTGTCCTGGAGAGGTAAAGGCTGAGCTGCGTAATGCGGAGAAGGTAAGCAGGACTCAATCTGACTGAAAAGACAGAATTTTCAGGGTGCAGGGTAGAGGATGCAGTCGAAAATTTTCTAAAGTAATTAAGGGCAGACATGAAGGCAGAGCCTCATGCATGGAGGAGGGGACAGTGACAAGACTCAAACCCAGGCATTGCAACCACACTTAGGGGCTCTAAAGTTAAGTAGTCTCTGGTTTAGAGAGATAAATATGGCTGGAGAAATGGCTCAGCAATTAAGGGCACTGACTGCTGTAGTTCCAAGAAGTCTAGTGCCTCTTCTGACGTCTGTGGCGTAGCACACATAGTATACACATGGCATAGCATACACATAGTATACATACACTCATACAGGACAAACATCCACAAATAAAAAATAAAAATTTAAATGCAATTTAAAACCAAATAAATAAGATATATATTTTATAAATATTATTTTTTTATATTTTAAATATTTTTATATATTATAAATATAAATGAAATTAATATAACCAGATGTTATATTTTTTTAAAAAAATTTTTACTCAATATATTGCAAAGTGGAGAGATCCGAAGAGGCAATAGTCTGGGAGTTTTAGATAACGCTAAACATAAATGCCTCCCTTCTACAGATGACAGCTCCCTCCCTCCTTTCACTTTGATGGTAGTGGGTGGCTTGGGGGTGATCTCGGGTTTAAAATTAGAGAGCCAAGGTACCACCTCCAACCCCACAAATGCTGAATTTTCTCCCATCTGGTACCTTAGCAAAATTATCCTTCCACACAGACTGCAAAGGTCAAACTTCTGAATTCCATTCGTGGGGTGAAGGGCAGCTCTGAGGAAAGATAATGAAGCAGAACATGGTGAATAAAGCAAGGAGTCGCTAATCTTTAAAATGACTTTGTACTAAGGAAAACCTCCTGCCAGGTTTAGCCTGTGCCTCCAGGGCCCTTACCTAGATGTAGAGAGAATATATTTTCTCTGAATATTGTTTATGAAACATTAAAAACTTTGTAAATTCAGAGCATTTAGATCGACGCCTTTGTTAAAATGTCAATACAAGAACAGCTGGCTTATCCCCTTTCCTGGGGAGGAAAGGCATTCCTGAATGTTCCTAGCAGATCTGTCATCTCTTCCTCAAGCCAAGTGACAAGTGAGTTATACAGAGGGGCTTCAAAAAGTTCAAACCATATTGCATAGCAGATGCTCAGAAACGATTATTCAGAGAGTCTGCCCGGGCCCCCCATTGCCCTCCAATTCCCTTGAAGCAATTTATGACCTACTCTCTCTTTGCCTCACTTATGGTGTGACCACATTAATCCAGAAGATGCATTAGCCTCACCCCTATTTCAAGCTTTTTGAAACCCTCCCCCAGTCCCCACACCACGCTATCATCTATACACATTATATTCTTTTATCTATTGTCTAAAGCAGATATACATTAGTGCCAAATGACCAACTTGATATATACTGAACTTTTACCTAATTCACTAGTTCTATTCTTTCCTGCTTTTGTTCTACCATAAATTCTCTAGCAGCTTTCATTTTTTTTTTGAAGCTAATGATCTCTCTTATTCCTATTTCATCTTACTTCCCAATCTATCTCATCTTAAAGTTAACTTGGCTTAAAAGTAACGCGATGCTCATTCTATCTGATACTCTGCAGAGCATCTTCAGATACCCATCGAGACGTGTTTCATTATAATTCTTCAAACAGCGAAATCTCATCTTTGACATATTGAGACCACAAAACATTTTGCATTTATACATCAGGTTGAATTCATTATTATTACCTACACCACAGCAAATCAAGTGAATTAGAGTTGGAAAAGTCTTATTAGAACTGAGAGTCCTCCCTCAGGGGGCTGTGTAAGAATGTTACTTATAATTCAGCATTTATTAGGGGTTTGGAATGGACTAGCTTGTTACAGAACAAAGATTCAGGGTTAGTTTTGCTGCAAGTTATTTACAATAACTCACCATCATCCTGTCCATTTTCCTCTTTAAAGGGCTACAGAAATGGAGTTTATAATTCCACAAACAAACATTGCACGGCTTGATAATTTTCTTAAGAAAAATATCTTCTGGTATCTAGCCTATACATTTAGTTGAAGGAAAAAGATTAATTTACTTTATTCTAGCTTAAGAAGCCAGAACAAAATAAATGCCTAATATATGAACACTGACAACAGATTCTTTCAGAATTCATTCTATTTCCTTTTCTATCTTTAAGCAGTAGGGGAAAAAAAGTAATTCCTAGTCTATACTCTTTCCTACTTTGTAATAATTGAATGGTAACAAACATCTTCATGTTTTTCTGAACTCTTCTTGGTTTTCATGAAAATACATTTATAAATATTCTGTGGCTGAATGAATGGCACAGCGCTTAAACGATGAAAGGTACACAAAGATATGCTACTGAGTACAGAGTAAGTACTAGTCTTAAAAAGTAATTGGTTTCTTGTGGCATAATCCCACTCTCAAAAAATACTCATCCTCCTGCCTCAGCCTCTCCAACACTGCGATTACAAGTGTATGCTGCTATAACTGACTTGGACAAGCTTTCTAATAACATGTGTTTGTGATGAGCTAGGCTCGGCTTTGTATTGTCATGCAGAAATTATAACAATAATTTGAGTATTCATTATTTTAGAGAGTTCATAATTCAAATGTACTATATCCACCACACCAGAAAAAAATAAGTAGATATGAAAAGCAGAAAATTTAAATTAACTGACATTCACGACAGAATTTCATCTACCATCGAAAACTAATTTTAACTAATGTATAATATTGTCTACTAAGTAAGAAGTTTCCAAAGAAAATGGGCTCAGATTACTGGAGAAGAATGACAAGAATGAGCAAGATTGTGGATATTCTCTTTTTCTCTTTCCAGTCAGTTAATTGAACCACATAGTTATTGGTTGCAGACAGGAATACTACATAAATAAATCTAGAAAACATGTAGCCGTTCAATGAACTGCATGCTTTATTATATTTTATGTAAAATGAAGTTCCCAGGAGTCAAAGGCACCTCAAAGCCAGGGGCTCTGTAAGGCTGATGAACTGACTAGAATTTCTTTGATTGTGGATAGATGGAATGTTCTAAGTCTAGAGTCAAACTATTTGGAGCCATCTTTAACTCTCTTAAGATCTATTTACTGCCCATCTCTGTGTTTGGTCTAACACCTAGCCTTAAAATGATTAGGAAAATTCTTTTTAGCTTCCTTCAGCACAAAAGCTAAGGATACCACCAGAGAGTATCTGAAGTTTGTAGTGAAGTCTCCTTGGTTTGCTCTAAAGCCCCTTCCAGATGCATCTACCAACATATTTTCAATGCCTTGATATACGACTCTGTTTTACTACCATAAAAACCTCATTAAACTGTTACTACCTTAGGAAATGGTATTTTGGGTAAACTGAATCTGTGTTCCCAGGCCAAGCACACTCATATTGTATGCCAGAATAGTCTCTTATTCTCTTTGGGGTGTGAGTTGTGTTTTCATGTCTACATTTATCAATTATTCAGGACCAGAATCTATGCATCAAATACAAGTACCCCAGACTGCAGTTTATAACTAATTGTCTTATCTCAATTGTAAAAATACTAATTAATTTCTCGCAACTGTAAAATTTATAAAGGAAATCCATAATACTTTCAAAACAATAAACAAATCACTGATACTCTAGTCTCTTGCTATAGAAAAAAGTGTTCTTTGGATAGTAGCTCTTTTCTAGACATTTTCCTGATTCTTCTCAAATTCCCCTCTACCCTGGCCTCAGACAAGCAGCAGAGCCACATAAAGATGCATCACAAGGCATTTCCCTAAAAACAAAAATATTTGCCATTAAGGAAATCTAACACTCTTAACCTAAGGACATGGGAAGTGAAGAAATAAGAAGGGAAAACCTATGCAATTGAAAGAGCAAATACCTGCAATGGTTGATTAAATGGTAGGTGACTGTATGTGTTAGTTGCATTAAATGATGCATTCAAAGATAGCTATGGAAGAAAGTTGCATACATGAGGAACATTAGAGGATAACTTTGGACAGTTGGCATTCTCCTTCACCTTGATTTGGGAATTTGATCTAAGCTACTAGTCTTGCAAGGGAAGTGCCTTTACCTAGAGACCCATCTTATTGGCTCACACAAGAAAATTTTAAGAACTCATGTCTGCATGTCAGAAAACTGTGGTCTCAGGTATGTCACACACTAGCCAAACAAATTTTGGAAGCATATATTCCTTTTTCAATTTTTAGTCTATTTCTCTACAAAATCAATAAAAACATTCAGTTGAGTGATGACCAGGGATTTACTTTTTAAAGTATCATTTGTTAAAATTTTTATACTGATAAAGCATCTTTTGTGTATCTTACTGTGTTCTAAAGCAGTGGTTCTCAGTCTGTAGGTTGGGACCCCATTGGTGCTCACATATCAGATATTCTTCTTCTCAGATAGTTACATTATGATTCATAACATTAGAAAAATCACAGTTGTGAATTAGCAGTGAAGACAATTTTATGGGGGGGGGAGTGTTTCACTAAAACATGTGGAGTTGTATTAAAGGTGTTGAGAACAACTGCTCTTTAGAATATAATTTGTTGCTTGGTATCATAACTACACCCAATACAGAAGTTTATTATGATATTAAAATTCCATGAGTAATTTTATTGCTTGTTGGGGAGTAAAACTTAATCTTTTTCACTTGATCACAGTTCAGCAGGGAAGGCACTGGTACCCTTCACTCTATAGAGGAGGAGACTGACATTCCACGAATACAAAGTGCTTCTTCCTTGAGTCCTAAACTGCATTCTGAGCTCTTAGTATCATGTCAAATGTTTATGTCATCAACCAAATTATATTAATATTAAATTTTTAAATTATTTTGCCATTGAAATATAGAAATAAAAATTATATACCTAATATAATAAAGCTTTGATGTTATGCTAGTCATGGTTCTCAATACTATAATTGTTATTATATATATTATATTAAATATTATAAGTGCTTTGTTATAACAATAATACTGAATGGGACTAGAGAGGCAAAAGGACAAAGAGATGAAAGTGACATCATGTGTCTTGAATCGCCATGAGATGCTAGAGTTGTTTGCCCCATAATGCCTCTCCAGATACAATCTTGTTTGGAAACTAAATACTTATCTCAAAAAAAAAAAAAAAAAAAAAAAGAATCAGGAAATCCTAACAAAGGTGTGTCACTGCAAAGCCACCTGATGGAACATTTTCAATAGCAGGTCTTGTTATTGGACATAACCTTTAAGCATTTCAAAAATCATAGTGGTCAAATCACTGCTTTATTATTTCAGGGTGCTCAGAACCATTCCCAGAGGCATCAGTTAGCTGTTGTGGCTTATGGCCTGTTTCAACCTCATGTAGCCTCAAGACTAATCAGATTCCCACCTTATGAAAGGAACTTGATTGCCTCAGTAAATTTATGTACACCACTACAGCTCTGAAGGTGTGCTTCGCCATATGCAACAGTATTTCATAAGTGATTTGTAAGTTAGAAACTGCCAATCAAACTTACTTTAATGTATTTTAATGTACAGGAACCATTGGGCAACGACATATGTGTTAAATCAAAACCTTGGAGACCAAGTACTGATTGAAGTAAAGCAATTATAGAATCTTGGCAAATCCTAGTCAGAATAGAGAAGAAACAGGCTTAGAAACTCCGAGCACTCAGAGTGATGTAGTAGTTTCACTGTGTCCGCAGGGTCAGAGCTGAGAATTTTTCATAAACGTCTAGAAAGTAAAGCGTTGTAACCTGCATTGCCTATGTACATGTGGATGGGACTGGACAACAGAACATAGAGAAACTTTTGTGATACAATGATGATCCATATGGAAATATTTGTGTTTCTTGATCGCTTAGTGTTAACAGCCCAGAAAGCTTACTGTGAACAGGGTAAGTGACTGACCCATATGATAAGCAGTGACAGGATTCAGGGCAAGATTGAAACACAGGACCCTCTGAGCTCCCTAGCCTCAGCCAACTATCTACTAGTTACTATCCCTTAACTCTTCATCACATTACCCCTCTGTATTTTTGCTTCTATAATTAAATTTAGAACATCTAAGTGGGTTTTGTTTCATCATTTGCATGAAGCCAAAGGTTTTTTTTTTTTTTTTTTTGCTCTTTTCCATTCTCATTTGGACCTTCTGTCCCCTTAACTCATCTTCAAACATACCTGGCATAGATGAAATTTTCATGACTAACTGGTAGGCTTACTTTTTAATTCTTTCTTTTATTTTTGAGATTATGGTATAATTACACAATTTCCTCCTTTCCTTTCCTCCACCTAAACTCTTCCACATCCCTCTTCTCACTCTCTTTAAAATCCATGCCTCTTTATTTTGTTGTTTAATGCAGATATGTATATGTATAAATGCGATTATCATTTGACAATTAAAATAAAAACAAAACAAAATTTCTTGGATGAAGGGAAGAAAACAAACTGTTCAAAGAATTTCAGCATATGAATGACGCTAAAATCACATAGCTTTTGTTCTTTTTAAGTTTTGTTTACACCACAAGAAAAATAAAGTTGCAAGATCCTCATTGTGAATGCTCTGTTTGAGATAATAGTATATAACTTCATGACACAAAACATTCAAGTCTGAGTTTCCCATATTTATAGATTCCTAAATATAACCTTCTCAGTCTATATAATGTTACTTATATGTACATTTTCAAGGATGGCCGTTTGGTATTAGATAACTAATTGGTACAAAAACCCAGCTGAAAATTGGGCCAAGATTTCTATGTACACTAAAAATGCTTACAGTATCTTTGGTCAATTTCTAGTCTTCTATAAACTGAAAGTAGCAAATAATTACTTTTCTCAGTAGGGTTCTTTTTCTGGCTATGACACATCAAACAGGTATAACATACTTTTGTCAGAAAGTAATATCCCAATTTATACTCCAAATAATTATACTAAGTCCACAGATGGAAGCCAACATGGGAAAAAAAATAAGATTTACACGAATCCAGCAAAGGTTTCCTTTCACCATTTGCAAACAGTCAATTTATTAAATGTATACACTTTTCCTGAGGCATGTGTACACCCAAAGTTAGTTTGTAGGATTTCTCCTTAATCTCAAAGAATATTCTGACCTTTCACAGTAAAGACAATAAATATCCTTCACTCTTATTATCCCCTTAGTTTGATAACTATTCAATGTTAATCTTGATGATGTGGGCTTTGAAGTGATAAAAATCCAGGAACTCTTCATCAGCTTATAAAACTGGCTCTTCTTTCTGCCTGGAATGTTCTAGCTACAGTTGTCTGCATAGCTCCTATGCCTGGTTCACACTTCTTACGTATAAGCACGCTGTCTTAGTTTTTGCTCCTGCTTCTGAAATAAAATGTTCTAACAAAAGCAACATCAGGGAGAAAGGTTTTAGTGCAATTCACAGACCCTGGTCATTGTCTTATCGTGGCATGGAAGTCAAGATATCAGGGGCTGAAGTAGCTGATCTTATTTCTATGCTATTCACCTTCGTGAGAATATAAATTCTGTGAGGACAGGATTATCCATTGCTTTGTTTACTACTATGTTTCCAGGGCCTGGACATTTCCAATCAGAGTAAGTGATTGCAAATGTGAGTTTAATAACTGAAAGAATAATGTTATCCTTTAAATACAGGAGTATAACAACTTTAGAATAACCTATTATGTTCCAGCTTTATATGCAAACACACACACACATACAAACACACACATACACACACACACATATCAAACAAACATTAAAAATCCTGCAAGGATATAGTCTACTGTAAGTTACCTTTTCCTAATAATAACTGAATGCTAGTTGAAATATCCAAAGTCTTCTCCTGAGATGTCACAAGCCTCAGAAACTCATTGTTGAAGTCTTGCATCATGAAGTTATATATTGCTATCTCCAACAGAGCATTCACAATGAGGGGCTTGCAACCTTACTCTTCTGGTGGTGTAAGAAAAATGTAAAAGAAGAAGAACAACAACAACAACAAAAGAAGAAAAATTATGTGATGTTAGAATCATTCATGTGCTAAAATTCTTTGAATTGCTATTCATCTTCGCTTCATCCAAGAAATTTTGTTTTGTTTTATTTTATTTTATTTGACAAATGATAATTGCATTTATTTGTGGAGTAAAATGTGTTGTTTGATATACTTCAGCATTGTGGAATGAGCAATCCAGGCTAATTAACATATCCATTATTTCTTTGTTGTGGGAATGTTTAAAATCTACTCTGTTCGCAGTTTGGAGACATAGAATGCATTATTCTTAACTATAGTCATTCTTGCTGTGCATCAGGTTTTTTTTTACCCAAGCCTGTCAAATATTTGAAACGTTCCATGAATATCTACATGTAGTGGTTGATTGAAAAGATACTGTAAGATGGAAGATTCAGCATTAGCTCTGTAGAGGTGAAATGTAAGAATTTTAGCAGGAAGGTCTACTATCCATATTTCATATGTAAATTTATGTGAGAATTATTTAAATAGCCAAGTGCTTTGCCTTCCTTGTCATTATCCCCAGGACTGGCAGCCCTGAACCTGTGAATTACACTCTACATAAGCACAGCTCTAAGGCTTTTCTTTATCTAGATTACAAAGCCACTGATCTGTCTTTTCATTTCACGTGCACCATTGAACACACCATACAATTTTGTCAACACCATAATTTGATCTGAGAACATCTGCAACAACTTGAATACATCTTTCCCCTTTCTCAGCACTTGACTTCCAGCCTCTCATTCCAGATATTCTTCCACAGTGTCATTGACACGTCTTTTGCAGTCAGATCGGCTTCTGCTTTGCAAAGTGTCAACTTGAACAGAGAATAAGCCTAATGAGAACCAGCATAAAAGAATTATTAATAACCCATTCAGCAAACAGGTAAACATGTTCTCTCAGCAATAAAGATCTCATGTCATTTTCACTCTTTGGTTGAACTTGCTTTTTACATACAATGGAGAATGTTTCATTTGTATATTTCTTTTTCCCTACTATTTGAGTTCGCTAGAAACTACCCCAGTGATCCCTCTGGATTTGAGGTCTGAAAAAATAGACATTCCAAGGAAGGATGTTCAACTAATCTAATTTCACTTTGGTTACATATGCAAAAGCCCCCACACTATTTCCGTTTAGTATATGCTTTCATTCCATGTCTACTACAGTTTGAATCTGAGATGTTCATTGTAGGTTCATGAGTGTGAACACCTGGTACCCAGCTGGCAGTACTAAAGCAAGAAGTTATAAAGGCTTTGGGAGATGAATCCTGGTAAACAGAGGCAGGATCCTTGGAGTCAGCTGTTGAGCGTTATGAATCAGCCTGTTTATACTCCCACACTCTTCTGATCCATCAGACATTAACAAGCTACCCTGTAAGCTCCAAACAGCATAATATATCCACCATATCTTCTCCACCATGATGGTGTATGTGTGAAACTGTGTGCTGCATAAGTCTCTCCAAAGTGGTTTCTGTTGAGTACTTGTGTCACAGCAATAAGAAGACTAATGGACAGGATGCCTGTTAGCCTGCCCACTACGTTCATTTCCCCCTCTTCTCAAAAATTCAACATCATAATATCAGTACTTCCTTTAAACCCACTCTTCCCAGCTTCCATTCTTCCTTCATCAACAGGATGAACATCCTGTTGTTTACTTGTTTTCATCCGATCTTTATGTGAGACTATTTATCAGACAGTATTGACTATTGTCCCTTCTTAATTTTTATGCTTAGAGCATGTTAATTATTTTATGGTTCTGTAATCATCCAAGAAGTCTTTACAAGATAACATACACTGAATGGCTTGAGCATTAGACATTTCTCTCTTTAGGGAGCAGGACTGACGTGTAGATGTTTAAGACAAGGAAAGAGTGGAGATCTTTTCTTCGACAATCTTTCTCTTTGTTTGTATGGTCTTTTCCTTATACCTTCAGATTGTTTTTGTTTGTTTGTTTTGTTTTCTGCAATAACACCAGTCATACTATATTAGGGCCCTTTCTGAGTTCGGTTTACCCCAATTAATACTTTAAATGTTCCATTGTCAAATATTTTCACATTCTGAAATTACAGATTTTGGAGAACACTCTTCAGCCAATGACTTGCTTGATCTTTATTCTTCTTTGTTTATTTGTCTCCTATTCTCCTCCGGTGTCCTCCTCCTCCTACTCCTACTCCTCCTCCTCCTCTTCTGTTTTTTATGTTTCATATTAGTGTTTATCTTTCAGGTCCCTCTGTTGAACCTTGGGTATGCAACTATCCCCCTCACACTCCAAAGCCTGCTTTCAACACAAAATCCAAGAAAACAGCAGGCCCCTAGACTCTTTGGTCTTGACACTAAAGAAGGAAGGTAGGTGAGGTGAAAAGCAATTGGTCTGTAAACTCTACCCTACCCCAAATCAGGTCCTCTGTGAGGACAGTTGGCCACCAAACCCCAGATGGAAAGGGATACAAAAGTCAAGCTAATGGCTTGATGTTTTTATTTGTTTTCAAGAGGGAATTATACTAGCCATTGCATTCACTTTAAATGTGTTGCTGATTTGTCACATGTGCTGAGCAGAAGCACGTCTGTTTTTGCTTTAGGTTTACTTTTGTACAAGAGGAAAAGCTACTGACCTTACCAATTAGTTCCTGAAATGTGGCTCAGCAATGACAAACCTTGGGGTGTACACGGCACAACCTAAATCTCAAAAATCTCTCCACCTGTTCCTTCCTGGGAGATTCAGTGCAGCTCAATCCATACCCTCTGATTGACTCCTCCTTAATGTACACATTCTGTTCTGAGTATATCTTCCTTTGTGATTCCATGTGTGCTGGATCTAAGCCATCATTCTCCCTCCTAATCCAGAGGAAGAGAAATGTCACTGCTCTGGAGACAGAGGATGCTGTGCTCAGTTAACTCTGAGTCCCATCAGAAAGAGACAACATATGCCTAGGGTACCCTGCAGAGCAGGGACACAAAAAGATATTTTTAATGCTTTAGAATTTACCATGAAATAAGCCATATTCCTTGGTAGAAACAAAACAAATCATTTTACTCCCTTACTCTTACCTTTCTATCAAATAATTATGATTTTTATAATTTTCAAGTAAACTTGTGTAACAGGCACATCATAAGATATCTAGTGGCTCTTTTTCAAAATATCTCAGCACAGTTTGGTTTATGCTTAAGATGGAATTAACAATAATAAATGTGGGGCTGAAAGAAGGCTCAGTAGTTAAGAGTGCTTGCAGATTTTGTAGAAGATCTGGGTTCCATATCCAGCTCCCATGTGGTAGATAGCTATCTGTAACTCCAATTCCAGGGGATCCAATGAGCTCTTTTGACCTCCACAGGCACATAGTACACATCCCTCCATGCAGGCAAAACACTCATACATGTAAAATAAATCTCTTAGTCAATGTCCTATTGCTATGAAGAGACATCATGACCAAGGCAACTCTTATAAACACAAGCATTTAATTGGTTGCTTACTTCCAGTTTCAGAAGGTTAATTCATTATCGTCATGACTGAAGCATGGCAGCTCTTGACTCCTGGCAACTATGTATGTTCCTGTTAATTAACATATCAACTTTAGCTTCAGGGAAGTGATCTGCACTTTGATGCTCAGAGGACAGTCCTCTGTCCTAAGTAGGTATGCAGATCCCATGGAGGTTTGTCACAGGGAAAGTTCTCCAGCCTCACCCCAGATTTCTTGAATCAGATATTCTGGGGATGAGACCAACTGCCTATGGCTGATCAAGGCTACTTGGGGATTCTGAAACACTAAATCTTAAGAGATGCTAATTGATCTACAACTGGACTACCCAACTACTGCTCTTAGGCCAAATACTGTCTGCTACCTCCATTTGAAAGTTGTTTGGCTTTGGTTTTGTTTATTTCTGGAGCACAGCCATGGCAACTCATGTATGTCTCATGTAAGGCTGTTTATGCATTGCATTGGTGGAGTTTAGTAGTTAGTCAAAGGCCACATGAGTTCCAGAGCCTGAATGTATACTATCTGGTCTTGTCAGGAAAAGAAAAAAAAAAAACAGACTATTATCTTAAAACACACCTCAGATAGACTACCACTGTAGAATGATATTCAAATGGCAATCAATAATCGGGCACTTATACATTTCTCAATAAAGGTACATTTAAGCAACAAATAGGCTTAAAGAAATGACAAACTATTGGTCAATGAGTGAGACCTTGGAATGGTTCATTCCCCTATCAACAGCACAGATGTCATGCTTGTCCATCATGCTTCTGCCTAAGAGAAACGTACGGGCAACCTGTCCTTGAACCTTGTATTGCTTCTATCTTTGACATGGGGTTTGCAAACCCCCTAGCCTGAAAGTCTGCTGCTGACTCCTACCCACATGCTTAAAGCTGACTTTCCTTCAAATCTTCTTGCTTAGCAAGTTGCAGCGCACTGCATTTTTGTTTGTTTGTTGAAGCCTTTCAGAGCTCAGAATGGAAAGTAAATACTAGAATAATTTAAGAATCAGTGTTGCATTTATGAGAATTCTGCTTTCGGTTTACCTAAATATTTTACACTCAACTAAACTTTAAATGGCTTGTACACAGTGTATGTCCTCGTTCTTAGAAAAACCACTTGAATAATGCTGTTATTAATATGCACAGTCAAACCAATTTGTGCCATGAATATAAATAGACTTCCACATAGTGTACCTACATTTATACTTATTGTCTAAGATAAACATCTCTCTACTTAGCTGGGCTTGTGGGGGCAGGGCCAATAGCAAACACGAAGCGGCATGACTGACAGCACTCCTTGTATTTAAGTCCACGAAGTGGGAACATCAAGGTAATGTTTGAACACTGATGTACGACAGGATAAAGAAGCAAATGACTAGAATGAAAATTCAGCAAACCTCCAGAGAGTAAACACTGCTCTTAGATTTGTTTGATGGCAAAGCAAAGCCTCAACAATTTAAATAAGTTTTTAAAGTCACTTTTTTTGTAACTCTGTATATTAATTGAAAGAACCCCAGTGCCCCAGTTTCCTAGAAGAATGTTTTGTATGAGCTAAGCAGAGGTCATGTTGGTTAGTAGTTTTAGTACTTGGACAGAATCTAGTCCTGAAAAAAACTAAACATTTTCTCTGGTATTTTACTATACTCAAATATATATATATTTTTACTCAAATATATATATACACACATATACATATATATATATACATACATATATATATGTGTGTGTGTGTACATATATATATATTTATATATATGTGTGTGTGTGTATATATATGTGTGTGTGTATTCAAATATAGATTATATATGTGGAGATTATATGTACATGGAATCTATATACATATATGAGAGTGTGTGTGTGTGTGTGTGTGTGTGTGTGTGTGTGTGTGTGTGTAAAAATATTCACAATCCTTTATAATAGTGGTAATGGTCATAGTGCTTTGGGAAGCTGTAAGGGAGGGAGAGAATGGTGAAATAATCTGAAATACTCTGAAATAGTCAAAAACTTGTTCATCACAATGTCCATCATAGAACTTTTCCTTATAATGTTGACACAGGTGACAAGAAATTCAGCATTTACAATAGAACTTCCATTTTCAAAAACTGTACTATGTTGTAAGATAATGAGATCAATCACATAGAGCTGTTTAATCTGGAAATGGGTGGATGATTAGGCCTAAAACTCTGTATAAACATGTTGAGAACTATAGTGAATATGAGTATCTTCTGCTCAGAAAAATAAACAAAGAATGAAAAAAAAAAAACCAGCTATCCTATAGCATAGTGTTCTGCTACTGACTTTCTACCACATAAAAAAATATTATTCTCTTTAAAATGGCCTCTGTCTCCTAAACAGGATATCAGCAGATATCTTATCAGTTTTGGTGGGAAGAAAAAGACCTCCATTCTTTTCTGATTTACAAATATACAGTATAGACTATCCATGAACACAACAGTAATATGCATGAAGCTGCTAGACCTCAAGTCCTGACATGAACATTCAATTTCAAAGCGATTTCTCCAGAATAATAATTATATGAACCCCTGAATCCAGCTTATGCCACCAGTAAACTTCTGTATTCAACAAAAGCCAAAGTTGTTACATCTTTTTAAATAAAGATAAATGAAGCAATAACCAGGGAGTATGGTCAGACAAACTAAATATGTAAATAAAAAAATATGACCCAAGATTCAATAAAGTCTCTTAATAATGAAAAATACCAGAACGTTTGAGCTTCTGACTCCAGCCTAACATCATAGCCTCATTCTAACCATTATCTTCTTCACTACACCAATATTACCAGTGTTCTGCACTAATTACTATTACATGAACCAGGCTCTTCATCTACCAGAAGTTTCAGTAGAACCTGAAAACCCAGAGTGGTACCAGTCTCAGACCAAGTAAGGCCTACTAGTGCTTCGAGAGTTCTATATCTTGCAGCATCCTCAACAGAAGCTGCAGACCCAGTATGGGAGTTGATGCAAAATCCAGATAAGGCTCCCAGATATGTGCAAAGACTGGGTGGCCCTGAAAACCATGATGGGGACCAGATCTTACTCTGGGTAAGGACTATAGGTGTATAAAGAGTTCCATAACTCACAGGAAAAAAAAATAGTGAACACTAGTTGATAAAAGATAATATCTAACACCTGAGGGAGACTTGAGAAAGAGCCTTTAATCCTAACTACAGTCTCATAGAGGGAAATTACATCTCAGTCCTACTAAGAATTAGTCTTTCATTGATCATTACAAACATCACACACACACACAAACACGCACACACACAAGCTAAGGGAAGAAAATTCCAACCATCCAACTCCAGATGCTCAAATCCTAGCACTGAAATAAAAATAATATGGACAACTAAGAGAGCATGTTTTCTCAACTAGTCAGTAATTCTATAATAATAACACAATAAAAATGATCTAGAAGAAATTCTTAACATGGAGTTTAAACGAATAATAACAATGTTCCAACAATTCAAAAAATATATGAACATTCTCTAAGAGAAGCAAAATGAAGAGATAAATGAAATATCTACGGAAGTCCATCCAAGAAATAAAAATAAAGTAAAATTATTGAAGAAAACTGGGCTCCTAATCATGTTGGTAATGAAAATCTCAACAAGTCAAATGAACTGCCCAGTGGAAAGTTTCACAAATAAAATGGAACATGTCAAAAACAGAATTGTGGATGGAAGACAAGGTAGAAGAATTAGATCATTCAGTAAAGGACAGTGATAATTTTAAAGATATATAAACAGAAAGTAGTAAAGTTCTGGAAAAGTATGTTGAGATTTAACATAAAGATTAAATCTCATCTTATAATAACACCAAAGTAGAGGCATAAAGATTATTTTCATTAAAAAATATAGAAAAAATTCCAAACCTAAAGAAATAGATGACCATCAAAATACAAGTGGCCTACAAAATTCTAAATAGATAGGACCAAGAAAGAAACTCCATATAGTCTGTTATAGTTAGCATATTGATCATATAGAATAAAGACAAGGTATTAAAGGCTGAAAGAGAAAAACATCAAGTCATTTATAAAAACACACCCATCAGAATAATTTCTAGTTATTCTACAGAACATATTGAAGTCAGAAAGACATATCCCAAGTTCTGAAAAGACCACAATTGTCAGCATAGGATATTGAAACGGAGGCAATAAAAGCTTTCTACTGACTACCAGCTCTATGGAAGGTATTAGGAGAAAGACTTCAGTCTGAAGATATGGATAAAGACATCTAAGAAGTTATGAGAATTAGGCAATTTCGGAACAAAAAGAAGTCTAAGGAAATGCCTCAAACAAAATGAAACAAAATAACAGGAATTAAACATTATTCAGTGATAATTCTTAATGTTAGTGGTCTCAGTTCCCCCATAAAGAAACACATACTAGTATATTATATTTAAAGCCAGGATCCATCTTTTCGCTACCTATAAGAAACAGATCTTACCATCAATGTTAGACACAACCTTACAAAAGGATAAATAATGTATTGTAAGTAAATGGAAGCAAGAAAGCAGCAGGAATGGCCGGCTATTCTAGTCTCTGACAAAAGAGACTTCAAACAAAAACTAGTCATATCCACTAAAAAAAAAAAAAAAAACACCAAGAGGATAATGTAATTTTCAACATACATGCATGTGATGACTATTCTTGGTTGTCAACTTGACTACATTTGGAATTAACAAAAACCCAAGTATCTGGGTGCATCTGTGGGGGATTTTTTTTTTTTTGAATCTTTTAAGGTGGGAAAATCCACTTTATTTCTGGGCCACACCTTCTGGTGGTAGCTTATATAAAAGACATGAGGAAGGAAGCACTTGATCTTTGCCTGTTTGCCTTTACTCTCCCTGGGAAGTCCATTCCTTCACTGGTATTAGAGCTTGCCTTTTCGAGTTCTGGCATATACTGAACACCAGCTAAGACACTTAGACTCATAGACTAAACAACTACTGGATCCCTGTACTTTCCATCAGGAGACTGTCATTATTGAACTTGTTGAACAATATTCTGTAATCCAACCTAGTAAGGGTGTGTGTGTGTGTGTGCGTGTGCGTGTGTGTGTGTGTGCGTGTGTGTGCGTGCATGTATATTCATCCTATCAATTCTGTATCTCTAGAGAACCCTAACTAATACAAAACACCAAACACAGAAGCAGCCAATCTCACATGTAAAATACTAGACATTAGTAATACCAATCATACAGACTCATAGACAATAAACAGCACACTATTAAATAAAAATTGGTTAAAGGATAAATCAAGAAGAATTTTTTTTATTTCCTTGAATTAAATAAAAATGCAGCATACCAAAATTTATGAGACAAAATGAAGGCAGTCCTAAGTGCTAAGGGATATAACACCAAATACCCTGTACATGACAGGAAGCTGCCCCTACGAAATCTCAACAATAGGGTTGCCTAAACAAGATGTGGAAAATAATAGCATGAATTGATATGCCAATATGGATAGAGGAATGCTCACAAGGCCTCACCCCTAAATAAAGAGCTACAGGCCATTAATGGTGTGTGAAGCAAGAACCAGCCTTCTCTAGGAATGAGGTCACAGGTAGGTTATCAAATCCCAAATGGTCAGTCCAAAATACAGATATATGACAAATATGTGACTAAGTGAACTCATCAGGTTGTATTTACAAATTTAGGTGAGTGTCTAGTCCCATTGAGTACATTTACTATACAACTATTAGGCCCAAAGCTCCAGAGATACCAAAGGGGCTGGGGGGGGGGAGGAGAAATCTTGTAAGAGTCAGAGAACCATGAAGTCTTCTGTAAGATGTGTCAGCTAGAAATGAAAGACAGGCTACAATCACGATACCTCAACATTATGGCTTCCTAAATAAGACCTGAACAATGGCAATGCTCATAGACAAGCTAACATAGAAGGAGAGTGCTGATGGGCTCCATACCTAGACAAATTCTAAAGAACTACAGGTCATTAATGACAGGAGAGAGAGAGAGAGAGAGAGAGAGAGAGAGAGAGAGAGAGAGAGAGAGAGTCTTTTTCAAGCATGCCTCCCCTAATTGGTTACCCAACACCAAGTAGTAATACATGAGAGCATATACATTTATAAACAACACAAATGGGTGAGGTGGATTGTGTGTGTGTGTATGCATATATGTAATAATAATAAAATTATTTAAAAAGAAGTCACGGATTTGAATTTGAGAGATAGTAAAAGGGGTATGAGAAGGCTAAATAGGAGAGAAGAAATGGGAAAATTATCACCAAGAGTGTGAAGATACAAGGGACTTACCTCAACACAATAAGGGTAGCATACAACAAGCCCATAGCCAATATCATGCTAAGTGGGGAAAACCTCGAAGCATTTTTACTAAAATCAAGAACAACATAAAGATGTCCATAGTCCTGGTTCAACATAGTCTTTGAAGTCTTAGCTAAATCGATAAGACAAGAGAAGAACATAGGCGAGAAATAAATTAGAAAAGGACACATAAAAGTATCCTCATCTGAATGAACATGGCAGGACTTTCCAGTTTCTGGTGTCTTGTTCAATTTCTTCAGAATCTTAGGTTTTCGTTGTACTCGTCTTTCACTTCCTCTGATATATTTATTACAAAATATTCTGAGACTATCATGGGTGAGATTGTTTTCCTTATTTCTTCTTTGGTAAGTTTATAATTCTCATGAAGTAAGACTATTTTTCTGTGTTAATTTTGTATCCTGCTACTTTGCTGGGCGTGTTTATGGGCTTTAGGAGATGTGTGGTAGAGTCTTCAGAGTCTTTTATGCGAAGAGCCATATCATTTGCAAATAAGGATACTTTTATGTCTCCCTTTCCCATCTATTGGTCCTTTATCATCTTCTCTTGTCTTATTTAGCTGTAAAGAAAATTGAAATTATGAAATCTGCATGTAAATGGATAAAGCTGGAAATAGTCATTCTGAATGCAGTAGCCCAGACCCGGAAAGACAAACACAGAATGCTATTTCATAGGTGAGTGATTGCTCTGAGTATTTAGATACTTGCATTTAATACCAGATTATGTTTCCCTCTCCGCCCCCAGATCCCTCCCTTGTCACTTGTGGTTGCTTTCTTCTCCCTCCCAAGTGGGACTGAGGCATCCTCACTTGGGCCCTTCAACTTGTTGACTTTTTTGAGTTCTGTGGACTTTATCTTGGATATTCAGCTCTTTTTTTTTTTTTTTTTTTTTTTTTTTTTTTGGCTAATATCCACTTTTTAGTGAGTACATACCATGCATGTCATTTTGGGTCTGAGTCACCTCACTCAGGATGATATTTTCTAGTTCCCTCCATTTGCCTGCAAAACTCAGGATGTCCTCTTTCTTAATAGCTGAGTAGTATTCCCTTGTGTAAATTCCATTGTGTTAAACACACACACACACACACACACACATTTTCTGTATTCATTCTTCTGTTATGGGACATCTGGGTTGTTTCCAGCTTCTAATTATCACAAACAAGGCTGCTATGAACATAGTGTAACATGTGCCCCTGTGGCATGGTGGAGCAACTTTTGGGTATATTCCCAAGAGTGGTATTGCTGGATCTTCAGGTAGATCTATTTCCACTTTTCTGAGGAACCTCCAGATTGATTTCCAGAGTGGTTGTATCAGTTTGCAATCCCACCAGCAATGGAGGAGTGTTCCTCTTTCGCCACATCCTCGCCAACTTGTGCTGGCTCCTGAGGTTTTGATCTTAACCATTCTGATTGGTGTAAGGTGAAATCTCAGAGACGTTTTGATTTGCATTTCTCTGATCACTAAGGACTTTGAACATTTCTTCAGGTGTTTCTCAACCATTTGAGATTCCTCTGTTGTGAATTCTCAGTTTAGTTCTATATCCTATTTTTTGATTGGGCTGTTTGGTTTTTCGTTGGTTAGCATCTTGAGTTCTTTATATATTTTGGATATTAGCTCTCTATCAGATATGGTGTTAGTGAAGATTTTTTTCCCAATCTGTAGGTTACTGATTTGTCTTATTGGCCATGTCTTTTGCCTTACATAAATTTTCCAGTTTCATGAAGTCCCGTTTATCAATTCTTGATCTTAGAGCATGAGCCATTGGAGTTCTGTTTAGGAAATCCCCCCCTGTGCCAATGAGTTCAAGACTCTTTCCCACTTTCTATTCAATTAGATTCAGTGTATCAGGTTTTATGTTGAGGTCCTTGATCCACTTGGACTTGAGCTTTGTGCAAGGTGAAAAATATGGGTCTATTTTCACTTTTCTGCATATCGACAGCCAGTTAGACCAGCACTATTTGTTGAAGATGCTTTCTTTTTTCCATTTTATATGTTTGGCTTCTTTGTCAAAGATCAAGTGCCCGTGTGTGTGTGTGTGTGTGTGTGTGTGTGTGTGTGTGTGTGTGTGTTTTCTGGGTCTTCAATTCTGTTCTATTGATCAACATGTCTGTCTCTGTACTAATACCATGCAGTTTTTTATCACTATTGCTCTGTAGTAAAGCTTGAGGTCAGAGATGGTGATTACTCCAGTCATTCTTTCATTGTTAAGTATTGTTTTTGCTATTCTGGGTTTTTTGCCTTTCCAAATGAATTTGAGAATTGCTCTTTCCGTGTCTTTGAAGAATTGTGTTGGGATTCAAAGAGCCCATAGGAAGCAAAAAACTAGTAAGGGACAATTGGAGAATTTTAAAGAAATGAAGATAGAATACCAAGCTGTGGAGGGAGATGGGAATAATGGAACAGGATGGCATATATGGAGTGAGGGACGGAAAGACATTGAGGAGAGGAAAAATAACCAATATTAAAGAAATTTGAAAATACCGTATAGAAACCTGCCAATGTAGAAGCTTCCTAAATTATATACATACAAACATATAAAAGCGGTTTAAATGAAATTACCCTGTACTGAAAGGACAATAGCTTCCCAAATGTCTCAGGCTACCACTGTTCAAATGGTAGGTCAGTGGCTTCCCACCGACATCCCACAAACAGCAGCTATTCTCATTGCTATTGGTTGACCTCTCAAACTTGATGGTAAGACCCTGTTGCTGAGGACATCACATGCCTAAGCTAGAATGTGGAGAAATCAAGCTAGTTCTCAACTGAAGCTTCACCTCTACTAGCTAGCTTGCCCAGTGCTAGGAGAATCTAGTCACAGCACTGAGGGAGAAATGTCACCAAGTCTTGCCTAGTTGTGAAACCCTTTCGGTGAAAGTAAGGACTTTCACAGATTTGATGGCTTAAATAAGACAGTGTATGCATTCTACTAAACAAAAGTAAGGCTTATTTATTTATGGTTGATATTTTGTTCCCTTGGTGTATAAACTTTTAGACCTTATAAATGAGTGAGTATGCACATAAGCTTCAAGGAGAAAAATCAAGAAACCAGAGGGGTTAGAATAAACGCAAAATAGAAGTGAAATAAAAGAAAAATATAAATTTTCTTCTAAATTATGACCCACATACATCTCTAAAAGTACTTGATTTGGGGTATTTTTAGAAACTAGCTTCCAGTTCTAAGCTTGCCAGTAATCCCAGAATGGATTTCTAGGTCTCCACACTCAATTCCAGCTGAAAGTCAGACACACTGTGGAGGCAGAGGGTGCTCCACTCTTCTCTACTTCCCCTGTGACTGTTTGCATAAACTAAGTGCACTATAGGGCAAGATCGTCCTGGAAATAATCTAAGTAATTTAAACCCTGAAAACCTATTTTCATTGCTTTGGGCTTGCTTGGAATCAGGATTCGCTCACCCTTCCCACAAAATATTAATTGTATTATCAATTCAGCTCATACGTTTTGATATAAGCTTTTCCTTCTTGAGGGAACTTTATCCCATTTCCCAGACCCCATCTGCATCCTGTTTCTAAATTCAGCCTTGTTCAATTTAAAGTCACTCTAACGAAGATCCAAAGAGTGCCTCAAAGACATTTTCTAGTTAATGAAAACAGTCCTCACACTCATATGTGTCAAAGAACAAATTCAGTCTCGTTCAGATCACTCACAATTATTTGTTAGGCTGAAAGCTATTGATTTGGGAGTCCTTCCTCAGGATCTGGAATTCAAATCACAGCACCCTCGGGCTTGTCTTCCTTGGACTATTACCTGCCTGGAGAAAGAGGCAGAGAGCTAAGGCAGCCAAGGCTCTTTCTCTGGGAGGCTCCGAGCTGATTGATGAAATTGCAGGTAGTGTTTAACCAAATACCTAGCCTACCTGGCAGAAGCCACACAGCAATCCAAAAGCAAAAGCAATGCATTTTAAACGCACTCCCAGCCGCTGGTCTGTCAGTAACAAATTAGACCTGTCACTTTCTCCAAGCAGATTTAGTGAGGACATTACCAATGTTAATGATCTGTGTTTCCCACCAGAGAAAGAAGCCAAAGCTGAGTTTTGGTTTCACCTAGGGAGAGCTTTCATTTTCTTTACATTTGGCTTCTTTGGGCTGTGTGGTCCCATGATAGGCAGGGCTTTTGCACTGTTATCCCTCACGTCAGATGATCTGAAGGTTCTTATTCATTCTATTCCTTAATAGACAAACCAACACATGCCCAAACTTACTAGTGAAACTCAATTCAGAAAAGTCAGGGAAATTACCCTCAAAAAGAAGTGTGAAGTGTGGCATTTTGTGTGTGTGTGTGTGTGTGTGTGTGTGTGTGTGTGTGTGTGTGTGTGTTGTGTGTATGTGTGTGTGTGTGTGTGTGTGTGTGTGTGTGTGAGAGAGAGAGAGAGAGAGAGAGAGAGAGAGAGAGAGAGAGGAATGTTTAAAAAGGGATTTCATTACAAACTGCTGACCCCAGTTGGCCACACAGTGGCTATCTTTAAAGAGTAGTGTGAGGCTCAAATTCATGTGGTCTCATTTCTATTGAATGTCCTGATTTCTCAAGGAAGTTGCTAGAATGAAAAGATAGAAAGAACAGACCAGGGGTTGGTGTTGCTGTTAAAAGCTCCATCTCTACTGTATGGCAGGAACATCCCACCTTGAGGAACAAAGCATCTTCTGCTTATCTCCAGTAAGTAAAAATTTTTCTCTAAGCATAGATAACACACCATTGATAAACATAGTTTATTTTCCTACGGCATTTGTTTAAATCAAAATCTGCTCAGAAAGGCAAACAAAATTGACATCATTTACTTTGCAGTAGAGGATAATTCCTGGGAAAGATTTCACCTAAACTTAGTAAGCTCTAGCAATTATGTCAACGACTTAAACTCCGAAATAGAAAACAACAACAGCCAAAATCTAATTTGGATGGCTCAGGTTGAAACGAGCTGAAAATTTAATTCGCCAACTCAGAGAGATTACTAAAAATAAAAACAACTAAATGCTGTGTTATATTAAAGGATATAATGGGGTTCAAAGAGAAAACTATTAAGCTGGGTTTATTGAAATCGGGCTATTTATAGACTAACCCCCCTGAGTTTGCCAATAGCTTTGCATTTTCCTTTGAAGTAGAGAATCTCCTTCACAAGCTTCAAGTCCGGGCCCAGTTATGCACAACTTAATAAAATGCATAATTATTGAGGATTAAAAGTAAAATTTGCTTCAAAGTCCTTAATATTATGGATTGTTTGTTACTTCTTAGGACTGAAGGAGGACAAAAAAGATGAATGGCCAATAGAACACAGATTAAAGGGTGAGATTTACTATGCTAATTTCCTAATAACTTGATAGTCAGGACTACACTTAGGCATGTGTTGGATTTGCATAGTAGCTGGGGAAAACCTTTAATTTGGCACCCAAATAGGAAACACCAAAGACATTCTGAAGCCAGCTTGTTTTGGTTTGAGTCTGAAATGTCCCTCATGGGCTCTTGTTGTTAATGCTTGCCCTTCAGTCTATGATACTTTGAAGGTGGTGAAGTATATTTCTGGGTCAGACTGACTGGGAGGAGGTAGCTACTCAAGGCCTCTGAAGGTCACTCCACGCCCTGGTTTCAGCGTGTAGTCCCTGTGTCATTATCTGTTGAAAGTCAACAGTTGTATTCCCTCATCCATTCTTTGCCCACTATGATGACTAAAATTTGTGAAACTGGAAGCAAAACAAACCTTTCTTCCCTGAAATTGTTTCTATCGGATATTCTGTGATACCTTCATAGTGATAAGAAAATAACTAAAGCACATCTCTAGGTTTTTTTCTCTTTGTTACCCGGGTCAACACAGGACTCAAAAGACTTTAACACACATGTACACACAGAGACACACATGTATGCACCTGGCCAACTTCAGGTTCATCCTGCCCTCCCTTGGGATTTCCCAGTTTTGACGTGTCTCTCTGCACACATGCACACCAACATGTATCTCTTCAGGTGGTAGGATCTCTAGAGTTGATGTTCGTTTGTTTGAGGCTTTTGGATTTAGGATTTTCATTATTTTTGTTTCCTTTCCTTTCATTTGTGTCTTCCCCATATATATCTTTTCTGCATTTATTTTACCTCCATTGTGTTTTAGAACTACTATCTTTAACAGTCCATTCTTAGATCAGATAACTGATTTATCTTCCACTGGGGAACCAGCCTAAGAGTGAGCAAGCTTGAATTTCAGGTTGGCTGCGTATTTTGATAAGGTCTGAATGCACTATTCTGGCAGCCAGTGATGGTAAAGCCAGTGGCACTTGGACTGGTTGGTTACTCAAGGAGCATAGTTATTAGATGGAATGGATTTTGCAAAGACCACCATGGATTTTTGCCTCACAGTTCGGCTACTTATTTATTCCATTTATTTCCAGCCCTTCATGGATATAAAGTACCTAAACCTATAGGAACAAATTATACTCAATTCTTCTTAAGTTTGGCTTAAGACAGAAGATAAAAAGAAAGAATATAAATAAATGGTAATTCTGAAATTAGGGAAGAGTGGTTTCTCTCTAGCATATTGAAAAACTGGGTTCAAAATAAAAGAGAAACCCAAAGATGTGTGTGTGTGTGTGTGTGTGTGTGTGTATGTGTGTGTGTGTGTGTGTGTACGTGCAAATGTTTATGACATTTATGGGTATAAGTATATATGTTATCTTTTACTGTGGCAGAAAGCAAGCCTAAATTTTAATAATTTATAAAATAAAATATTTTTTTACTCATAGCTGTTGTTGACTGTGGCGATTGAATTGATGTAAAATTCTAGGTAATGAAAACTTATCTACAGTGAGAAAAAGATTAATGATTAGACACGGATGGTAGAGGAGGAAGAAAAAGAACATGAAAAGCCTTAGAGGTGACAAATGTTACTTATCCTGGTTGTGTTATAGCTTCGTGGGTATATAACTATATCAGAGCTCATTAAACCATACCTTTGTCTTAGAAGCAGTTTACAGCCTTTCAATTATGCCATATAAACCATTATTTTTTAGTGTGTCATTTTGAAGATTGCAAGGAAAAGATCATTTCAAACATGAGAACAGCACAAAGTCAAGCAAGCACTCGATACCTGCTAAGATCTTTCCAGTGTTGTTCTTACTATTACTGAAACAGATATCACTGAGTCATTGACAGCATCAGACATAATCCTCAAAGACCTACTTTTTACTCTTTGAGATAACTGCATCCCTATGTCACCACTCCACCATGGCAGAATTGACAAGATTGGGAGCAAAGCCATAAGACTAACTGACCAAGGTACATTTTTTCATGTCTTCGTTTTTCGATCAGAAAGATACACTAAGATAGTGAAGTCAATTGTCTCTACTGGGGAAGGCTTTTGATCCTCTGTAAAAGAAGTGGTAACTGAGAATTACTGAGCTCCAGTTTCAGCCCCAATTGTTTCTGTTCATTCCCCTGGAGTGCTGACTGGAACTCACTAGTTTCTTAACTGCATTTCAGCCTGTGTGAAGATTCAAAGAGAATTTTCTTAAGTTGGATCAGATGAGGTATTATCTTCATATTAAAAAAAAAAAATTAAGAAAATTCAGCCTTTTTCCATAGTGTGCTCACTGAGGGTTCAGAGTCAAATGTGTTTCTCGGTATTAGGCTTAAGGAAAGGGCTAAGGGAGGTAGGAAAGCAGTGTGCTTCACCAGGATCTGCTTAAACCAGGCAGGAGAGACAAGATTGCGTTTGCCTACCTGCTTGGTTGGCCTGAATTCTATTATTAATGTGTAAAAAGCATAGAATTTACTCACCTACCAAACTACTCATATAGACAATTTTTTCACACATTAAATATGTATAAATCTATGTAACTAACAGTCAAATGAAAAAAAATAGAAAATAATTCCAAATCCAGAAACTTTCCTCATGCTCCATCCCAGGGAACATTTTTTAATCCAAATTAATCATTCTTCTAACAAGTAATGTCACACATTAGTTTTGATTGCTTTTAAACTTCTTATGAAAATTATGATATACTATATCCCTTTGACAACTGGCTATTTCAGTTGTTATATCGTCCATATAATAATCAGTACATGTTGTGTTACCTGTACTGTTACACATAAGACTGTTCACTATTTCTGATACTTCACATGTGCTACCGTGCCACAGTTTATTAATTTTCTTATTTTGTTTCTGATGGGCATTATGATTTTTCTTCTACCTTTAGGACTTTGCAAATAGTATGATATAAATATCTACATTCATGTGCACATGCCAAGTATTTACATAAGAATGGGGTGGTTTGGTCCTCGGGTGCATGTATTCAGTTTTACTAGACATTGCCAGATTTAAAACCAAATGATTGCTTGAATCCATCCTTCTACCAGAAGTGAATGAGAATTGTATTTGTTCGGTACTTATGTCAACACTTGGAATTTTCAAACTTTTCGTTTTAGCCTTTGTGGGGTACATTAGTTCCTTTACTTATTGTTGTTGTTAAATACCTCATACAAAGCACCTAAAAGGGAGATGGGTTAATTCTGACTTACAGTGCGGAGGGATGCAGTCAATCATGACGTTGAAGGCACAGCGTGGGCAGCAGCTTGGTCTATGGCACCAACCTGGAATCAAAGAAAATAGGATACTCAGCAAAGTTTCTCCTTTCTCTAGTTTTATTCAGTCTGGGACCCTGACCTGGTGTCACCCATATTCAGGGTAGGTCTTTCATCTTAGGTTAAACCTATCTATAAACACCTTCACAAGCCACTTGAAGATGCTTAAGAAATGCCCCAGGTGTTTTTAATCTAATTAAATTGACAGTGGTGGCCCTTGCTTCATAGAACATTATTGAAGATTGGAATGGAGACATTGGATAACCTTTGATACATTCACTGGTCATACTCATAGCCCTTTTGTGAATTGCTCTTTTAAACCTTTTTTCCCCATTAAACATTCACCAATTAATTTTGTGTATGAATCTCTTAATTAAATCATGTATTGCAAATGTCTTCCTACATTCTGTAGCTGGTCATTCGATGTTCAAGTTTAGAGTTAGCAATAGTTATTAAATTGTTTAATTTAATAAATGCTCCTCTTTAGATCATTTTCTATGGTTAGAAATTTAAAAAAAAAAAAAAGCTTTGTTTAGTCTAGATTATGAAGTCATAGTCCTGTGCTTTATCAAGTAATCAGAAATTATGTTATTCACGTTCAGATCCACTTGGCACGAAGTGCATGGTGAGTCACGTGTTTTCCCACGTTCTTTTCTAATTAACCTTAAATGTTTTTCTGAAAGCCAGAAAAGATTACTTTAGTTCCATTTCTTTAAAGAGATGCTTTTTTCAGTGAGAATGTGGGTGTTAGGTTTTGTAACTCATTGACTTGTTTCATCTGGCTGCCTGTTTCTGCTGAATTCACAACACTCTGTTCTAACTGTTGAAGCTCTTTACCTTTCTGGTGTCCCTGAGCCCACCCCTGTCCCCCCCTCTCTCTCTCTCTCTCTCTCTCTCTCTCTCTCTCTCTCTCTCTCTCTCTCCCTCCCTCCCTCCCTCCCTCAATTTGTAATTTATTGTAAGTTCTTCTGGGTCGTATACTTTCTGTATTATTTTTAAAACCAAATGTTGTTTCCAACAAGAAGAAAAACAAAATAAAAGTCACCTGGAAATTAAAGACTGTTGTGTATTGAAAGGACTAACTTGTAGCAGAAGCGAAGTCTGAAAACATGGATTCCTTAGTCTGGGACACAGTCACTTCATTTCTTTCCTTGAGTCTTCTAAAATCAATCTCAGGAAACAGGATCCAGTGTAGGAGTCGCACCCACATTTGTTAGATCTACTCTTAAATTGCTGTGTCGTTTCTGCTGTGGCCAATAGCATTTTTGTAGCTTTCAAATGAACCTATGTAAAGTGATACACAGAGGCATAATTTATTCCTGCATGTTGATCTTGAACTGAGTGACATGATTAAACTAGCTTATTTCCTTAGTTTCTTTTCGATTTCCTTGGACTATTATACAACCACAAAGATTTTGTATAAATAAATTCAATTTGTTCATTTTTTCAAATTCTTAAATCTTATTTTCAGAGCTACATTCATGTCTTAGATTTGGTCACATATTGACTACAAATAAAAACGTCTCTTCCACCTGTAGGACGACACTGCAAACATTTTTCCTACATCACTTTCAGGTTAAAGTATTACTTTCTATTACTATCGCTGATCAAGTATAATGATTAAAATCACCCTCCCCATTTTTTGAAGTAAATCTATTGGTTTTGTTTTTGTTTATTTTTTTGTTCGTATAGTGAGTCCTATTGATTTGCTTTTTAATGTTGAGCCAAGCATATAATCTTAACTAAAATTAAATTTCAGTTATAAATTATTCATAGTTATTTAAAGCTGGTTAATATTTCATTGAATTTTTATGCTTATAATTTATTAATCCATAATCTTTTCATGTGATTATCAGAAATATATGTCAAAAGCATTGTACTATCATATAAGTAAAGCACTATACAATATACTTTATTTTTCTTATCTTCTTAAGAATTTGGTATGATGCTGGGCGGTGGTGGCGCACGCCTTTAATCCCAGCACTTGGGAGGCAGAGGCAGGAGGATTTCTGAGTTCGAGGGCAGCCTGGTCTACAGGGTGAGTTCCAGGACAGCTACACAGGGCTACACAGAGAAACCCTGTCTTGAAAAAAAAAAAAAAAGAATTTGGTATGTTTCTATTTCTTTAAACTATTTGACCGTGTAGTCTAAAATTTTAATTTTGTTTCCGTGTCAGTTTTAAAACATCTGATTTTTAAATAGTTGGAGTTTTCATACTAATGTCATCTTTCCATTTTCACTAGAAGTAATGATTTCTTTTCTCTAAAGGTTCTGCAAACTAAACACGTTGTTTGTCTTTCTCTTGTATAACTGCTCTCACTCTGTTAAGTTCACTCTCATCCTTCCATCTTGCTTTCTTCACGAGGACTGCGTTGTCCTTTCTCTAACACCTGGATTTTGATCCCCCCCCCCAAAATTAGTTTCTCTTTGTTGTGCTTTTAGATTTAATTTTACAATAAATTTTAATATAAAGTGGCTGTGGGAGTGAGCACGTGCCATGGTATTGTGTGAAACTCATGGGCGGTTATCTTGAGTCCATTCTTTCCTTCCACCTTGATCTGCTCTCGGGGCTCAAACTCAGGTCACCAGGCATGCTCAGCCATCTCCTCTATCCAATGAGCCACCTTGACATCCCTTCTAATTTGTTTCTCTAAGTACACCTTTAGTTTCATTTCATTAACTTGGGCAGATTGTCTTTTCCTGCCATCCACTTGGCAAGATTTAAAGCCAGAGTCACCAACAGCAACTTATAATTCTTCTGGATAACAACTTATCAGTCATTTATATGAAAATCATATAAATCATTTTAATCAGAGAGGAACAAGGACGGAGGGTGGGTGAAGACAGCCCCCAAGTGTGGGTAAGCACATTTCCTGGAAATATCAAGAATGCCATCTGGGCTCAAATTTAAGATTAGGCACCACAAGAGATGGGTAGACTGTAAAACAACACTTGCCTCTTTTTCCAACTCAACCTGTTCCCTGCTTCTTTACTTATACTTAGATCATATACTTAGATCAATGGGAATATTGGTTTTAGTCTGCCCGCTCTACCAGTAAATAAGTCATTTTTTTCCTTATTTCATTTTTATGTCAATGCAATGGCTTGTGAGTGACGTCTCTTTACCCCTTTGTTACAAATAAATATAGATATCTTGGTTGTAACCATTTTACTAGTAGATACAGAACTAGACAGTAGATAAAGTCTCCAGCCTAAACGTTATTGTTGTTTTCATGCATACTCTGTACCACACACCTAACTAATGCCTTAATGTCATTATAGCTAAAGTGAGCCATGTATTTAATGTGTTCTTATATTATTTTAGACAACAGATTCCATAAAAGCTTATTTAATATGTTTTACTAGCAAAAGTTTGAGCCAATAGCTTCCTCATTTCCATGTAGAAAGAATATCTTAGGTATTGTATAGAGGTATCACCTGTCAATTAAAAAGCCTATTTATGGCCTATGGCTTAGGCAGGAAATAGAAGGCTGGACATCCAGAAGGAAAAGAATTCTGGGAAAGAGCCAGACACAAGACAATTTGCTTGAGATGTGAGGAGCTGGACGCGTGGTCTCTGAGCACAGGTATCCAACCAGCCACATGGCAAAGTGTAGATTAAAATAAATAAATGGGTTATCTCCAGTCATGATTCTAGTCAGAGAAGAGCCTAGCTATATAGGCAAGGCATTTGTTAATATATTTTGAGACTAGGAGCATGGGACTGGGAGAAAGAACCAGGCATATCTTCTACATTTCTAGCTCAGTAATATCCTTGACTTTTAAAATTAAAAAAAAAAGAAAGAAAGAAAAGTTCATTTGTTAGTCTCTCCATACAGGAGCACAAAATCCCAAGATCTCTACATTAGCTCCCTCAAGTACTTCAGGAGTTCAAGTTATTAAATCAAAACAGTTCTCTGTTCCCTACTGGTAATCAGAGAGGAACGAGGACGGAGGGTGGGTGAAGACAGCCCCCAAGTGTGGGTAAGCACATTTCCTGGAAATATCAAGAATGCCATCTGGGCTCAAATTTAAGATTAGGCACCACAAGAGATGGGTAGACTGTAAAACAACACTTGCCTCTTTTTCCAATTCAACCTGTTCCCTGCTTCTTTTAAGAATAACCAAGTCTTCCGTATGGCGAGACCCTATGGAATGTGGCAAAAATGAGGCAGCCAGAGCTGTACAATTTGAACATCTTTGCCACACAGGCTGAAGGCAGAGATGATGGCGCTGAGAGACATCAGAAAGCATGTAACATTTGTGAGGGAGCAATGAAGGGCTCCGAGCTTTTGCTGAGACACGGTAAGCATTACCACTCTGCAGTAAAAAGAGATGAGCAATCCTGTTCCTCAGAGAGAAAAATACATCTCTGCATGTGCCAAGTACTTAGCATTATGGATAGCATCTGCCCAGGCTCTTATCATAATGTAAATTTGTCTTCTATTCACTGACTTGAACAGAAACAAAATAATGCAGAAATGTGAATGAAGCAACGCACACACACACACACACACACACACACACACACACACACACACATAAATTTTATTATAAGCTGCATAGTAACCAGACTGCGTGGGTACAGGGTAGTTGAGGAGTAAAGAAAAAAAGAGGGCAATTTATCAACTTTATTATTTATAACCCATATTGGAAAGCCAATCTGTTTATTAGTAATAAGGCAAATGCTTCCTGGAATGGAAATTTTTGTAAAGCTGAGGCAACGTAATCGGAGTTTGCATAAAGTTCCTTATCTGGTTTGTATGAACTTGTTGACAAGATTGTTTGTCATCCCCTTTTGGCTGAAACATAAAATGGAATTTTAGTCACCAGGCTCATAAAAACTGTATTATGCTGTAGTTTGGGGCTTTTTTTTTTTTTTTTTTTTGAGTAGACACACTAGCAGTGATGTTCTGGGTGAATCAGCTTCAGATTTATCCTTTACATTAAGCTGCTAAAAGACAAGACTCGTATTTCTTGCAAACTTGGTGAGACGTGCAGGTTCAGATGATATCAGATGATACAGAAGGTATTCTGTGACAAAATAAACCCCAGAACTTCCAATAACTACGGGATTCTAACCAAAGTCCTTGATGAGCTGAGGGCCGGCAATCCAAGTTGCACAGGTAGGTTTTATTGTCTTTAACTCCTTACATGAATGACTTCCTCAGATGGATGACTTTGCTCCTAGAGAGCCTCTCCTAACTGCTTTTAAAGAGAGATGTGTACATCCCTAAGGTCCTTCCTTTCAAGGGGCAAAGCATTAAACCAGTACCACAGAGTGTAGTGGATAGGAGCCCAGAAATTCTTCATTTTATAAGGATATAACCAGTGAAACAAGCCTAAGAAATCATAGAAAGATCTTTTTACTGGTGAGGGATAAAAATAAAAATTGACATTTACGCAATATCAAGTGGCCAATAGAAAAAAAAATCATATTTTCAAATAATGCTAGCTCTAGCATACTAAGTTCACAAAAATTGAGGGCCAGAGAAGTTGCAAACTATAAGAAATAAAATGGGGGAAAAAACAAATTATGAAAGTCGGTGCATCTGCTGGAAATTTTATTTTCTGGCTATGGGAATGTTCTGCTTCTCTGTCATTCTCTGTGTCTCTCTGTCTCCACGTCTCCATGTCTCTCTGCCTCTCTATCTCTCTATCTCTACCTCCCTACCTCCCTTCCATTTGTTTGTTTGTGTTTGTTTGTTTGTTTATTTGCCTTTGCTCTGTGAGGCAAACCCAGGGCTTCATACTTGCCAGGCAAATGCTCTACCACAGAACTATACCCACACTCCCAGTTTGGGGGTCTGTCTTAGTAGGAGCTTTCTACTTGCAGTTTATACTTTTTGGTCAAATCTGGAGGTAGGAATGTCTGTATTTTATAATAGTGATCTGAAGACAGCTGGCCTTGGGTGGTGCTACTAAACTCTCCTATAGAGCCTATATTCTCCTTATTTCTTCCCTATAAGCACAGTTTGATGACAGCTGGAGATCCCTACAACGTCCAGCACAGCATCCTTCAGTTTCTTTAAACATAGGTTTTAGGTTAAAGAGATGCCACATGTATTAGTCGGGGTTCTCTATAGGAAGAACATGGCTTAATAGTCTTAATAGTCTGTCAGTAGCTATCTTCTGGAAAGGCCAAAGCTCTGATAGTTTTTCAGTCCAGGAGACTGGATGTCTCAGCAGGACCAATCTGGTATTGGAGTCCTGGAGGATTCCTAAAGAGCTGCTGGTCTTCTTGCTATATTGGAATAAGTAGCCTCTAATCTCAGCAAATCTTCCATGTCTTTCTTTATGGGTCAGCTAAGTCCCTCACAGGTGTGCCCAACTGCCTGGTTTAATTGATTCCAGATGTTGTCAAGTTAACAACCAAGTTTAGCCATATTACCACCCCTAGTCCCGGTCACTCCATCACCCCTAATTTCAACTTCAAGTTTTTCTTTTGTCTCTCATTTCTACGTGGTTTAACCCAAACTTCTTACGATAAGTTATAGATTACTTTTACAAACTGAAGCTAACAATACTTCATTTTAAAAATGGCTAAATGTAGACTACATTGGCCAGTGCTACTGAAAGTTAATTTTCAGATAATCCAAGCACAGACAGGTGATCTCAAAATAGGAACTATCTCCAATTTCACTGTTTCCCATTCCTCGTGTTAAGACAGCAGACACTGAGGCTATGAGCTGCATCTCTCACATGTGGAATATGAGACGAATAGGATTTCAGCCTTTCCCCAGTGCTATACCTGTGCCATACTGTTTATGACACACTCTGTTCTCCTCAGCATGCTATCCAAGGGCCGAGGGACTGTGCCTGGATTACAGAGAGCAGAGACAAATCAGACTGCCTCTAACCTGCAGCACACAGACTGCAACCTAAGAGAGGGGTCAATCAATATATGTGTCACCGCATTCATCCTAGCTGGAACACGATCACAGACAAGCCCTAATTCTGGTTTCTACTCTTTGTAGCTGTGAGAGTCTGACAGTCTCTTGTGTTAAGGTCTTATTTGTGACAGTCTTTTCTCTTGGTGGACAGTATCAGTATTCTATGTATGGACAAGGCTGCTCACATCTATAAATTGATCTCAAGACCCAAGTGAGAAAAGTCTTAAAGCCACAAGGTCCAATTAACTTTTAACACACATTGGGAACATATTAACTGGAGAAGATGATGGAGAACCTGCTAAGTCCTCTGAATTCCTCAACTACTTCATTTAAAAATATGTATTGCTGAATCCAAACATATATTTAGTTTTCTTTCCCCTTCTAGTCCAGGAGTTGAATGCATTGATACAAACATGATAGCCTCTGGTGTTCACCCCAGAAACTAAATATGATGCTGTTGAAATCTTAACAGTGCTTTCTGGTTTTCACCTGTCTTTCTTAAGTGATCTCTCAACTAGACCAGGAGAATTTGGTATTGTGATAACTGCTCTGTTCACTCATTCCTCCTTGTTAGCATCTAAAACTGGGGGAAATATTACATCTGGATGCTCAGATCTGCCTTCTCTTAGAGAAAATGTGATTGTCCTAGGAGAAGAGCTGCTAAAACCTTTACTGCTTTCCATTATAGAACCAATGACCACCTGAAAAGAATGCTGCATTCTGATCCAACTAATGCAGAGGTATTCATCTATGGGAAAAGAGGCCACTTACTGACTGGATCTTTGTTCAAGATTGTGACCCTTCCCAGGCAGTAGCACTTTAGGCAACATTGGCTGTTGGGAGCATAAAGGGTCCCTTGCCTTGACTTGGTACAAAAGGAATCCCTTGCCCCTGACCCACTATGTATTTGAAAACCAAATTCCAAAATTCTCTGTAGGATCATTTTGCAAGTGATTGTTAATTCAAGATAGTGTCTTGGTTAGGTAGCTTCTTTTTTCTGATTGTGTTTTCAGCTAAAAACCCCTTGCAAAACAAAAATTATTTTCTACAATGGAGTTTCACTGGGTATAAAAACCACATTTAAGAGCAGGCCCCATTGCCAGCAGTACATGATCAACACAAAACAAACTCAATGGTATTAAAGGGGGTTTTTTTGTTTGTTTTGTTTTTAACTGTGGTGGTTTGAATATGCTTGACCCATGTAAAGTGGCACTATTAGGAGGCGTGGCCTTGCTGGAGTAGGTGTGCCTTTGTTGGAGGAAGTGCATCACTGTGGGGTGGGCTTTGAAACTCTGCTCAATGCAGAAGAGCCTCCTCAGGGCTCCCTGAGAAAGACAGTTTCCTGGTTGCCTTCAGATCAGGATGTAGAGCTCTCAGTTCCTCCAGCACCATGTCTGGCTGCATGCTGCTACGCTTTCTGCCATGATGGTAGTGGACTGAACCTCTGAAACTGTAAGCTAGCCCCAATTAAATTTTGCCCATTATAATAGTTGCCTTGGTCATGGTGTCTGTTCCCAGCAAAGTAACCTTAACTAAGACATTAACTTAATGCTATTTTATTTGTATATTATGGTTTCTGATTTTTTTTTTTTTGTTTTTATGGATTTTCATTTTTGTGTTTTGTTGTGGTGTGTATGTATGTGTTTATGTTCCTCATGGTTTTTTCTTTATATTGTTATTGTTTTAGTTTGCTTGAAGAAAGAAAGAAAGGAATGGAGTTGGGTGGGAGGGGAGGTAGGGAGAATCTGGGAAAAAATAACTATTGTATAAAAAAGAAATCTATTTTCAATTAAAAAAATAAAGCTCAATCATATATTTTTTATGTGATTCAATGGTTTATATAAAATCTCACCATCAAACTCAAGGTCAACAAAAGGAGTTAAGTTTTTTTGGGACTCACAAAACACAGTTTCAAGGCAACAACAGTCAGGACTCTCTGCTCTTAGTTTAATATATTGAACACTGGCATAAAATATAGCTCATAACAGGATGGCAAAAGTACAAGCAAGTGGTAACTTAAAAGGAACAAAGCAATTTAATGAAGAATAGACAGCTTCTGAAATACCTGACCAAAGCCAGGCAGCATGTCTTTTATAAAATTAAACTAAAATAGACTTTGTGTTTTGCATGAGTTTAGTGTAGCTGTTCCATGGCTCTTTCTTTTGGTTTTAACATGGTATACCTTTTCCCATCCTTTCCATTTTACTTAGGTGACGCCTCGGTCCTACTTGGAAGGAGTGACAGAATGTTCAAAGGAGCAAATATGGCGATAAAGTGTGGGACAGAAAGTCAAGGAGGGGCCGTCTGGAGACCACTCTACCTTGGTATACGTCCCATGTGCAGTCACCAAAGATAGACGCCGATATGGATGTCAGGAAGTGCATGCGGATAGGAGCCTGATGTAGCTGTCTCCTTGAAGGTCTGCCAGAGCCTGACATATCCAGAGTCTGATGCTTGAAGCTACCCATTGATCTGATCAAGGGTTCCCAATGGAGAAGCAGGTTCCCAAGGGAGAAGCTAGAGGACTGAAGGAGCTGAAAGGGTTGGTGGCCCCAAGAGGAGAGCAACAGTGCCAACCAACCAGAGCTCCCCAGGGTCTAAACCACCAGCCTGAGAGCACAAAGGGATGCACTCATGTCTTCAGCTGTATACTTAGGGGAAGATGACCTTGTCAGGCATGCGTAGGAGCGGAGATCCTTGGTCCCATGAAGACTGAACACTGAGCGGGGAGGAATTTGAGGGTGAGGAGGGGGGAAGTGGGGGGCAGGTGGGGGTACACCCTTGTGGAGGCAGGAGGGGGGGATGGGATAGGAGGTTCCTGGGGGTGGGGGGGAATGGGGTGAGGGGATAAAATCTGAAATGTAAACATAATATCCAATAAAAAATATAAAAAATATTATTCTTTTTCTAAAAAAAAAAAAAAGAGGTTTGTCACACACATCATATAACTGAGCATTTTGTCAGTACACTCTGAATGTCTTGTCTACTACTTGGTATTTTTACTGTTCACATATAAATTGTTTATTGATAGAACTCTCTCAATAGCTACTATATTTGCAAATGTTTTCACTTACTTTCTCTTTTTCTTTCCTGCCACTGTTTTACATGAGACGTTATGATTCTGTTCTTTGTCTTTTAGTATGCCTACAAAAATATGTGTTGCTACCCTTGCATTTAATAACATATACTAACTAATAAATGTTAACTTCCAAAAATACTACAGAAACAAGGCACGGTAATACTCACCTGTAATCTTAAAATTTATATAATATTGACAGTTTCAAGTCAGCTTGGGCTACGTAGCAAGACCTTGTCTCAAAACCAAACAAACATAATCAACAAACAAAACAAACCAACCAACACAAAACACAGAAACATAAAACTATGCCTAATTATTTTTATATTCTGTGAGTTTAGTTATCCTTTGTGAGCTGAGGTTCAAAAATACTAAGCAAAAAAATACAGAAATAATTTACAAAATTTAAATGAAACATTCTGAGTGATACAATGAAACCTCACATTGTTTTGGGCCACTCCATTTGTGGCCATGTCACACATTTGTCCAGTGTGCTCACATTGTATGTGTTACCCTCCTACTTGTTACACAGTAGCCATCTAGGTATCACAACTGCTATGCTAGTATTACAGTACTTGTTCTCTCTCTCTCTCTCTCTCTCTCTCTCTCTCTCTCTCTCTCTCTCAAGAAGAGGGAGAGTTTGAGACATGTTGCTTACTAAGTAGTTCAGCATACTGGCCTCAAACTCATGATCATCCTACCTCTGCTTCCCAGAACTGGGGTTATAATTTCTTGCCACCACCGTCAAGTAACTCATAGTTTACTTATTAATAGCCCCAAATTGCAAGAATAGCAATGCTTGTAATTCATAAATTACAAAGAGGAGCCATAAAGTACCTTCTAAAAATAAAAGGTAAGGGTACAATAAATATTGAAAGAGAGCACATACCTCTAAGTTTTACTGAAGTGAATTTTATAACTTATATTTTGTTATAGGTTACAGTTTTTAATCTTTTATTGAGTCTACGTTTTAAATTAAGCTTCATGATACATTAGAATATATAAGACAGCCGGGCAGTGGTGGTGCACGCCTTTAATCCCAGCACTTGGGAGGCAGAGGCAGGCGGATTTCTGAGTTCGAGGCCAGCCTGGTCTACGGAGTGAGTTCCAGGACAGCCAGGACTACACAGAGATACCCTGTCTCGAAAAAAAAACAAAAAAAAAAACAAAAAAAAAAAAGAATATATGAGACAAAAATGCTTTTAACCTATCTGTAGTTTCAGACTCCCAGTGCATGGGCTGGGCTGTTTCCTCTGCAGAAGGGCAGTGCTGTTTTGGTTTATGTAAGGTACAAGCATCAGTTTACAGAGTCATGGAAATTATCATTCCTGAGACAAAATTGGTATGTTCAATATTCTAAACAAATGGTTACAGATTAGAAGTAAAAAGAATAAAAGATATATTTTACATTTATCTAATTCTTCTTCAGTGATCTTTATTTTTTTTCACATGGATTCAAAGGTGTAAACTATATAATTTTATTTAACACTGAAGAATTTTTTTTTCAACTTTTTAAAGTAATTTACTCTTTGAAAATTTTATGCTAGTATAATAATATATTCTGGTCACATTCAGACTCTTAACATTATTCAGCAAGCTGGTCAGCTAGTAGAGACTCCTCCCCAGACCCCCAAGTATTCATTAGTCTAAGAAAAAAATCTTGGAGTAGCTTGCTTTTTCCTATGTTGGTTTGGTTTGGTTCTGTGGTGCTAGGAAAGAAGCCAGGGCTTCTGGGTAAGCACTCTACCACTGAGCTACACCCAAGATCTGAGACAGTCTTCTTTTTCACATTTGAAGGATACTTTTTGCTGAAAATACAATTCAAGATTGATGGGATTGTTCCCATCTACACTTCAGGTATTCAGCATACTCTGACAAGCTCACTGTGGCTCTCATCCGTATTCCACAATATAATGTTTTATTTGTCTGTGGTTTGAATACTTTCCCAATAAATCTCTTCCCCACTTTCCCTCTTTTCTCTCCCTCCCTCCTTTCTCTCCCTTCTGAATTGACCCGCCTACACGTACATTTTCTTTGGTGTTTTATCTGGTTTGATCTTCTCCGAGCGATTTGTGATGTTGTCTGTCACCAGTTTTGAACAATGTTCCCTTCCTTCATTTATGTCTTCTGCTGAACGGCACACTTATGTGGTGGTTACACCTTTCATTTGTCCTGTACCTTTGGGATGTTCTGTAGTTGACTTTCTCATTTCTCTTCCCTTTGTATTTTTGTTTGGTGAGTTTCTATTGACATAACCAAGCTTAGGGACTTTTCTTCTTGGATTAAAACATTCACTTCTGACATAGAGTTGTTTGATGTTTGATTTCTAGCACATAACTTTTTCTTAGCACATGAATTTCTTCATTTATATTCTCATAAGTTTTTATAGACATTGCTTGACATATATCTTACCTGAATCAAGTACTGTCCCTTCAGATTGTGTTTTTACAGTGTGTGTGTGTGTGTGTGTGTGTGTGTGTGTGTGTGTGTGTTTACAACAAAGAATTAACTTTACTTAATTGGGCTGCTTTTAGCATTTATTATGATTGGAAATTTTCCAAAGGTTCCAGATGCTTCCAGTTCCTTTCCTCCAATTTATTATGTCTCTTTTTTGCAGTTCTTTTAGCTACAATACAAAATTAGATGTGAGTGTAGGCATGTGTGCATATATTTGGGGTAGAACTGAGACCTTTTCAGTGTGAACTTGGTATTGATTTACATTAAACTAGTAATTGTACAATAATAACATTGTGCAGTTACTTTAGAAGCTTTATTTCTTGGAAATGTTTCCTGGGGAAATTGATGGCCAAATTCCACATAGCTATAATTTTCTTTGAAAAACCTAGATTAAAATGAAATAAATATGACAAAATATTAACAAATTATCAGATCAAGACTACATGTATTGCCATGTTCATTAAACTTCTGTATTTTTCTAGGTATTGAATTATTTCCTTAATAAAAATGTAAATTAAAATCAACTTTTTCCTATTCCTAAATTAGTATAAAGGAAGATTAGCCAGTATAAATGAAGAACAGCACAAAGTACTAGGCTTGCAATAGTTAAGTAATTCTCCAAAGTTGGAGATTTCTATTCCCAGGTATAGATCATCTCCTCTCCTTGAATAAATAATGTGGCACTCTGCAATCAGTTTCTCCTCACCTCACACTCATCGCTTCAGAGAAATGAAGATAAATCAATGCTGTCTGTCAAAACTCCCACAATTAGCATGAACACAGCCTATGTTAATACAGTTCCCCCCTAGTGATGAGTCATCAGTAGTGAGCTAGACAGATACCTATGACACCACCCCTGCTGCGAGCTTCCTGATACTTGCTACACACTCCTTCCAGGCTTTGTGATTGCTGAAGGATTAATGCTTCATGAGGAATCAACACCTGCATAATTTTCTGTGTCTCAGAAGTTTTAACCAGTGAAAAAATTGTACTAGGGAGGTTCACATGCATTTAGTATGTAAACAGTTTTGTGAACACAAGGGTATATGTCTTCTTCATACTTGATTAGCATATCCAAAATCCTACATTTTATGAGCTATAAGTGGCTTTCATAATCAATTTTATAATCAATTACAAACCATTGCTATAATCCCATTAGTTCAAAGATAATGAAGTTGAAGACCAGAAAAATAAAAAAAAAAAAAACTTCTCCAACTAGAAAATATGAATTTTTGTATTCAGCTCTATATTTTGATAGATATGGATGATACATGTGTATATATGAAGTATACATAGATGATAGAGCACATATATCTTTACAGACATAATCACAGGAATAATGGGATTTTCATTTGTTCTTTTCTATTGCTTTTTATTCAGAATATAATGCAACATGTACCTTAGACAACGCTACAATTTTTCCTGACATTTTTTTGTTTCAGTTAAACACTTATTTATCAATTGCTTACTATATAAAAAATAATCATAAACAAAAAAGAAATAAGCTGTTTCTTACTCTCAACAAACTCAGTCTACTGGGAAATGAACGTTAGTGACCTTTGGCCAGGTAAGCATCAAATGCAGAGGAACGGATTCTGTTGGTTGTGAGAAGAGAGTAGATGTCACAGAGGAAGCAGATTTTTCTCTAGGTCCTAGCAAGGATTCTCTGTCTTGCACATCTTTCATTCATACTAACCTCCAAAAAGTATTCTTATGGCTATGCCAGTTCTATAAAATTCTGCCAATGCCTCCTTCTGAATCTGTTCTCATGCCAGTAACTTTCTTACCAGATCTTTTTTATGAGACAGTGTGTTACTGAGAAAAGACACACTTCCTCAGTATATTAGAGTGGAGAAGAGTACTTTCTATTGGCTCCTGCTGTGTGACACTGTTCCTGGAGGTATATGAACAAATGTCTACTCACTCCAAATAGGGAACTGATGAGAGACTAAAGTAAGGATACAACCCAAATTCAACTTGGTGAGCCTGGAGTTACCTAAAGAGGTATGGGAAAGGTTACTTACAAGAGAAGAAATTACTCAAACTTCTCAAAAGCTGAAAGTGTAGAGCATACCACGCAACTTGCAGGCAGCTCAAATAGTTAAAAAATGCCATTTCTGGGCTGCTTAGGTGGTTTGAACATCTTCCAAGCAGCTTGGCTGCTCTCTGTTTCTCCAGGTGTGGCTCAGCCTTTTCTAAGGAGCTCAGCTTGTCTGGGAGTCATCTAGAAAACTAGGATCCTTTGCAAATGTCTCTTGACAGTCCTTACTGCTTATATATGCTCAGTGAAGGAGAGTCCTAGTGCATCTAGTCACCATTAGGAACTTCATTTTTTTTTTGTATTGGATATTTTATTTACATTTCAGATGTTATCCCCTTTCCCCACCTCACCCCCCCAGGAACCTCCTATCCCATCCCCCCTCCTCCTGCTTCTATGAGGATGTGCCCCCACCCACCCACTCCCACCTCCCCACCCTCGAATTCCCCCACATTGAGGCATCCAGCCTTCAGGGAACCAAGGATCTCCTCTCCCACCTATGAGTGACAAGGCCATCCTCCCCTACATATACAGCTGGAGCCATGGATTCCCCCCTATGTGCTCCCAGGCTGGTGGTATAGACCCTGGGAGCTCTGGTTGGCTGGTGTTGTTGCTCTCCCCATGGGGTTGCAAACCCTTTCAGCTCCTTCAGTCTTCTCTCTAACTCCTCCATTGGGAACCATTTGATCAGATCGATAGATAGCTGTGAGCATCTGCCTCTGAATATGTCAGACTCTGGCAGACCTATAAAGAGACAGCTATATCAGGCTCCTGTCAGCATGTACTTCCTGGCATCCACACCATCGTCTAGCTTTGGTGACTGCACATGGGGATGGATATTTCTTGAGCCCTTTGAGATGTGTACTTCCTGAGCTTAAGGAGTTTCCCTTCAGGATGGATACTTCACCTCTCTTTAGATCACCTTGTGCTTAATAAGCAAAAAGCATAGTGAGACTGTGGAAAGAAACATTAAACCATAATAATTAACACACACAATATCACTGGGAACACAAACACCACACACACACACACACACACACACACACACACACACACACACACAAAATACCAATAGTCTCTGTTCTCCAGCCAAAAGATATGGGCTGACTCAATGGATCAAGAAACAAAATCCATCTATCTTTCATCTATAAGAAACATGTCTTAGTTTTAAAGGTAAGGACTGCCTTAGAGTAAAAGAACAGACAAAAGTGCTGCAATCGAATAGGACCCAGGAAGCAAGCAGGTATCATTATCAAAATACCTGACAAATAGACTTCAAACTAAAACTAATTTCATGTCTACAGAATATTCCACCAAACACCAAAGAAAATACATTCTAGTCAACAACATATGAAAACTTTTCTAAATTAGATCACATCCTGGGACACAAAACAAGTCTTCACAAATTCAAAAATATTGAAATCACTCCTTGTATCTTATCTGACCAAAATGTAATAAAACTTAAAATTGACCACTAAAATTCTCTACTAACTGTACAAACTCATGGAGATTAAAAAACTCATTACTGAATGATTTTAAAAAAAAAAAAAGGTCAAGGAAGAAATATGAGAAAGAAAAACACTTCCTGGAACTAAATGGAAATGAATAAAATAACAGAACAAGTCTATGGGACACCTTGCCATCAGTCTTCTGAGGAATGTTTATATCTCTAGCTGTCTACATTTTAAAAATCAGAAAGAATACAAATAAATAGCATAATGAAGAAGTCAAAGGGTAGGGAAACGAGAATAGACCAAACCTGTATCCAGTCAACAGCAAGAAATAATAAAAATCAAAGCAGAAATCAATGAAACATAAACAAAAGAATATAAAGAATTAATGAATTTACAAGCTGGTTCTAGAGAGTAAACTAATAATAAAAAGCCTTCCAACTAAAAACATCCAAGGTCAGATGGATTCACAACAGAATTCTTTCAGACATTCAAAGAAGATATAGAGTCAATCATTCTTAAAGTGTTTTTTAAAAGCAAACAACCAAAACCAGAAGAAGCAATTTCAAAGTCCTTCTTGGAAACCTTCAAGGATATTATCTTGTAGTTTCTTTCTTCCTCCCTCCCTCCTTCCTTCCCTTCTCATCTGAGATGACAATGCTTTATTCAAGACTCACCATAGAACACCTAACAAAAACCTTAATACCTCTTTTGAGCTCTTGGCTAGGTTGTTCAAGAAACTGTACAAACATATATACTTCTATTGCCTTTGTTTGCCCTCAGAGGTAGGTTAGTGCATTTTCCTGAAGACACCATGCACTTCAGACACAAGGTCCAGAGGCCTCTGAGCTAGAACTGACCTGAATGCTTCTTTCCTGAGAACTAGCAGTTTTCATGGTATCAGAAGGCACCACACAAGCTTGCAAGGGATGGCGACAACCAACACTCCTGGCCAGTTATGTCACCTATGAATCACACTGACAACCAACATGGCAAGACAAGCCTAAGGGTATATCAGTGCCCACATACCTTGACTGTAACTAAAAAACAATAGCTCTGTAACTGAACTTAAACCCTCTTCAAAAGAAGGGAAACTTTCCAGGTACTTGAAACCTGGTTAATTACTCAGTGCTAGTAAAGCAATAAATATTGAGAGGAGAAGCTACAACTACTACTTTCCTAAAGAAATATAATCCCTAACAATAATCTAAACATTTGTACTTATACCCTCAGATAAGTATCGTCTTTACCCCTCACCAAGGAATCATCTCTTGGTAACAGATGAAGACCTCTACGGAAAACCACAACCAATAAAAATGGAGAGTAACAGAGCCCTGTCCCAATGAGTGCTCCTGCACCTAATACTTGGGGAACATTGAAAAGAGTAAACAGAAAGACTGTAAGATCCAGAAGATCAGAGAGTTTGCTGTGAGGATGTGTCTCCTAGTAAGGTCATAGGCCACAACCGTAAGGTCTCTCCAACATGAGTCCAGCAAGGACAATGCCAATAAACATGCCAAAGTGGGGAATAGGAGAAATATCCTTGAGACTTCAACCCTACACACACACACACACACACACACACACACAATCACTGAAGGAAAGTAAGGTCTGTGAGTTATATCACAGGTATTCTTAACTCTTTGGCTAATATCCACTTCTCAATGAGTACATACCATGCATGTCCTGTTGGGTTTGGGTTACCTCACTCAGGATGATATTTTCTAGTTCTACCCATTTGCCTGTAAAATTTGTGATGTCCTCATTTTTAATAACTGAGCAGTATTCCATTGTGTAAATGAACCACATTTTCCGTATCCATTCTTCGGTTGAAGGACATCTGGGTTGTTTCCAGCTTCTAGCTATTACAAATAAGGTTGCTATCAAAACAGAGTGGAGCATGCGTCTTTGTGGTATGGTAAAACATCTTTTGGGTATATTCCCAGGAGTGGTTTAGCTGGGTCTTCAGGTAGAACTATTTCCCATTTTCTGAGGAACTGCTAGATTGATTTCCAGGGTGATTTTACTGCTTTGCAATCCCACCAGCAATGGAGGAGTGTTCCTCTTTCTCCACATTCTCCCCAGCATACATTCTTGCTTGAGTTTTTGCTCTTAGCCATTCTGACTGATGTGAGATGAAATCTCAGGGTCATTTTGATTTGTGTTTCCCTGATGACTAAGGATGATGAACATTTCTTTAAGTGCTTCTTGGACATTTGAGATTCCTCTGTTGTGAATTCTCTGTTTAGCTCTCTGCCTCAGAGGGTGGAAGAAATAATTCTCTCTAGAGAAGAGCACACTGATTGTTTATCTAATACCAAATGGTCAGTCCTGAAAACATACATACAAGTAACATAAAAACTGAGCATTTTGATTCTAATTTTGATTAGTATTTTCATACTAATTCCCCTTTCCTATGAAGGCCTGCAGAGGAGGTGTGAGTCATTACACAGGTGAATTCTAGTGAACCTTCTGCCCATCTTAATTTGTAAAATAAAGGCTGAAGCCAGTGATTGGGCAGAGGAAGGGGAGGTGGAGATATAAAGGTTGGTGGGAAGAGAGCAGGGGGAACAACGACTGGAGAAGAACTGGAGGAAGACAAAGGAGGAGGAAGATGATGAAGGAGAGAACGACTGGGAAGCAGGAGGTAGAAGGATAGATGCAGGGTCTGGAAAATCCTCAAGTTACAAGGGTCTCATAGCTCAGGAAGAGAGTAGTGTAGGGGTATCTGTCCAATCTAGACTTACAGAATATATTCATAATTACCGAGTTGTGTTTTCGTTGACTAGTCATATTTGGGTTGGAGATTTAAATATCTCCCACTACAGGTTATATTTCTGTGTGAGTGTGTGTGTATGTCTGTGTGTGTTTGTGTATTTGTGTGTGTGTGTTTGTGTCCATGTGCATCTATATCTGTGTGTATCAATGTCTGTGTGTCTATGTCTATGTGTATGATATAATATTTATACATATATATACACATGTGACAACAATTAATGGAAAAGAGGTCATGAATATGAAAAACAACAAGGGTTATGGGAGTGGAGTAAAGAAATGGAAGGGGGGATGTTGTAGCTATATCACTATCTCAAAAAGCTTTTAAAAATAAAATTAAATGCGAGGGCCTTTTAAATCTGTTCCATAGATTCAGCACAATCTCTGTTCACCAGCACCCTATATTGTTAATATCAATAAGATAGTAGTATAATTATGTAGAAATGAAAAAAAGTCAGGGGACTTTATATTTTCTATAACTCTCCTGTAATTAAGATGATGTAGCATTGGCAATAATAATAATAATAATAATTAATTGGCAATAATAATAATAATGATAATAATAACAATAATAATAATAACTCACCTTGGAACAGAAAAAGAACCAAAAGTTATCACATATTAATGTAGCCAAGCAATCTTCCCAAAGGAGCAAAGACCACTGAATTTAGAAAATAAAGTCTAGATGAGAAACACTTAAAGAAATGAAATATACTTAGTTATCAGGGAAATGCAAACCAAAACAACTCTGAGATCCCACCCTACACTCCCTGAAATGGCTAAGATCAAAAGCTCAAGTGATGGCAGATGCTGGTGAGGATGTGGAGCAAGAAGAACACTCCTCCATTACTGGTGGGAGTGCAAAATGTGCAACCACTCTGGAAGTCACTTTGGCGGTTTCTTAGAAAACTTGGAATAGTTCTATATCAATACCCAGCATACCACTCCTAGGCATATACCCAAAAGATGCTCCACCATCCCACAAAGACACTCATTCAACTCTGTTCATAGCAGCTTTATTCATAATAGCCAGAAACTGGAAATAACCTAGATGTCCCTTTGCTGAAGAATGGATGAAGAAAACGTGATTCATTTACACAATGGAATACTGCACAGCCATTAAAAGCAAGGACATCACAAACTTTTCAGGCAAATGGATAAAACTAGAAAATATCATCCTGAGGTGAGGTAACCAAGACCCAAAACATCATTCACAGTAGGTATTTACTTATAAGTGGAAATTAACCATAAAGTACAGGATAACCACACTACACTCCATAGACCCAAAGAAGCTAACAAGAAGGAAGGCCCAAGCAAGGATGCTTAAATCTCATTTAGAAGGGGTGGAATAAAATAGCCATAGAAGGCAGATGGAGGGAGGGAACTAAGTGGGAGAGGGGATGCAGAGGAGAAAGCATGCATGCGGGTTTTAGGATCAAGCTTGGGGAAAGACAAGACAGAGGTCCAAAGGGCCAGGAGAATGAATGGAAATCTGCAGATGATGGGTGAATGGGCCACATCTCTAGGGTGTGTTAGAGATCTGGGAGGGGGAGGTTCCCAGGAGTAAATGAGGGCAACTGTCGCTAAGACTTCTAAGGGTGGAGAATATGGATCCCAGAGTGACCACTTCTTATAGCCAGGCAGGACTCCCAGTGGAGGAATAAGGACAGCAGCCTACTCATAAAACCTTTGACCCAAAATATGTCCTCCCTACAGGATATGTAGAGACATGGACAGCAGAGACAGAGGAAATGACTAACCAATGGCTTGTCCAAATTGAGACCCATCCTATGGGCAAAAACCAATCCCTGACAATACTAATAATACTCTGATGTGCTTGCAGACAAGAGCCTAGTCTAACTGTCCTCTGAGAGGCTGCACCCAGCAGCGAATGAAAACAGATGCAGAGACCCACAGCCAAACATTAAATGGATATCAGGGAATCTTGTGAAGAGTTGTAGAAAGGACAGAGACAGAAGAGGATGAAGATGCCATAGGAAAACCAACAGAATGAACTAATCTGGACCCTTCCACAATCCCAGAGACTGAACCACCAACCTAAGAGCAAGCATGGGCTGGACCTAGGCTACCCCACACATATACAGAAGATGTGCAGCTTGGTCTACACTATAGAATCACAGATGCAAGCAATTGTGGTATACATTTGTCAAAACTGACTGAATGTTCTCAACCAAGTGACACTGTTGTATCCATAGATGCCAGGAGACGATAATGACACACCAGTGGAGCTTCAACAGCTGGAATGATATAAAGTAATTTAATGCATCACACTCTGGTATGTAGCACACTGGCAGGGGATACTTACAATGAAAATCCATCCATGCATGGCACAGTAGGAACAAATGACAAGTGAGAAAACTGCACCCTAAAGTAATCTTTGCTGTGAACCTAAAACTCTTTTAAAAGCCCCCAAATCTATTTTAAAGTCCTAACTTTATATTTGCCTTTCCTGTGGAGGACCTCTGTTGCTGCTTCCTATGGGTCTCGTCTCTTGCAGGCTTGGATGACATGCAGCTAGTAATTTTTTCCAGCACTGGTAGAAACACAGTAAGTACTTTCTAGGAAAATGTTCTGAATTGCCTTCCTGAGAAAGCAGCCTTTCTGGATGGGCTTGTCTTTCTGCTTCCACTGGTACCAGCCACTTTCCTGCTTCGTTTCCATGTACTAATTATAAACCTGAGAATTCACAGTGCCATTCCTCCAGTCTTGAGATGCCTGGCCTGTCTACCTTCTAATTACCATTACATAAAGTAAGAGGGATGGAGAAAAGCATTTCATCTTCCCAGGAGCAAGAATCCCAAGGCAACATCTTAAAAATAAAAATTAATATAAAACCAATCCAGGATGAACAGAATTTTAAAAGTTTAAATAAGGATAGAATCAGTATTGATGGATACCTTGGTTTCCAGTGTTGCAGTATGGGCTTGCATGACTATAACAGCTCTTGTCTATACTTAAAATTAAGAATTTGCATTCATATAAAAACAAAATAAAGCAAGAGGCCTAGAGAGATGACTGAGCAGTTAACATTTACTGCTCCTCCAGGAATGGGATTTTATTTCCCAGGACCCACACCAGGCCACTAACAACCACCTGCAATACCAGCTCCAGAAACCTAAACCCTATTTTGGTCACAGTGGGCACCTAAGCACACATGGCAGATACTCACACAGACATACACAGACACATGATATTGTTTTTTTTTATTTTAAAATAGACAAGTGTGCAGTATAAATGAAAAAGAAATGGATTTGTTTCTTGCAAAAATGAAATCCAGATTTAACATTCTTGAGTTGATATGGCTTTGCCTTCTCTGTCCCACCAGCTGCAGCCTATGACTCTTTTAGAAGATCACCTCCTGGGAAGGTTTCCTTAAACCACAAGGGACATGACCAATGAGCACAGATAAGTCTTCCTATATCTGAGACAGCTCTTGCCTAGTAACATTTCCACACAGCTCCATTTGTATCCTCCTGGTAAAGATTTACCCCTTTGTCCTTCCCATGCAGAGGAAGTCTGAGAATTTTTACTGAGTGAATGTGGAGATAGGGAATATCCCCTATAAGCTCACGTGTCTAAGCTTGGTCCATGCATGGTGGTGCTATTTGCAGAAAAGGTGGAGCCTTTGAGATTATGTCCCACTAACAGAGGCTTCAGAGACTGAGGCTTGAAATGGATATGTACTTCTGGTTCTGACTTGTATTCTCTATTTGATCCAGCAATCTGTGAAATGCATTTACCTCATACTCTTGCTCCGGGTCCACCATGACATCCCTGCATCAAGGAAGTGAAATTGTACACCAGGATGAGTTTCCCCGATCTTATGTTGCTTCTGTCAGCTATTTGGTTGCACCAATTTAAAAAAAAAAAAAAACAGCAACAACAAAACCTAATACAGATACAGTGTTGTATATTTTGAGTTATAATGTCTTCTTCGTTGCTATGATGTATATTCTTTATTTCCCACATTAGTCCTATGGCTCTGGCCCTTTAAGACAGCAGATCAGTCTTGAGGACAGTCTACAGAACATGTTCACACTCCAGCACTTATCATCCCTCAAGCATCTTTAAGGAGCTCTCTAAGGTGGTTAAGATGTCCAGCATAGTATGTGAAGATGAGGCATAAAGTGCTTTACTGTAACATTTTTTTCTCTAAGATTGGTATTTGTATTTATCTTGTTTGGGGTATGACTAAGACTGAATGTAACCCAGTGACAGGGATAGAGATGCAAGCCGTGAGCTGAAAGGCAAGATTTGTTTAAGTCTTCAAAAAAGTCAATAATAGCCTTTGGGCTGGGGCAGACACCTAGCAGGTCTATTCTCACGAAGACACCATATCCTGGACCTTCCTAGAGCAGCAGAGCAGTGGTGGAACCAATGCACTCAGAGCAGCTGAGTAACCACTGCACTCAGAGCAGCAGGATTTCAGGATCCCAGAGGAAGCCTGAGTCCCAGGAGCTCTTCCACCCAGGAGCTCAGGATCACAGGATCACAGAGATATCTGGACTCTGAGGAGTTCTGACACAAGCAAGATAACAGGAAATACAGTCTCCAGTCAGAGACAGTGAGTACAGGTAGCACTAGAGTTAACCAGATGGCGATAGGCAAGTGTAAGAATATAAGCAACAGAAACCAAAGTTATCTGGCATCATCAGAACCCGGTTCTCCTACCATAGCAAGTCCTGGACACACTATCACACCAGAAAGGCAGGATTCAGATTTAAAATCACTTCTCATGAAGCTGATAGAGCATTTTAAGAAGGACATAAACAACTCCCTTAAAGAAATATAGGAGAACACAGGTAATCAGGTAAAAGCCCTTAAAGAGGAAACACAAAATCCCTTAAAGAATTGCAAGAAAACACAACAAAACAGGTGAAGGAATTAAACAAAACCCTCTAGGATCTAAAATTGGAATCAGAAACAATAAAGAAATCTAAAAAGGAGACTACCCTGGAGATAGAAAACCTAGGAAAGAAATCAGGAGTCATAGATGCAAGCATCACCAACAGATTATAAGATATAGAAGAGAGAATGTCGTGTGCAGAAGATACCATGGAAAACATTGACACAATTGTCAAAGAAAATGCAAAATGCAAAAAGCTTTGCTAGTCCTGAACAGAACGCCAATGCCTTATGCTCTAAGATCAAGAATTGACAAATGGGACCTCATAAAACTGCAAAGCTTCTGTAAGGCAAAGGACACTGTCAATAAGACAAAATGGCAACCAACAGATTGGGAAAAGATCTTTACCAATCCCACATCCAATAGAGGGCTAATATCCAATATATGCAAAGAACTCAAGAAATTAGACTCCAGACAGCCAAATAACCCTATTTAAAATGGGGTACAGAGCTAAACAAAGAAGTCTCAACTAAGAAAACTCAAATGGCCAAGAAGTACAGAAAGAAATGTTCAACATCCTTAGTCATCAGGGAAATGCAAATCAAAACAACCCTAGATTCCACCTCACACCAGTCAGAATGGCTAAGATCAAAAAACTCAGGTGATAGTAGATGCTGGCAAAGATGTGGAGAAAGAGGAACACTCCTCCATTGTTAGTGGGATTGCAAGATAGTACAACCACTCTGGAAATCAGTCTGGTGGTTCCTCAGAAAATTGGACATAGCATTACCTGAAGACCCAGCTACACCACTCCTGGACATATATCCAGAAGATGCTCTAACATATAACATGGACATATGCTAAACTATGTTCATAGCAGCCTTATTTATAGTAGCCAGAAGCTGGAAAGAACCCATATGTCCTTCAACAGAGGAATGGATATAAAAAATGTGATTCATTTACACAATGAAGTATTACTCAGCTATTAAAAACAATGAATTTGAGAAATTCTTATGTAAATGGATGGAACTAGAAAATATCATCCTGAGTGAGGTAACACAATCACAAAAGAGCACACATGGCATTCACTCACTGATAATTGGTTATTAGCCCAGAAGCTGGCAATACCCAAGATTCAACTCACAGACCACATGAAGCACATGAAGAAGGAAGACCAAGTGTGGGTGCTTCGATCCTTCTAGAAGGTGTAACAAAATACTGGAGGGAGTAATAGGGCGACAAAGTGTGGGACAAAAACTGAAGGAGGGGCCATCTGGAGATCATCCCACCTGGGTATTCATCTCATGTGCAGTCAACAAATGTAGACGCTGATGTGGATGTCAGGAAGTGCATGCTGACAGGAGCCTGATATATCTGCCTCCGTAGAGATCTGCCAGAGTCTGACATATTCAGAGGTGGAGGCTCACAGCTAACCATTGAACTGATCAAGGGCTTCCCAATGGAGGAGTTAGAGAGAAGGAGCTGAAGGAACTGAAACGGTTTGTGGGCCCCATGAGGACAGCAACAATACTAACCAACCAGAGCCCCCAGGGTCTAATCTACTAGCCTGGGAGCACATAGGGAGGGACCCATAGCTGCAGCTGTGTATGTAGGGGAGGATGGCCTTATCAGGCATAGGTGGGAGAGGATATCCTTGGTCCCATGGAGGCTGGATGCTGAGTGTGGAGAAATTCGAGGGTGGGGAGGTAGGTGTGGGTGGGTGGGGGCACATCCTCATAGAAACAGGAGGAGGAAGGATGGGATGGGGGTTCCTGGGTGGGGGGAGGAATGAGGTAAGGGGATAACATCTGAAATGTAAATAAAATATTCAATAAAAAAGAAGGAAATTTTTAACAGGAAAGAAAGAAAGAAGGAGAGAGAGAGAGATAGAGAGAGAGAGGGAGAGAGAGAGAGAGAAAGAAAGGTCAATAATAGGGCTGTAGAGATGGCTCAGGAGTTTTAAGTGATTGCTACTCATTCTGGAGAACCAGAATTCAGATCTCAGCACCCACATCAGATTTGTACGTCTAGGTCTAATAATAAATAAAACTCACATGCAAACACATAAAGCACAGAAGCATTATTGGTTTATATAATTCTTATAAATGTATAATTCATGTTTCATATTATATAGTTTTAATCTATATATAGATGTTTAATTCACCTAATTTGTCTATTTTTGTGTTAATGACAAATTCAGAAAATGATTTTGTCTAGGGAAAAAAGCACTAATCAAAATACCTTTTGTCAGTTGGAAAATACTATCTCAGTATTTGACTGCGGCAGTCATGAAGAACAGAGCAGCCAAACACAGCAGCACACTATCATCAGAAAGCAGAGGAACAGCAATGGCCTTGGTTCAGGGTTACCAGCATTGCAAATGACTGACACCACACTCTGTTATATGCTTAAGCTATGGACCACCATGATTCTTTCTGGTCTCATAGGCTTTGAAGTGTACAGTAACAGTTCTTATTCTTTAATTAAGTTCTACCTTAAACCACATAAAATGACCACAGTGGTAAATTAAGAAGCAATTAATGTGGAAGCTAAGGCTGTAGCTCAGTGCTGTAGCACCTGCCTAACATGCAAGAGTCTGTGCGGTCAATATTCAATATTGTAGATAGATAGATAGATAGATAGATAGATAGATAGATAGATAGATAGATAGATAGATATGATTGATAGATGATGGATGGATGGATGGATGGATGGATGGATGGATGGATGGGAAGATGGGTGGTTAGACAAATGGGTGGATGAGTGGGTGGATGAGTGGGTAGACGGGCAGACAGACAGACAGACAAAGAAATAATAAAAAGAAGGAATATGTGTACAGGATTAAGTAAAAATGACCATTTCATTCAACCTCAGAAGGAAATAAAATTATTACAGGCTTTTTTCTTCTCTGGGTTTACGTTAACACATTTATGTGTGGAGTAAGGCCACTCTGTGCTCAAATAGTTCGTCTATAGCATGACGAACACAAATGCATGGACAAGGCAATAACTATCCAGTTTGTCTTAGCCAAGTTTCTGACTTTCATTCTTTGGCCCCTCACTGTTCTTAGCCAAGTTCTCTGAGGGCAGGTCATGGGCAGTCAGTCACCAGGACACTAAGAAATGGTGCCAATTTTTTTTCTTTTTTTCTTTTTTGGTTTTTCGAGACAGGGTTTCTCTGTGTAGCCCTGGCTGTCCTGGAACTCACTCTGTAGACCAGGCTGGCCTCGAACTCAGAAATCCACCTGCCTCTGCCTCCCAAGTGCTGGGATTAAAGGCGTGCGCCACCACCGCCCAGCTAAATCTTTTTTTTTTCCCCCATCAGACTCCACAACAGAGTCCTCACGGGATTCGAACCAGCAAGGGAAGGGGCGCGTCCACCCTCTGCCGGCGGACGCCCAAGCGCTGCGCCACAGCGTGCTCGCTATGGTGCCAATATTTATGAACATATTTCTTGGTAATTTGCCCTTCAGCTTAGTTCTATAATTCTCACAAAACAATTTTATGATTCATTAATGACTGGTTAGTAGTAGGTTTCTGTATTATTCTTTTAAGATATGTTCAATCTAACAAGGAAACCTATGAAAAAAGCTTTAGGCTCCTGAAGCAGCGTGCATTGATTATGTTTCTATTGCTGTGAGAAAACATCATGTCCAAGGCAACTTATAAGTGAAAGTGTTTAATTAGAATTATGGTTCTAGGGTTAAGATTCATGATGTTGGGGCACAGATACATGAACCACTGGGACCTCACATTCAAACTATAAGCAGGAGATAGAGAGCTAACTCAAAATGGCATCAGTCTTTTGAAACCTTAAAGCCTGCCCCAAGGGAAATAACTGATCTAACAAGGGCATCCCTCCTAATCCTCATCAAATAGTTCTACCAACTGAGGGAAAGGTATTCAAATATATGAACCATAGAGGGTCAATCTCCTTCAAACCACTACATCAAACACAATATGCTATATAACGAAATGCTATAGAAAAGCTAAGTAGAGTTGTTGGGACTTAAAGTCACTCCTTTGGGATTATGCTATTATCAGCTTGCTGTCATTCATGGCGTCAGGGTCATGTGGCTTTCCTTTAAACTTAAGGAATTGAATGGAAAGTAGTCAGAGTCTTTCATTCCCAATAATGCTGGTTTCAGTGAGAACAATGATGCCAGGGCCAACAATGGCCTGAAAGAAGGCTTTTGGGGGTGTGTGATAAGAGAATGTTTACAGTTGTAACTTAAGCCTTTTGGGTTCTAAGCGCTCCATATTTCACCTTCCAATTTAAGTCCATCTAGATAGTAAGGAAACTTAAAAGGCATAGCAGAGACATGAAATAAAACTTAAAGCAGTAAAATGATATATTTACACACAATGCTATATAGGTAACCTTGTTGGAATGATGGGGTTTTGTCTAACTTTACCTAAGGTTTCATCTTTGGCATTCTTAGGAGATTTTTAACCCAAAGCAATTAGTTTTTTATGTAAAGGAAAGTTTGTTACGAATGTTAGGAAAAGTGGGTTGAAATGTTGGCAATCATGCCTTTCACAGAAAGCTGACAGAGTATCAATCATTCCCTACATGCTCTTATCCAGTTTTAAAATCTCACTGGGAGAAAATGATCTCTGATTTTTCACATGCTTTGAACGGATTTAATCTTCCCCCTTTCATTATGATGCTTGGTGAGAGAGAGAGAGAGAAAGAGAGAGAGAGAGAGAGAGAGAGAGAGAGAGAGAGAGAGAGAGAGAAAGTGTTAGGTGTCCATATCAGATAGGTTTCCTTTTGTCCTCTGTCTATAAGGACTGTGTCAAATTCAGCCAGATGAGACGTCAGTTGTGGCTCTTGTCACTTGAAATGTCTGGAGCTTTGTCTAGTTCATTTTGTCAAGGTTCATTCTTCCGTTTCTCAGATGGGTGGGGTCGCCCTGCAGGCAGATCAGCACTCCCAACCTCAACAGGTCCTTCTCCGTTTTCTAAGAGGAACAGCACATTCATTGTCACTGATTATTATAAAGTCAGAAACCACTAACCACAGACTAAACAGTTTGCAGTCAAATGTAGTTAAAAT
>JANHMN010000015.1:19153076-19175934 GCA_030674055.1 Rhabdomys pumilio | reverse complement strand
TTCCCAGTGTTGAACCAGAGACCATCACTTTCTCGTATAAGGAATACTAATTATTTTAGCACATTAGAACTATTCATGTTGTATGAAGTTTCCTGTGGAGATGTGATATAAACTTGTTTGCCCTAGATAGAAAACCAAGGATAGACCAAAGCAATGATTATTCTAGAGTCCATTATGGTTCACTGATGAATTTATTGGGCTTGCTTTAATGAGCTTAAATGAGGCATTACAGGAACAGAGATGTCTCACATCCAGCTGAAAAGCTCAGCTCAGCATGAGTGGTAGGCATCTCATGGAAACTGCAACCCTGGAGCTCTCATCAAGACTACAGTCAGGTAGAAGATCAAAGAATCTCTTCCAGGCAATTGGTTGCTGAGGGACTCTCCTAGTCCTCTACTGACTGTTTCTGTATTCTTGAGAATGAACCTTATCAGTATTGTAAGTTTCAGCTTGCATGGGTATATGAGGTTTGTTTACTCCTGAGTCTGATGACTCAGGATGGAAAGTTTCAACTCGGAGAGAATTGCTGCACAACTAGTTACATTACAAAGCTATTTAATTCAATATTTGGTGGAGACTCGTGCCTCGCCTCTGCATATAACTTGCAAAACTAGTGTTATACAAATGCCCCCAAATCTATTTTATTCACACCCTTGGGCTATAAGGGTTCTGTGCTGGTTAGTCTCGGCTCATCTTCACACAAGCCAGGGCCACCTGGGAAGAAGGACCCTCAACTGAGGAAATGTCTCCATCAATTGGGCTTGTCAGCAAGTCTGTGGGGGTGTTTTCTTGAAATGATTGATGTAGGGTGGAGGGGCTATCAGACAATGGGAGTTCCATCTTCGGGCTAGTGGTCTTCGATTGTGAAAGAAAGCAAGCTAGGGAAACTGGAAAGTTGGCTCTCCAAAGGTCCTGGGTTTGCCTTCCAACAGGGTTTGACTTCCAGCCCACATGTGGTGGATCACAAATTATAACTCCAGTTCTTGAGGATCCAATGTATTGTCATTGCCATTGCAAGCACTGCATTCCCATGGTGCACAGAAATACATACATGCCAAATACCCATATACATAAAATAAAAGTAATTAGAAATTAAGGGAAGGCAGGGTGGGGGAGGGGGGCGGCCTGAACAAAGCCATGTAGATCAAGGAAGTAAGCAGCTCTGCTCTGGTCACAATTTTATCCCAACAACAGAAACCAAAGGATTGCAGGCTCATTCAGCAGCTATATGAGAATAACCCTGACAACAAACAGTAAAAAGACAGCGAGACTGGATAGGCTAAAGCTCAAAAATCTCCAGGATTCAATATAGTAAAATAGCTTCAATAAAATTCACCAAATAGATTTAAGTTCCGGGCTCCTAAGAACAAATCAAGGTAAAGAAGTCAGGACCTCCCTTTTCTTTGGGTTACTCAGCAAAGCATGATAGTAGGAAACACTAGATAACTAGAGACAGTGGAGAACCATCTCCAGAGGTGCTCAAGTGCGCACTCACCAAAAGGCACATTGATTTAACATGGCAAATGCCGTTTTCCAGAAAGAAGTCCATGGCTAAATGAAAGCTAAATGGGGCTGAATAATAGATGTCTCTTCAGAATCCAAAGCAAGAATCCCCAGTTTTGAAGATATTCAAGAGCCATAATCATTCTGATTTCACTGATGCAAAGGTAACTAATCTTCGGGGATAACCTCTGAGACAAGACAGTCCGGTAGCTTACATATGCATTCATTCCATTTAGTTTAACCAATCTTGAACAAATCGGTTTACTAATAAGGGATAAAGCCAGGATGCAAACTCAGGGCACTGCAACTCCAAATCCTGCTCATTTCCACTGAATTTCTCTTGGAGGGTTTACTGGTTCCAAAGAAGGAGGTCAGGGAAGTAACCATGGGGAGGAAGACAGAGGGAGGAGGAAAAGGAAAGGAAGGGAAGGAGGGAGGGAGGGAGGGAGGGAGGGAGGGAGGGAGGGAGGGAGGGAGGGGGAGGGAGGGAGGGAGGGAGAGTAGGAACAAGCAGGAAGACAGAAAATGCAGAGAAGGGGAGAGAGAGGAGACCAAAACATCTGGATTATATAGGAAAGAGCCTCCAGGAGAGGGAAGCCCAGTCCCTGGGCTGGAAAATTCAGAGTAGGGTGCAGGGGATGCCAGGTAGGGACTGAGGGATGCTGGGAAAACCTGGAGGCCAGGGCTACTTTGGTATGTTAAATATACACCACAACTGTTTGTCCCAGGTCTGAATCCCAACATTATTGATATATGTATTATTTATAATGGTAAGAGCTTAGAAAAACACATAGTTTTCAAGAAAGAAACTACGGAATCAAATATGATGCACTGAAGTTGGAACAGTTACTAAACCGCATGCCTGATAAACATGAGAACTTGAATTTAATGCCTTTTTTGTTTGTTTGTTTGTTTTGGTTTAGTTTGTTTTTTTAAAAACTCAAAAGGGGTAGAGTATATATGTCGTAAAAGCGATAACAGGTAAGAACAGACAAATTCCAGAAGCATGCTTGCTATTCAGCTTACTGCGAAACTCAAGGGCAATGAGAATCCTTGGTTCAATGGACTAAGTGTTTGGTGCCTGAGGAATGAAAACCAAGATTTTTCTTTAGCCACCACACACATGTGCACCCACAAGCATATGCACAACATACACATACATGCACAAACACACAAATATATATTTATACATTAAATCTGTATCCAGCCATATAAAAGAATGAGTACATAGCATACTTGTATAGAGTAATTGAAGAAAGAGGAATATATACTAAATATTTAGTATTTTAATATGCAACTAACATAACCTAACTACCTACTTACACTATGGTACCTTAATAATTTGTGCTTGACATAGGGCTAAATTTTTACTGCCTTCTGCTTGTTGTGCTCCTGCCTGTTCCATCAAACCCCATTCTTCTCATCTTCTGTGCATTAGTATTTTTTCTGCATGTGTGTCTGTGTGCAGTTGTCTCTCAAGCCACCCACCGTTCTCTGTTCCTGCCACTCTCTTTAAATTGCATTCTCTATATTCCCCAGCTTGGCTTTGGTAAACATTTTTCATTCTGGACCTTCCCACTTGTAGGACCCCGAAGGGCTGCCATGTCCTGGCTGAGACTTTCTGTGTGCTGCTGTCTGCTGAGTAACATTCTGCTGTTTTTCTAAGATCAAAACATCCTGATGTAGGCATGGTGCCCCAGGAAGGGAATTTACACTTGACAGCCCATTGCCCCCCAGTTGAGTTCCTGTTTGTGTTTTTCCTTCCCTGGCTTGGTGTATATATTGAACCTGCTCAGTAAAAGCTTCAGCATTCTCTCATAATGAATGACTTGAGTCTGAGTCTTCCTTTAATCCCCCAGGCCTACGCCCAAGTTCAGTATCATGGCAGCACTGGTGCTGTCACCCACTTAGGCCACAGTACCTCTTATGATTATTGGAGAGAAGGCTTTGAACAAAATAAACCTAATGTCAATTCCCCACTCAAAAGATGCTTGAAAAGTATCCCTATGCTACTAATCAAATACACTGTTTGTCCTGGTTCTTCCTGGCATGAGTCCAGCCACATCGTTCATAGTCTTGCTTCTGGTGTTCACAGAAAGAAGTTGTTCTCAAACCTACCTGGCTAGGTGCTCTATCACCATGGGAGTAGACTATTGTAGGTTTAGAGAGAAAACAATTGTGGTCATGAGAGGGGCAGAGAGAGAGAGAGAGAGAGAGAGAGAGAGAGAGAGAGAGAGAGAGAGTCCTAAGGAATTCTTACAGGCAGAGAGTTGAATACCACACCTCTAAAACAGTTTAGATCAGGTTACATTGTTGTGAATATTTTTTATTTCTATTTTCATACACAAGTATAATTATATATTTATGCAGTGTACACTTTGAAATGATCAAATGAGAACAATTAGTACACACATCACCTTAAATATTTATGAATTCTTTATGGTGAGAAGGTTCAATATGCTCTCCTCCAGCTATTTAGAAATATATAATGGATACCACCAACTATGCACATCCTACCAAATCTTTTGCTCCTGCAAACTATCGCTGTGTTTCCCTCAATCAGTCTCTCCTCTGCTTCCTTTATCCACACCTCTCTGGTCCATCCTCAGCTCTGCTCACCGCTCATACAAGATCTATGTTTTGAATTCTCAAAGAAAGTTCTTATATTTATTCATAATACTTGCTGTTGTTATAATTTTCCTCTTGGACATTCTCTTGAAAGTTCCTTGGAAGCCAAGACTATGCTCTCACTAGAGGCCACATGGCAGCTTCTCAGCATATATTTCTTCTGTGACTCAATAAATGAAGGAAGCTACAGCACGATAGTATCCTAATGAAAACATTCGCTATGAGGTATTATGTATTTTTATAGGCCAAAAAAAATTAATAACAAAGCAAGCTTATGGATTCTAATCAATGAGTAAATGAGGTTTGTCTTTGCATTTAAGAAGCTGTCTTATTGGAAAAGAATTTCTATATTTTTTAAAAGGTTGCAGGTGTAATTGGCTTTCTTTTTAAATGTTCATATAATGTAGAAACTTAGAAGGTAAAGATGTTAGAGCAGGGGTTCTCAACCTTCCCAGTGCTTCAACCCTTTCATACAATTCGTGATACAGTGGTGATCTTTGACAATTGTTTTTTTCATTTCTACTTCATAACTATAATTTTGCTACTGGTATGAATCATCATAGAAACAGCTGATAGGCAGGATATCATGACACACAGATTGAGAACCACAGTATTTTTTGAGTTCTTGGAATAGACATTTATTCATAGGTATCTTCTCTATATAGAGGTCAGAAAACATCAGAAGATATTTATATCCTGGACAAAGCTCATCTGTTTGTACCACATTGTAGATATTATGTATGTGTTACAGAATTTAGCTGGTGAAGTTATCTATGGGTCTAGTAATTCCTATAACTTTCAATGGAGTACTCTCATCTAACCCCTTGTTTTTTTTGTTTGTTTGTTTGGTTGGTTGGTTGGTTGGTTGGTTTTTCAAGTCAGGGTTTCTCTGTGTAGCCTTGTCTGTCCTGGAACTCACTCTGTTTACCAGGCTAGCCTTGAACTCAGAAATCCACCTGCCTCTGCCTCCCAAGTGCTGGGATTAAAGGTGTGCGCCACCACTGCCCAGCTAACCCCTTGTCAATTGTCTATTTATAGAAAGTTTTTTAAGGCTTGAGTTGGCAATGATTATTCCTTTCGTTTCTTGACATTTCTGTAAATAGTAAATAAGTTCACTTAATGATGACTGTTTGCTTAAAACAGGGAGTGAAACTTCATTATTAAAAAAAAAATCTTAACCTAATTAATATATAAAGAGTTATTGGCGTTACCTCCATGGTTTTCTGACATCATTTAAGTGAGGCTTTCAAGAAGATACCTTGGGCAACTTCACTCTTTAAGGGTAGCCATCATTATAACTAAGGGCTCATCATCCCTTGGTTTTAGTTCTTCTTTAAATCCCCAGTGCCCTGTTTATTAGAACTTTGATAAGAACAACTCTCTGCTAGCACTCTTGTTTCTGTGACTGTGACAAGCACTGCCACTCTAGAATATTCTATTTTTAATATATAGGTTGATGTTATTTTAAGTGGCATGTTATCCTCAGTCTAAAAAAAAAAAAATATATTCCCAGGGTTTAGGATATCAACTGGGTTTGTATTTTGTTCTAACTGTTTCCTAAAGAGACTTTTGGATTGTCTAGGTTTTATTCCTAATGCTAAAACTCTAAAAGCTAAATTTAAGTGGTTACCTGATGTGTCTACTGTGTCAGTTTCTTTTGGTACATTTTTTCTAATGTCTGAATTAAGTTAGGAGATGAAATACGTATTTTACAACCTTAAATTATAGTAAACTCAAATCATATAAATGCCAGTTTTACATTTTAACTTTAATAATTCTTTTTGTGACTTAATCAGAATTCTTTAACATACTTGGATTTCTGGATGGTCTTTGTTCTTCTTCTTTTTTTTTTTTTTTTTAGAACTTTCCAAAACAATTACTCTTTCTACTTTAAAATATTTCCCTTTCCTATGTAAGTATTTACATTTCTACATCAAAGATATACTCCATATGCTATTTCTTCCTTAAGAAATTAAGTGCATCCCAATAAAAACACAATAAGCTATAAGACAGTAAAAGACAAGGGATAACATGTTAACAGTCCTCAAGCTACTTTCTCCTCAACAAAGGCAAGACAAAAGTCTGGCGTTTACTTTGATTTTCTATTGTCTCCTTTTCTTTGGGTCACCTTCTTTCCTCTGAAGATAATTGCGTTAAAGAGCAACCATCGCCTTTTCCAGGACTCAGAGGAAGCTGAACAGGGAGCAACAACTTAACTTAAATGACCTTTTATTCTATTTACTCACAAACTGACCAAGATAAAGAACTTTGAAGGAAAAAAAAAAACTGTTTTTTTTTTTTTTCAAAAAAAGATGATGATGGGGAGCCAAGCCTAAGGTCCTCATAACTTAAAATTATAATTGCAAGTTAAAAGTCACTGTAGAAGGAAGACCAAGTGTGGGTGCCTCGGTCCCACTTAGAAGGAGTAACAAAATACTCAAGGGAGCAAATATGGAGACAAAGTGTGGGACAGAAACTGAAGGAGGGGCCATCTGGAGACCATTCCACCTGGGTACCCATCCCATGTACAGTCACCAAAAGTAGATGCTGATGTGGATGTCAGGAAGTGCATGATGACGGGAGCCTGATGTAGCTGTCTCCTTAGAGGTCTGCCAGAGTCTGACATATTCAGAGGCAGGTGCTCACAGCTAACCATCGAACTGATCAAGGGGTTCCCAATGGAGGAGTTAGAGAAAAGACTGAAGGAGCTAAAAGGGTTTGTGACCCCACGAGGAGAGCAACAATACCAATCAACCAGAGCTCCCCAGGGTCTAAACCACCAGCCTGAGAGCACATAGGGAGGGACCCATGACTCCATCTGTATATGTAAGGGAGGATGGCCTTGTTGGGCATAGGTGGGAGAGGAGATCCTTGGTCCCATGAAGGCTGAACACCAAGTGGTGGAGAATTTGAGGGTGGGGAGGGAACTCTGCTCTCATGGTCTTAAAAAGAAGGAAATGGATGAAAGCAGGAGTTTCAGATAAAGAAGAAGAAGAAGAAGAGGAAGAAGAAGAAGAAGAAGAAGAAGAAGAAGAAGAAGAAGAAGAAGAAGAAGAAGAAGAAGAAGAAGAGGAGGAGGAGGAGGAGGAAAAATGGAGGTCTTGGCCTCATGTCAGGAACCTGGAGTCTGAGAGTGTGGCGAAATGTATGCCATCCCTTGTAGACATGGATACCTCTTGCATCTCCAGCCATCTCTAGCCAGTGCTCCACCAGAAACCAAGCTATTCTTACACGGTCCCACATTTTATATATATATATATGGATATTATACACACATACACACACACACACACACACACACACACACACACACCTTAAATTAGTCATGTCAGCAAATTTCCTAAGAAATAAGTGATCACAGTCTTTGTTACTCAGTTATTATTCAGAAATTCTAGTAGACTAAATTTTACTCCATGCTATTTAAACACAGACACCAAAAAATAAAAATAAGAAAGAAAAACCAATGACATGGAAGTAATGATCATTAATACACAGGATACAATTACAGTGATTTAGAGTGTACCTCTAATTTTAAAAACTAGTGGCAGACCTAGTCCTGTTCACAGGGCTCCCACCCCAAGGCAGGCTAAAATATCACATGAGATAGCCACACAAGTCACACTACAAAAACATGAACTTGTATGAAAGGTCAAAACAGTATATCCTTCATCAAACCCAATGGTCTTATAGAACTGTTCACGAATGACCTTTACATAGATGAACCTCAGGACAAACAAGTTAAAAGAACTATTGTACAGTTCATCAAAGAATTTAAGGTGTTTACAAAGACATGAATAAGCAGCTAAGTGAATTTTAAAAGGATAGCATCAAATGTCTTAATCTGGTCCAAGAAAACACAAACATATTGCTGAATGAAATGAATACAGCTCAGAATGTGAAACCTGAATTCAGTAAAGAGACAGAAATATTAACTAGAACCCAAGGGGAAATTAAGATGAAATTGAAAAACTCAATAACTCAATTGTAAAACTTGAAGAAAGCTTTATAAGCAGAACAGATAATGTACAAGATAGAGTATCAGGATTTGCAGGAAGAAAAATGGAAGAATTAGACAACTCAAGCAAAAAAACGTGAAAAAAATTAAAACATGTAAAAAAACATTCAAGAACTGTAGAATACCACAAAAAATATTTTTTATTATACTGATAGAATGAGGAAAAGAATCATAGGTCAATGGCATAGACCAGATCTTCAACAAGATCAAAACTAAAACTTCCCCAAATTAAGAAAAGACATACTCAAATAAACACAAAAACCATACAGAACATTAAATACACAGGACCAGAAAACAAATTTCCCATGGCAGGTTATAGTTTAAATGTTAGCTATAGAGCCCAAAGAAAGGATTTTGAAAGAAACGAGAGAAAAACCACAGGTCACATGTAAAGGAAAACCCATGAGAATAGTGACTGCGAAAACAATTGAAACTTTAAAAGACAAGGAAGCCTGGAGCAGTGTACTTCAAATTCTAAAAGACCACATATGCCAACCTAGACTACAGTGTCCAGCAAAACTATCTGCTATGGTTGAAGGAGAAAGAAAATCGTTTCATGATATAAACATCATAAAGATTTTATATCTGCCAAACCAGCCCTCCAGAGAATATTGGAAGCAATACTTTGGACTGAAGAAATGAGTAAGCAGGGCTAACAGACTATAGGAAGAAAACAATGGAATCCGTGATGGGTAAAGCACAGAATAGGCATCAGGATACACTCACAAAGACACCAATCAACAGCCTTTTGTGGGGTGGTGGACTGTGAGAAGCAGTTGGGTGCTTGGTCGAGCATAAGCCTGGAACCCCAGACCCTTATTGAATGGCAGGAGTTCTGCTCTCCTCCTGGGACCCTGGTTCTTTTCATTTAACTTCAGCCCTCCACAGCCCCTCCCACAGAGTGGTCTATGGCCATCAGTCATGAGGAACAGGCCCTAGGCCCTAGAGAGATTTACATACTAATGAGATGCCTGAAGGCCAGAGGGTGGAGACAATTAAGCATTCTTCCCCAGGCCCTCTTCCCTCTCTCCCTATTTAACTCAAGTCTGCCCTGAGTTTCACGGAGGAGGGGGGGTGCGCATCCAGATTCAACCATCACCTGTCATGCCAATAAAACCATTTTGGAAACCCATGGACTTTCTCATGTCATTGGGGCCATGCCGTGAGGAACCCTAGAGAAGGCCTTTAATGAGCTGCTGTAACGACAGCCACCATGCCTAACTTTCCCCTGGAGAAACTTTCAGCATCCTAGCCACACTACCCACAGCTCTTTTGTTAATAACATTAAAAACTAATAACCTCAAATCCTCAATTAATAGATACAGGTTAGTTGAATGGATTAAGAAATAAAATCCATATGTCTTTTGTCTACAAAAAAAAACAAACAAACCAAAAACAAACAAACAAACAAAACACAAACAAGCTTTACAAACAAGCTTCATCTTACCTTCAAGGATAGGATGCATCTATGCATCATAAAGTGAAATGATAACAGAGAAGTACTCTAAACAAGTGGGATCAGAAAGAAACAGATATCACTATCCCAATATCGACAAAGTAGTCTGTAAATTAAAAAAAAAAAAAAACAAGGAGATATAAAGAATGACAATTCCATCTAATCAAATGAAGAATTAATGAAGAATATAATAAAATTCTAAACACATATGCTCCAAACTCTGATGCACCCAATTGTATAAAAAGTGTACTACAGTATTCAAAGTCAGAGATTAACTCTAACTAGTAATAGTAGAGCCTACTAGTACATACCCAACAAATAGGTCATCTCATTAAAACTCAACAGAAATATCAGAATTAGCTGACATCATCCTAGTGGACCTAGCAGATATCTATAACTATTCAAACACCAATATACATCATACTCAGCAGCTCATTGGGGTTTCTCTAAACTAGACCACATATTGGTCCGCAAAACAGGTCTTAATAAAAATCAGGAAATGGAACGAACTCCATGTAACTTAGCTGTTTTTATGCTACTTTGTATGTCAACTTGACACACTCTAGAATTATCTGAGAAGAAGGAACCTCAATTAAGTAAATGCTCTCATCGGATTGGCCTGAAGGCAAGTCTGGAGGGGGGTTCTTAGTTGACAGAATGGCCAACTACACTGGTGGTGGTACCATGCCTAGGCAGGTGGTCCAGGGTATAGAAGAAAGCAAAGTGAGCAAGCTAGGAGGAGAGAATTTGTAAGAAACCTTCTTCCATGGACTCTGTTCCAGTTCCTGCTTTCAGACTCCTGCCTTGAGTTTCTGCCATGACTTCTTCATGATGGACTATAACTGTAACATAAACTAAACCGTACAAATCTTATGAGCATAAAATCAAACATCCTCACTAAAATACGTGCAAACCAAATACAGGCATATGTAAGAAAGATCATCCCCTGAAATCAAGTTGAATTTGTCCTGTAGATGCAGGTACGGTTCAACATACTTAAGCCAATACATGTAATAAATCATATAAATCGACTTAAAGATAAAAATCATATGGTCATCCCAATAGATGCAGAAGAAACCTTCAACAAAATTCAACATGCTTTAATGATAAAAGTCCTAGAGAACATAGGACTTGAGGGAACATACTGCAACATGAGGCTAGATCACACAAACCAATAGCTAGCATTAACAATAGAGAAAACCTTATAGTGAGGCCATTTAAGTCAGGAACCACACAGGAATGTTCACAATTCCCACTCTTTTGATAGAGTAAAAACTAGAAATAATAAATATTATTAACAAAGTATAAGGACACTGTCTTAGCTAGGATTGCTATCACTGTGATAAAACATCATGATCAAAGGTAACTTGGAGACGAAAGGGTTTATTTCACTCCCAGTTATTTACAACATTTCATCATCAAAAGCAGTGAGGGCATGAACTCAAATAGGCCTGGAACCTGAAGATAAGAACTGGTGCAGAGGCCACAGAGAGGCGCTGCTTACTGGCTTGCTTCCTATGGTTTGCCTAGCCTGCTTTCTTTTAGAACCCAGAACTAATGGCCAAGGGGTGGCCCCACCCACAATGCACTGGGCCCCTCCCACGTCAATCACTAATTAAGAAAATGCTTTAGAGGTTTGCCTATAGCTTGGTCAATCTTACTGAGACATTCCCTCACTTGAGGTTCCCTCCTTTCCAGTGACTCTAGCTCGTGTCAATAAAGCTAGCCAACCTAACTGATCTCTTGTCAACTTGATTCACATACACCTCTATTAAACCACAAGCTTTCCTTTCTTATTCATCCCCAAGATCATGAATCAATGTAAATATCACAATATAAAATATTCCAAATTATTAACATTCCACAGTCTTTAAAAATTCAGTCTATTTAAAATAGCCTGTCTCTTTTAAAATCCATAATTTCTTTTAAAATTCAAAGTCTCACAACTGTGGGATCCTGTCAAACCAAAACTGCATTTACTACTTCAGTACTTCAAGAGAGAGGAACCAGGACAGAGTCACAATCTGAACAAACCAAAATCAAACTACAAAAGTGTAACTAACTCAATGTTCGATTATCTGGGGTTCACTCACAGTCTTTGGGGCTTCTCCAAAGGGCTTGAGTCACTTCTCTGGCTTCACCCTCTGCAGTACACAAGCTTGTCTTCCAAGACTAGGCCAGCTGCTATGGAGGCTATACCCTCTCCAGTGGCCTAACCTGGTCTTTCAACATGCCAACCTCAGCTGCTTTTTAGGATCTCTTCATGCCTTCAGAACCAGTACCACCTGTGTGACTCTTACACTACCAACTTGCACTTCCAGGACAAAGTACAACCTTAGCTACCTCTGGAACACAATTTATGGACTCTGGTTCTGAGAAAACGATTCTCAGGTTTCACCATTGTAATATCGGTCTCTTCTTAATCATCACTAACTTCTTAGCTCTAGCTAAGCAGCATCTACTGTCCCCATGAAGCAAAGATTTTACTTTATTAGTTCTGGTCTCTCATTAACCATATTTGACTCTTCATTGCCAGCTATGAACTTTAAGAACTAAAGATTCTTAATTCAGAAGGTCCAGTAGAGTCTTTGTTTCCCCCTGCAACTTCACAAGCCATGCCTCTATCATCTGTATTGTTTTCAACATTCTTCTCTTCCAGGCTCCTAAAGAACATCCCAATGATCTTGCAACACTCAATGGTTTTCCTAGGTCAAAGTTGCAAAGTCTTTCCACACTCCTCCCAAAACCATGGTCAGGTCTGACACAACAATACCCCACTATGCTAATACCAACTTATCTTAGTTAGGGTTACTATTGCTATGATGAAACACCATAGATGAAGGCAACTTGGGAAAGAAAAGGTTTATTTTACCCATAGCTCTATATAAAGTTTATCATCAATAGCAGTAGGGGCAGGAACTCAATCAAGCTGAGCAGGAACCTGGAAGCAAAAACTGACGCAGAGGCCATGAAAGGGCACTGTTTACTGGCTTGCTTCCCCTGGTTTGTTCAACCTACATTGTTATAGAACCAGGAACCACCAGCCCAGGGATGGTACAACCCACAATGGGCTGGGCCCTCCAACACCAATTGCTAATTAAGAAAATGTCCTATAGGCTTGCCTATAGCCCCACCTTACTGAGGCATTTTCTCAATTGAGGCTCCCTCCTTTCCAGTGACTCCAGCTTGTACCAAGTTGACATAAAACCAGCCAGCACAAAAAAATAAAATCAATTAAAAAAATGGTAGCCTTGTTGCATACTAACAGTAAATACACTGAGAAAAGGATTTTTAAATGTTCCTATTCATAATACTCTCAACAAACAAAGTACCTAGGAGTAAAATCTAAGAAAATGAAATACCTTTAAAAATTAAACTTTAAATCTCTTGGGAGCGAGGGGGAAGATTGAGGAAGACACTAGAAGATGAAAAGCCTTCCCATGCTCATGGGTTGATAGAATTAATATTGTGAAATGGACGTTCTATCAAAACCAACTTAGAGATTCAATTTAATTCCAGTCAAAAATTCCATGGCATTATTCATAGAAATAGAAAAAAAACATAAAATTCCCAAGGAACCATGAAAGACCCCAGACAGCCAACATAATCATGAGTCAAAAGAATAATGCTAGAGTTATTACTATTCAAGATATTAAGGTATATTAAAAAGCTAGGATAATAAAAACAGCATGCGACTGCCACAAAAGCAGACACAGATAAAAGGAATGAAATGGAAGACACAAGTGTGAGTGCATGCAACTGTAGTCATCTGATATTTGACAATGATTCCAAAACTACACACTGAAGAAAGGATGGTGTCTCCAATAAATTGAACTGGGAAAGCTGATGTCCACATGTAGAAGAATGAAACTATGTGAAGTGTGTGTGTGTGTGTGTGTGTGTGTGTGTGTGTGTGTGTGTGTGTTTAATATATAATATATATGAAAATCAGTTCCACATGAAATAGCAACTTCAATTGTGAAGCATGAAGCATGAAGAAAAAATTCTAGGCTGTTCTCTACAACAGGAAGTTGTACAAAAGCACTTTCTTAATAGAGCTCCATTTGCCCAGGGATTAAGGTTATAACTAACAAATGGGACCTCATAAATTAAAAGGCTTCTGTACAGAAAGGGGGTAAAAATAAAACCCACAGAGTGAGAGAAAAACTTCATGAGCTATACATCTAACAGAAAATTAATATCCATAATATATTTTTAAAAATCACAAAGAGCAGCCCAATTTAAAACCAGTGATATATCTGAACAGAGTTCTCAGAAGAAGAATTAAAAGATGGCTGTGAAATAACTCAGAAAATGTTTCATATCCTTAGCAATTAGGGAAATGCACATTGAAATTGCTTTGAGATTTCACCTTAACTGAGTCAGAATGGTTAAGATTAAGAAAACAACAGGTAAAAATTTCTGATAAGGATGTGGGACAGAGAAAACCCTTATTCAGTATTGGTTAGACTGAAAACTAGTGCAGCCACTCTTAAAATCCATATGCAGAATCCTCAAAAAGCTAAAAATAGATCTGCCATATGACCCAGCTATACCACTGCTTGACATACACCTAAGAGACTCAACAATGTTTTATACTATGGATACTTGCTCAGACACGTTCATTACCACTCAATCCAACAATAGCTAGGAAATGGAAACAACCTAAGCATCCTCCAAATAATGACTGGATAATAAAAACGTGGTAGACATACACAATTGAATTCTATTCAGCTATAAGCAAAATGAAATTAGAAAATTCGCAGGCAAATCGGAAGAACTGGAAAATATTGTACTGGGTGATGTAACCCAGGCACAGAAAGACAAACACTGCTTATTCTCTCTTACTTGTGGACTGTAGCTCCTCCACCTTAATATTATTACCTGAAGTAACCACAGACATCAGGAAAGTGAAAAGGGACCACGGGGAGAAGGAAATACGGTGTAGAGCACCTATGCTATGAAGGGGGAAATGGAGGAGAGACTTACCTGGGGCAGAAGCAGGGGAGACTGGGAAATCCTGAGGGATAGGAAGGAAAGAGAGAAAATTAATACTAAGTATGCTTGTAAAGGCCATAAGGAATCATGTTTGTTTTGTGTTTATTTAAAATTACATGTATATATGTGTTTCCATACATAGATAGATGAAATTATGCCTCTTGTGATAGTGCTCCACCCAAAAGCCATAGACTATCTAATAGAAATCCCAGTGCCAGATCTTGTAGTTTGAATAAGAATGGGCCCTACATGCTCATACATTTGATTAATTGATCCCCAGTAGTTGGAGCTCTGGGGGAAGGTTTAGGAGGTATGGCCTTGTTGGAAGAGGTGTCACTGGAGAGGATAGGCTTTGATATTTCAAAAACTTATCCCTTTCCCAGTTTCTTTTCCCTGCTTCTTACTTGCAGTTCAAGATGTGAATTCTCACCTGTTCTTGCTGCTATGGGTTGACTCAACCATCATAGACTCTAATGCTCTTAAATCATATGCCTGACTAAATGCTTTTTTTTATAAGTTGTTGTATTAATTAAGGTTCCTATTGTTGTGATAAAACATCATGAATAAAATCGACTTCAGGGTAAAAAAAGTACGTATTTCATCTTATAACTCTTGGGCCACAATTCATCATGAAACAAAGCAGGAACTCCCAATAGAAACTTAGAAGTAGAAACTTACGCAGAAGCCATGGAAGATTGCTGCTTAGTCGCTTGCTCCCTGTGACTTTCTCAGCCTGCTTTCTTATAACTCCCAGGACTACAAACCTAAGGGTGGAACTGCCCACAGTGAGTTGGGCCCTCCCACATCAAATAATAATAATAATAATAATAATAATAATAATAATAATAATAATAATAAAATGCACTACAGGTTTGTTCACAGGCCAGTCTGGTAGGGGTATTGTCTCAATTGAGGTTCCATCTTCCAAAATAATTCTAGCTTGAGTCAAGTTGACATAAAACTAGCCAGAACAGTTGTCTTGGTCACAGTGCTTTGTTATACTGTTCGAAAAGTAACTAAGATGCAAGGTATGGGAAATTCCTTTAAAATTGTTGGTCTGGTAGTATAAGAGAATGTAAAATCAAGGTAGACTATTGTCATTGCCGTTGGTCGCTTCCCAGAAAGTGAAGGTAAGACCATACTGCTAAAGATATCACATACTTTGGACAGAAGACTTGGAGGAATTGAGTCGGAACTGACCAGAAGCCTCCTCCCTGAGGACTGATTCCCATAGCATAGACGTTATGCAAGCCTTCAAGGGAGGAAAACAGCCAATACTTCTGACTGTAATGCCTAACCACAACAATTACTGGGATGCCAAAATATCCCAAAAGGTACAGCAGTGGCGTTTAGATCCTGTAGGTAACCAACAACTGTCTAAGTGGGCTTAAGGCCTGCTCAAACGGAAAGAATCTATTGCTGGTTCTGTAACTATAGACAGACTTCCAGTAGATCATAAGCCCATAGAGAATGTCCACATCCATAAACCAAGGTAATTCCTCACTGCATTCTAAATACTTATCCTTACACCTGTTGTGGTGGTTTGAATAGGTTTGGTCCCCACAGATTCAAATGCTTGAATGCTTGCCTCATAGGGAGTGACACTATTAGAAAGTGTGGCCTTGTTGGGGTAGATGTGGCCTTGTTGGAGGAAGTATGGCACTGTGGAGATAGGCTTTGCTTTCTCATATATAAGTTCAAGCTATATATGTGAGACTGTGGAATTCCAGTCTATCCTGGATGCCAGTCTCCTTTCGTTTGCCTTCTCGTCCAGATGTAGAATGCTTGGCTCCTCCAGCACCATGTCTACCTGCGTATTGTCATGCTTCCAGCCATGACGATAATGGACTGAACCTCTGACACTATATACCAGCCCCAATTAATTGTCTTCATTTGTTAGAGTTACCCTAATCATGGTGTCCCTTCACAGTGATAAAGCCCTAACTAAGACACTTATATATAAGCGTAGCTCTCACCCCACCTCAAAGAAGCTTTCTTTTGCAGCACATAGAAACCATTTCTATGAGCCACAACTGATCATGATGCAGATAACAACTGATTGTGATGTGCCCAGCCCTAATTGACACATCTACAAAACAACCCCTACATTTAAGTTTCTATAAGACTTAAGAATACAGAAAGAATGTAATAACCAGAGGACCACAACATCTCTTGTGAGATTATGTCTTCTCTAGAGGACAGGGGTGATGCACTCACAAAATCTCACAATGGGGTAGCTTAAACAAGACCTAAACAGTAGTAAATAAATTCCAGCAGGTTAAATTTATAAATGTATCTAATTATGATCATTATCTATCTTATGTGTAAAATTACAATTAAGAGTAAGAATCCATGAATTTGAGGAGGTGAAGGAACACGGGTAGAGTTGAAAATTCTATGATTGATATATTTATATCAATCAGGATTTTCTAGAGGAACAGAACTGACAGAATGACATATTAGAGTGGATTGTAGGCTGTCATCCAGCTAGTCCATGAATGGCTTTCTCCAAACAGAAAGGTCAAGAATCTGGTAGTTCCTCACCACTCAAGACTGGGAGTCTCAGCTGTTTTTCAGTCTACCTTGGAATCCTGAAGAAATGGGTTCTTATACCACCAAATGAATGCCTCAACAAAGGCACAGATGAACTTGCCAAGAAGAGTGAGGCCAAGCAGGCAAAACACAGAAGATACCTTCTTCCAAGTCTATTTATATAGGCTGCCAGCAGAAGGTGTGGCCCAGATATAGGATGAGTCTTCTGATTTCAAATGATCCAAGCAAGAAAAATCCCTCAGAGGCATATCCAGCTACTTCTGTTTCAGTCAATTCCAGATGTGCTCAACTTGGCAACCAAGACTGATTATCATACATGAAATAAATACATACTTTTTAAAAAAGATACACTATGCAAAAAAAAAAAAGTAAAAAAGTTAATCCAATGTCTTTGAGATGTAAGAGGGAAAGGATAACGAGAGAAACAGTAACATACAGTTAGGATGGTATCTTTTCTCTTTTTATGAGACGAGCAGCAGGTGCCTGTTTATAAATGTGGCAGAATTTTCTCCTCTTCTTGATAGCCTCTTACCATAGTCAACAGGTTCCTTTACTCATTTTAGTCCCTGTGAGGAGGCTCTCTGCCACCAATCAATATTCATCAGTCCTTGGCGAAGTGTTATAATCCTAAGCAGCAGGTCCCTGATCTGAGAGTCTCTGTGCTCCTGGCAGGTGTTCAGTAGGGTATTGAATAATCCATTTGCATGTGTTTGAGACCCTCTGCTCTAAGTTACTGTATATTGTATAAGACAGGGATTATTGGGCTGCCCTTTGCTCCAGTTTCCAGGCAGCCTTTGGTTCTCTTTTGAATATAAACACAGAGGTGGCAAGTTTCTGCACCTGGGGTATGTGAACAGTCCCATCTGTCTGGCACTATGCATGAGACAGAAACTAATAAACATCTTTTTCCTACAAGTAAATAGGATATCACTACGAATGTTTACCAAAGTGAACTGGGCACATGGCATATTAAAAGCATATCTGGTAAGGCAGGATCAAGAACTTATCAAGCACATGAGAACAAGGAAGGGTGGAACATCCTCACTTGGACCCTTTCAAAGCCTCCTTAGTAGGTATTGTGACAGCAATGGCCTCTATCAACCTATCATCTGGCCACCAGGTGTGTGCCATAGTATCAGAAGTATGGAGGTATATCTGGGGTGAGGGGCATGGTACCTGATTTCTAACAGAAGTCTTCTGGGCTTCTATATGGCTAGTCTTTACAAGTGAGCATAGTGCCTGATTTTACAGTGTATGTCACCAGACAATACCTGTAATTTGGCCTGGCTCCCCCCACTGGTAGCCCCAGAAGGAATAGAAGATTTAAGAGATTAGAAATGTAAATCTTACTTCCTGGATGGCTCAATGCTGATACCAGCAGACAAAGGGGTTTAATGGGCACCTGTGGGATTACTTGGTTCTTACGTCCTGAAAAAATGAATTCAACAGAGACATGTGGAAAATTGTAAAAGCAAAGACAGTTTACCAAGAAAGAATATACTTCCAAGGAAGGATGTCAGTCAGAATGATGAGGAATATTCAAGCACAATAGCTCAAAACATTGGTACTTGTACAGGTCATTTGCCTAGCAAGGGCTTCTCATTCTTCTAGCAAGAGTGTATGGTCTGCCTGTTACTGTTGAAAGGCCAGGTGCTTTCCAGCCTTCCTATTGCCAGCCTTCCTAATCTTTCTTAAGGTGTTGTGTAGCCCTTCTGGAAGTCTTCTGGACTCTACTTCCTGTCCTTCTTTCTCACCACATTCCCTTCTTACCACATTTCAGAACTACAGCTCTTGAGTTCTGAGCTCAGTCTGAAGTAGTTCTGTATAAACTTGGCTCTACCTCACAGTGTCTACACCTGCCTGACTCCAGGAGGATAACACTCCCCCTGGAAGCACCAGCCTGCTTCCTGTCAGACTGCCCCTTAGAGAGCTTCCTTCCCTGCAGGCTGAAAAATGCTGGCTAATGATGGGTAATGGCTAGCCTTTTCTTCTCTGTGTGTTCTGCTTTCTTTTTTCTCCATCCCATCCCCATTTGCCTTGTTAAACTGAAGAGGTCCCTTCAAATACAGTATGATTTCCAAATCGGAGCAGTAGAAGCAATCAGGGTCATTATACAAGGCCATTAAAGATCCTTCATTAGCATCGAGTACCCCTTGGTAATGAACCATGTGGCCTGGAAGAAGGAAGGAGGGTTAGTTTCGCTGCATGGAGGCCCTAGGATGCTGAGTTCTCCACCCAAGGAAGAGGTAGCAATCTGAAAAAAAAAATCCATTGGTGAAGTCTTGGTTACTATTAAGACACAGGAACCTGCTAGACTTGGCTTTGACTCAAAATCACTACTCAGTAGCCCAGAGGTGAGGAAATCTCCTGGATTTCTCTGTGCCTCACAGTTCAAATCTCAAAAGAGGAATTTCTGTCCACACTGCTGAAGGCTTAGCTGTGCTTACGTACCAAAGGGCTTTCCTGCTGTGCTGTTCCTGACCTTCTGTGAATCTGCTTCTGGTTTTTGTTTGGTTGGTTGGTTGGCTAGTTGGTTTTTCCTGCTCCCTTTATTGGCTGTTTTGTATTCATGTTTGCTGAATGGCAAAGCCATCCTGTGTTTTACCTCGAGTGACAAAGGCCCTGTACTCTCAAGCAGAAGTCCTGATTCCTTGTGAAAAATGAGTTTTTAAATGACCTGCAATGACTCGTTTGAGTTGTTTCCTCCCGATAGCATCAAAGCCATCCTGCACCATCAATTTGCTTAATGGTCTTTTAAGGAGAAGGTGATTTCTAACGGGTTACAAAAGATAGATGGCCCATTAGCTGAAAACATACAATTTTCAAACCATAAACCCTCAGCAAACAGGAAAGCAAGACTGGTATATCTGATGCCCAGGCATCATTGTACCACCCCAGTCCCAACAGGGAAGCCACTGGACAGGGTCATTGGTTGCGGAGGATTGGGGAGAGCCAAAGCACTAGACTCTGAATGTGTTTACTGTGAGGGGCTTCCTTGTCCCAACAATAAGGTAGAAATAAGCCAGGGAAAATGTCAACTAGTTGTGCCAAGTTTACAAAGAAAGGGTCTGAAGGCTGGGCTTATGTCTCAGTGTTAGAGCTCTTGCTTAGTTTACAGATGACCTTGAGTCAAGTTGATAGGTAGTTAGCTAGTTAGGTAGTTAGGTGGCTTGGTAGAAAAATGGATGGATAGATGATAGATAGATAGATAGATAGATAGATAGATAGATAGATAATATAGGTGATATAAATAATAGATGGATGATAGATGAATATATAGAGAGATGATAGATAGATAGATGATAGATAGATAGATGATAGATAGATAGATAGATAGATAGAATAGATGGATTGATAGATGAATATAGATGATAGATAGATAGATAGATAGATAGATAGATAGATAGATAGATAGATGAAAGATAGACAGACAATCAGATAGTCTAGATACTTGTTCTCTGACTAGAGAGAGTAGTAGAGAAAACACAGAGTAAAAGCCCTGGACCATCCTCATAACTGCACTCTTGGCTTTCTCGGGGAATGAAACTCTGTGTCTTGGACTTTTTGCACTTTGCCTTGCTCTAATACTTTTTAAAAGAGGGAAGGTATTGAGAATGGCCTGCCTGCTCCTGCTTACTATCAAACTTCCGTGTCTGGATCTAATTCATCTTCAAGTAGCCTTTGCAGCAGGCAAAGCTGATGCCAACGAAGACAGGTGGAAAGACAGGATCAAGTTTGGTTTGTTTTGCTTCTTTACTGTTTGGGTTCTTTCATTACATTTCCTAGCGCTCTCCCCTAAAAAAAAGCCCACCAGTGATCCCAGGACAATAATCAACTCCAGGAATTTACAAGTATGTGTTCCTGGACATGAGAAACACGAGGGCCTTGGTGGAGGAGCAGAGAGTTAACAGTTCCCTTTTTAATCTCATTATTCGAAAGACTGTTTTCTCTCAGGAGCTGAAAAATACGTGAATTCTAGAGGAAAAAACACTTAAAACAAACAAACAAACAAAAGCCTCTGGGACAAAGAAACACAACTTTTTCTTTAAAACAAACTAGGGTGGGGTGTGGAGATGCTGGAGCGGTGGGTGTGCATGTTTTCAAGTTTAGTCAATACTGACCTCTAGTGGCATGAAGCCAAAGTACAGGCTTTGCTCTGGCACAAAAGTCGAAATATCACTGCTTGGTCAGAGGTGGGTGTTTAGCTCTGCTGATTAGAGACAGTAGCAATAAGAGAGGAAGGGGCTGCTAGCTCAGAGGACACTATTTCATACACCTAGGCATTCTTGTCAAATAAATGACATCTTGTCACCAAATTGCTCTGCTTTCTCCATTCATTATCTCCCTGGCCAGGTAGGATGTGATTTTTATCTTCCTTGCCATCGGCTCAATGCTTGCTAGAAGTAAGACTGAAAGGTATTTGAAAATCGCTGAGACAACTGAGTTTTTACCAAACAAGCATTCTTCCAGTCCTGGATGATGCTTTCACATCATAGGTATTTCTCTTTTTTTTTCTCCCTTTCCAAAATACTATGTATGTGGATGCATCAAAGTGTGCAACTCCAATTAGCTTTTAGAGACAGAAGAACAAAGTCCTTTGCCTGGGTCTTAGCTTCCTGCTCTTTCAGAAGAAGAAGATCTAGGGACTGGACAGTTTAATGCACAGCGATTTTGCACACCACTATTTACCCCTACAGCACTTGCAAGTTATATCTTAGAGACCTTTACTTCAAAGACATGATGGAAAAATAAATCACATATATCAATACAAAGAGCTCTGCATGAAGGGCACCCCTTGCACCCACCACACACACACACACACACCAGCAGGTTTTGGACAAATGTAATTAAAATTGCAGTGCTGATAAAGAAAGTTAGAAATACCAATAAAAAAGGCAGTATTGCCCTTTAGAGGAGAAAAGAGCGGAGCCGATGAGTAAACGGAGCTCTGTCTTAGAAGATGTTAAGCAATTTCATGGCATTTCACTTGTCTTATGCATCCTCCTTGGGTCATTGTCTGGGCTTTCCTTAAGATATGTAGATGAGACTAAATGTTAATCTGTGAAAGTTATTCTGTATCTCCAGGGCTCTGGAGCTTTGGGTCCTTTCATGGGATAATTGAAAAAGAACTCTGCCTTCCTCAAGACGGGAACAAACTGTCATCCCTACATGTCCTGCCAAAGCCTGCAAGAGGAGAAGGTGAGAAAGGGTAGCATGAGAGGAATGAGGGCTGCTCCACAGCAATGCAACACAGTGGGATGACAGAAAAGAAAAAAAAAAACCCACGGGCTTCATCACCATGCTACAATGGCACCTGCTTTCTCTCGCCCAGACTTCCTGTTAAGATTAAAAGAAATGCAACATTGTAATTGGGATTTTGGGAGCAGCCTCACACAGCTCCCTGTGGGAATGGTACCACCAGTCTTTGGGACAAAGCATAGTGATTTGTGCCCCCACCCAGAAACAGCATAGGAGCCATGGCCAGAATATGTGCCAAGTGGGAGCTGCCCACAGGGTGCAGTCTGCTGCCTTCTCCCTGAGCCCGCTCTCCCAGCCATTCCCATAGCCACCAGCTGGCCTGATTGCTGAGGAAACTGATTACATTAGTCACTCTCAAGAAAAGATTAAGAAGACTAGCAAAGATACATGGTGATTATATACGTGTGTGTGTGTGTGTGTGTGTGTGTGTGTGTGTGTGTGTGTGT
>JANHMN010000015.1:19121328-19144103 GCA_030674055.1 Rhabdomys pumilio | reverse complement strand
CAACAATAACAACAGTACCAACCACAACAACACCAATACCACCACCATCACCACCACCACCAACAACAACAACAGCCAGGACCCTGGAAGTGATAATGAGGCTTTGTAGTTCTTTCGAACACAGAGTAATCATGATTTTTGATAAATAAAAAAAGGTTTGACATGTCTAAGTTACTTACATTAGCAAGCAGATTGGATTCCTAAATGCTAACACATTCAAGAGGAAATGAAAATAGAGAAACCAAAAATTAGGACCTGACCTTCCCAGCCCTCCTCAGTTTGGGCAACCATAAAACCCTGTGGCCGTATTCCAGGATTACTGCCTCTTCCTGTACCTTCTCCCTAGTTTAGGGCCTCACCAGATCTTCACACCATAGATATCTCAAGTGGTGTAAAGATCTAGGTAGGCTACCTGTTTTCTTCTTCTTAGCTTTCCTCCATTTGGGTCACCCCACAGCTCTGCAGCTGCTGGCTAAGAACCACCATCTCCTCTTGACTTCTTTTCTCTTTTTCGAGGCATGCCAGATTTCAGGCTTCTTCCCACCAGATACTCTGTAGCTTGACCATATGGCATGGAGAGCCAAGTACACTACTCATGTTTCCATACCCAGCCCTGCTCCATTCTGGTATCCCCATCCCATACCCAGCCCTGCTTCATTCCGGTATCCCCAAAGGGCCATGGCTGTTTGACAGAGATTATGATTTCTTCCTGGCCTCTCAACCTCTTTTGGTTTGCCAGTTCTCAGTTTGATCTACAAAATGGACTCTCCAGCCACCCCATGTTTCTGAGATACCCTTACTTCAGGATGTACCAGAGCCTGCCAGTTCTATTACTGGAACTATTAAGTTGTATGTACTACCTGGCCTGGAGACGCGGGATCAGTCTACATCCAGGGGAACCTTCTTCTAAGCAAATTGTCTAAATCACTGAAGGCAGCAGACTGCAGCTAACAAGCAGGAAACCCAGGGTAGATGCTGAAACCCCAAGCATCAGACAAATAGAGAATGTCAATATCCCAACCCTGACATGAACTAGCCCTCTTTCTGAACATCGTAAAGATCCTTGATGAAATCAGAGATCTGACTTTAAAATGAAATAAAAAACTCAACTAATAAAGACAGACAAGCAAAGAAACAAAGTAAGATGATGAGGAACAAGAGCTACACTTACCTTTAGGAATCATGTTAATTGAATAAAGCTGCAGTAGAAGACACTCTAGGATTCATGACCTCTCAAGTTGAATAGGGTTCCAGGAGCTATAACTTTCCTACCATTGAATGTACCTTAAATCCAAATAGTCTGCTGTTGGTTGTGATTAAGATAAGAGTATTACTATTGTATCTTTAGGGATATTTGTCATGCTGGTCATTGTTGCGGTTCATAAGAAATACATCTGGGTAGCAGTGCTAGTTGCTTCCCCTACTTAGTAGCTTTATTGTACCTTCTGGTGCTATAAAAGGCTTTTGGAAAAATCCAGCTCAAATTCTTTTAAGTTCCATGCCCAAAGTTCATGCCAACTTCAGCAACTGAGACTTACTTTCAACCTTTGGGAGACAAATAAAAGCAACAACAATATACCATAGTACTTCAACTATATTACCCATATTACCCATACAAGATCTTAACAATTACAATAATAGATATGCTAATACAGTCTGGGAGATACCCTGGGGCCCCACTCCTAGAGAAAGAGCTACAGGGAACTAACTAAGCTGCTGAAAAAGGGAAAATGAGTCACTCTGAAGGATACGCCTCTTAAATGGTTATTCAATTCCAAATGGTAACCCCTGAAATTATAAACATATTAAGTATCATTAAAGAGACTCAGCAGGTTGATTTTATATGGTTACTCATTTATAATGCATATGACAATATCAGTCAGAAAAAATGAGGCCATTATATCAAGATAGAGTAGGAAGGTACTAAGGAAGGGGTTGGAGAAAGGAAAGAAAGAGGGAATTATATAATTATATTTTAATTTAAAAATAAAAACATATTTTTTTAAAAAATCCATACTCTACAAAACTTGAAAATCTAAAAGAAATGCATTAACGTGTGTGTGTGTGTGTGTGTGTGTGTGTGTGTTATAAAAGCTAAATCAATACAAAATAAATAATTTCAATAGACCTATAAAGTCCAACAAGATAGAAGCAGTAATTAGACTCCCATACTAGGTCTAGAGAGATGGCCTGAAAGTTAATAGCACTTGCTGATCTTGCAGAAGACTGGGATACCATTACCAGCATGCACATGATGGCTCAGAACCACATATAACCCCTGTTCTAGGGTGATCCAAAGCGTCTAAGGGCTGCTGCATGCACATGGTACATGCAATCTCACTCAAGTATAAATATACACATGAAATGAATAAGTAAATAAAACAATGTTTTTAAATGTTACAACTAAGAAAAACAGTGCAGGCCCAGGTGGATTCAGCATGGAATTTTACTAGAATTTAAAAGAAGAACTAACACCAATACTCCTCAAATCATTTTGTAAAACAAATTGAAAGAACAAAAATCTTTTTTTTTATAAAATAAAAAATAAAACAAAAATCTTTTTTTATAAAGCCAGTATTACTCTGATACCAAAATTAGACAAAGACCCAATTAAAAACTATAGGCCACTATCTCTGATAAATGTGAATACAACTGTCTCAATAAAATATAAACCAAATTCAAAAACACAAAGATTATGGCCCAAGGTAAAGTCAGCTTCATTTCAAAGATGCAATGATGATTTATCATACACAAGACAGGACATATATAACAAGCTGCAGCCAATACCTTGCTAAAAGGAGAAAAACTCTAAACATTTCCAGTGGAATCAGGGACAATACAAGAATGTCTATCCTCTGCACTCAAGTCTAAAAAGCCTGTTTTTTTTTGTTTTGTTTTGTTTTTTGTTTTGTTTTTACAAAAAGGGAAACAGTACAAATTAGAGGGAAAACCGCCTCTTCAACAAAGGATACTGATAAAACTGTATAGCTCTGGGATCCTCCCACCCCAAAGAAGGTACTTAAGAGGGGGAGGGGGATAGAGCAGAACTCTGGTGATGGCTTTAAAGTCTGAGGGTCTCAGGGCTTCCTAGCTTTCTATCTGTACTGAAATGCTGATGATAACTTTTTTTTATTTTTAATGGGTATTTTATTTATTTACATTTCAGATGTTATCCCCTTTTTCCCATTTCCCCTCCCTAGAAACCCTCATCCCATCCCCCCTCCTCCTTTTTACTTTTATACCATTTTAATTACAAACAAATATTAAGGTCAGTTCTAGGTTGAGGAACTACCAATACAATAGATGCAAATAGTCAAGGAACAAGCAAAGAAATAAACAAAATTCTGTGAACACTCTCATGATCACTGTTTCTAAGGGCTTATCAGGATGACCAAAATATGTGAGCCTACTTCCCTGTCCTAGCCCAAAGTCATTTTCATACCTGAAGCCTACTTCCTTGTTCTAGCCTAAGATTTAGATTCCTGCCTGAAATTACTTCTTTGTTCTAGCCTAATGTCAGATTCCTGCCTGAAGCCTACTTTCTTATCCTTGGCCAATGTCATATTACATTGAGCAGCCCGTTTCCCTGTCCTTGGCCCATGTCAGATTCTTGCTAAGCAGCTCCAAAAGCTTTAATACAATGGGCAGGAATAAATGTATTCCCAGGACAAAAAGGGCTACCTGATGATAATTTCTAAAAAATCCTAAAAATGTTCTCACTCTTTCTGAGGTACTGCTGCCTTAGGTGATTCACATCTGTAGTCCAAACAGCTGAGGATTAAGTAATGTGGCCTTTGTTCTATCTCAGCAGGAACTGCTGGGCTCGAACTTTTGCCTGCTAGTCTAAAGTTGCAGGAAGAAAAAGGACACTTAGAGAAAAATGGTTATAGCATTTATTATTAAGTTGTAAAAAGTTTCCTATGAAAGCTATCTAAGGGGAAAAGGAAAAAAAAAAACCTAGTAAGGGAGAAGTTCTTCTAAGGGAAAAAATTCTTCTAGGTTGGGGAAAGGGATAGATTCTACTCTATCTGAGGAAAGGAAAAAGGAATTCTATTCTATCCTCTATTCTATCTATCTCTCATCTCTTTGTCCTCAGTACTTACACATCTTTCAGAATACATGATCACATGTTACAAAATTCATCACAAATCCACACAAAAAAAATCAAATCATAAATTGAAATAGAAGTTTACTACAGGGAATGTTTACATGAATATTTATTAGGAGTAATTATCTGGCTAAACATTCATCATCTGTCTAACTCCACAGGTTCATTGTAAGTTAAAAACAATAACTAAGTTATTAGTGAAGTTTTATATAGATAAACCTAGTCAATATTTTATCTTCTGTCCTATCACCTATAATAAATCTTTAGTTCCCTTTTGATAACCTTTGGTTAATTGTTTTACAACCTCTTGGAATGTGCTCTGAGTAGGAGAAAGTCTGGTTACTATCTAAGAGCAGTTAACTGTTAACACTTTGGAGACTGGCAGAGTTCTGGTAGCAGTTTTGACAATTAGAAAAGGACCTAATAGCAGTCCCATTATAAAAGAGCTTAATAATCATTGATATAATTTTAGGAATTCTTATAGGATCATCATTAAGACTTAAGAAGTCATCTATTTGTCTATATAGCATCACTACAAGACAGTAATCTGCAGAGATCTGCTCCAAAGGGGTATTCTATTACTTAGTGATTGTTATATATGCTTAATAATAATAGGAAAAGCATATTAATAAAAGAAATCTTTCCTAAAATGGATCCCTTACAGCCTTGCTGAATAAGGACACACCTGTCACAGATTATATAGTAATCCAAGACAGGCCATTTCAGGATGATCACCTGCTAGTTATTAGCTTGTCCCATTATGGCTCCTGACAGTATAGCTACATGTAGAAGAATGAAACTGGATTCATATCTTTAACCCAACACAAAACTCAACTCTAAATGAATCAATGACCTCAACATAAGACCTGATACTCTGAATCTATTTGAGGTAGAAGTAGTGAACATGCTTGAACTTGTTTTTACAGAAAAAGACTTTCTGAGCAGGATCCTGGTTGTATAGGCAGAAAGAACAGTTAACAAATGGGATCTTGTGAAACTAATAGATTCTATACAGGAAAAGAAACCATCAATCAAACAAAATAGCATCCTATAGAATGTGGAAGAAAATTCTTTACTAGTATACAGCTGATGAGGTGTGGTATCTAGAATCTACTCCAGAACTTGATGGTAAAAACCCCATTTGCTGAGCGTACCACATACTTGAGTCATACAACATGGAGAAATCAGGCTGGTACTGAAGTGGAAGTTTTATCTCTACTGTTTTTACAGTGCTGGAAGGAGCTATTCATGTTACTTCAATATTATCTGGCTGTGAACCCTGTGAGCTACACTAATTACTGGCCTGTCAAGACATGCCCAGTAATGCAATAGTGTCATGGATGTTAGAGAAGTAACCAACCATTTTTTAAAACTTTTTAATATATACTTTATTATTTATATAATTCACTTTACATCTTCATTGCAACTCCCCCTCCCTCATCTCTTTCTTTACCACCTTCATATACTCCTCCTCTACCCACTACCCTCTCCCTTTATCCTCAGAAAAATGAAAGCCACCCCCCCATGGGTACCAACCTGCCCTGGCACATCAAATCTGAGCAGGACAAAGCACATATTCTCCCACTAAGACCAAACAAGGCAACCCAGCTAGGGAAAGTGGATCCAAAGGCAGGCAGCATAGTCATAGACAGCCACCACTCCAATTGTTAGGGGACCCACATGAAGACTAAGCTACACATCTGCTACAAATGTAAAGAGGTCTAGATCCAGCCCATGCGTGCTCTTTACCTACCACGTTGTGTGTGTGTGTGTGTGTGTGTGTGTGTGTGTGTGTGTGGTTTTTTTTTTTTTTTGCTTTTGTTTTTGTTTTTGCTTTATTGAATTTAAGTACCTCTCCAGAAGAAACCCATGTTTGGCAACATTATTCGGCCAAGAAACTGTAATTAGACAGGTCATCAGCCCTATGGAAGAACCTACAATAAATATTCTACAAAATTTACCGAGTATTAAACCCACTCTCAGTGACTTATCTTGATACCCATAGATTCATGTAATGAATCCTTAAACCATTATATGAGAAGCTTCTATTTGAAATATTTAGCAATTAACACAGAGACACACAACTGTTCAAGTTGTAGAGAATAAGAAACTGTGAAGTGGCCATCTCCTATAGCCAGGCAGACTGCTAGTGGATGGAAGGGGACATGAACCTACCCACAAAACCTTCAACCCAAAGTTTGTCCTGCCTACAAGATGCACAGGGATAAAGACGGAGCAGAGACTTAGGGAAAAGCCAACCAATGACAGGCCCAATTTGAGACCCATCCCATGAGAGAGAGCCAACCCCTGACACTATTGATACTCTGCTATGCTTGCAGACAGAAGTTTAGCATAACTTTCTCCTGAGAGACTTCATACAGCAGCAGATGGAAACAGATACAGAGATCCACAGCCAAACATCACAGGGAGTTTAGGGAGTCATGTGTAAGAGTGGGGGAATAGAATTGAGCTAGCTGGAGGGGTCAATGACAGCACTAGAAGAACTAGAGAATCAACTAACTTGGATTCATGGGGGCTCACAGATACTGAAAAACCAACCAAGGAGCTCGCTCGCAGTGGCTGAAACTAGGCCCACTACATATTTTAACAGATGTGCAGCTTGGTATTTATGGGGTCCCCTAACAATTGGACTAGGGGATATCTCTGATTCTGTTATCTGCCATTGGACCCTTTTCCCCTAGCTGGACTGACTGGTCAGGCCTCAGTAGAAGACAATATGCTTAGTCTGGCTCTGATTTAATATTGGGACTGGGTGGGGGGGGTGGCTACACAAGAGAGGCTTGGCAATGGGGGAAAGGACTTGTGAGGGTTGGACTGAGAGGAGAAGAAAGAAGGGAGCTGCTACTGAACTGTAAAGTGAGTAAATAAATAAATAAGTAAATGGAATAAAGAGAGAGACTATGAAATGTTCAGTCCTAAATATGACATCTACACTACACTCCCTCTCCCATAGGCTCAGAGATCATTGTAGAATAGACACAGGAATAGTTTAAGAATGATATGTGATAATAACTACAAAAAAATGGTATTTTCTAGACACAACAGTGTAAAAGTGACATTTATTAACATTTATTTTCCTGATGTAATTGTCTCTGAGGCTTACTGCCCTTATCTGCTAATGTTGGCCTAGCACTGGAAGCTTCTATTCTCAGTACAATCTAATCTAGGTCTATAATGTTTTCAGCCTCTGACACTTACTACTGAATAAGTCCACCCTTTCTAGCTCTTTCTGAACTCTGTTGGCTGGTTCAATTCAGCTGTTTAGGCTCAAACTCCTCTCCAAGCAGACCGATTCAAACTGGCTTCTCTCACTTCTGATTTAATTGTTTCACTTGGCCTCAAACTAAGTCTACCAATCTGTTCAAACCTTATGGCTCCCATCTCATTTTCTAGCTTGTTTTATCTTCACCCAAGTCTAGCTTGTTCTCTCTTCAACCTGTCTGTGTAAAACTCTCCCAGTAAAACTGCCCCCTCTCAGTAAAACTGCCCCCTCTCTGTCCTGCTCTCTTAAGTTGCCTCCTCCCTGACTGTTCTTGTGAGAGTTGAATATATCCTATTCTGTCAAATCATTCCCTGATTTATCACTTTCTCTGTCTCTCAGTTATCACTTTCAAACATGGCTTCCTCCTTCTATAAACTAACTGTATCTTCATTGTTTGGGATTAAAGGTATGTACTAAGGGATAAGCCATACCACAACTAGAAACAGATTTTTTTTTCAGAAAATAACATAATCTTGCAGTTCACAGTGTGATCAAATATCTCGCAACACAGCAGGTTAATTAGTTACACACATGAATGTTGAGGTTTTGTCTTTTACTGTCTATTACAAATGCTAAGTGCTGGCCCCCAAGACCTAGAGGCTGCACAAAGCCTCTGAAACTCTGTCCCCAAGTCAATTCTAATTGGTGAATAAGGATGCCAACAGCCAATAGTTTGGGCAGAAGAGAGACAGATGGGGTTGAAGTTTCAAGGGCTTGAGGGGGTGAGGACAACGAGAAGGAAAGGAGGCAGAAGGAAGCCACCATAGAAAAAAAGGAAGAATGAGCAGGAGGGAGGAGTGCCACCATTGGCTAAGGACTAAGAAAACATGGCCCAGAAGGCTGCCCTTGGAATTAAGCACAGCCCAAATGGAACATGGTAAATATTAAGTGATAACTTGGGGTTATCGGTAGGAAGGTAGATTCTAACAGCATGGGGGGTAGACAGCTGCCCAGCTATTGTGCTGTCTAAGGCGTATTAAAAATATAAAGACTGACTGTGGCTTTCATCCAGGAACATAAGGTCTAAGGCAGGAAAGAATCCCGGGCCAGAAATTTTTGATATTTTTACTACACATGAACTCAAAACTGTTGTGGTAGCATGCACAAAACCTGAACAAGTTAAACTGGACGAAATCCCAACATGAAGACTCGTCAGAAGCACAGTTTAGGTAAGCATTGGAAAAGCAGAACTCTTAAGAATGCAGGTCTACTTTCTTCAACAGAAGGAAGAATGACACATTGTCCCCCACAGAAATGATCTTTGCTATTCTATTAGGAGCCAGCCTCCACCTCAATTTCCCCCAAATGCTGGCTGGGGAATTGCTTAGGCTTTGATCCTGGGTGTTGTCTCTCACTGAATAGAACTCATCCTTATGAAAGAGACCTTATATACTTTGCATCTTCCATCAATATATCCCATCATTGTGCTTAACGCAAACCCTTCCTCTTTAGACCCTAGCCCTGAATGTTGTTTCCCAGTCAAAAGAACTCAGGACAACCATCTCAGGAACTTTGCCATAGTGGTATGTTTTGCAAGGGAATTTCAATGTGGCCATCCCTAAAGCTTTGTTACAAAAATTGTCACATGGAGACTTCATTCCCAATGTTTTTACTGTCTTTAAATGTGTAAAAATTTGACGATGGGATCAGAGTCTCTATAAGTTTTGACCCAGACTAGCTAACCAAGTCTGGCTGTGCAGACTTGGTATTGATTCTCATCTCTTTGCCTTTCATTTTCCTGCTGGCAGTGATTCCTGTAGGGACCTCCCCTCCCCACCCTCAACAACAACAACAAAAATATGTGGCACAAAGTCCAACACTTAGCTAAGAATTAATAGCTAGTAGGAAAAAGAAAGTCACTGTCTTATAGCCCCTAGTAGGTTGATGTCACTCCAATAGAAGTCCACACATCCAAGAGTATACAGGCAGCACAAATCAGACAAGGTCGGTTTAAAATTAAATGAACTTTTAAAAAACAGGACATATTTTTGGGGTATGGAGTGATAGAGGGGTTGATCTGTGGGAAGGTGCAGAGAAGGGAAGCAAATATAATCAAAGCATATAAAATTCTCAAAGAACTAATAAAATGATGAGAAAATAAAATTAAATAGGGCTTGTCTGGGTTACTCAAAAGCAAGTGTGACAAGATCTTTATGGAGCTAGAGTTCCCATGGGAAATTTTATGCAAAAGACAATTTCACTGTTTGTCAACCTCTGGAAGATTTTACTGCCTAGGCAAAATTGTAAAACTGGCCTTCTGTGGAAGAATTGTCACTAACAGGTTCTTCTTAGTTATAGAGCTTGTGTGCTATAGAATGTATATGCTAGGTTAGATGTGCCTGTTATTGTCATAGTAGCATGGCTGTTACTAAGGCAACCAACAGCTTTCCAGGTGGAGTTAAGACCACTCCACCTGTGATAACAAATTTCATGCGATAAGTCATCTCATTGTTTATTACAGATATGTTTAAATTATTTCTCTCATCTTAGTTTAATTTTGGTAGATCATATGCATATAGAATTTTATTTGGTTTTTTTTCTTTTAGATTTTTTTTTTCAAATTGGTGGCATCTTGTTTTTTAAGACATGTTATTCTGATGGACTTCCCTTGGTAAGTAATTCAGTCCTTCTCTCTTGCAGCTCTTAATACACTTGTCTATTACTGTAAATTCGCTTTTAAACACAATGACTGGAGTGAGGCCACATGCTCTAAGGGAATTTACTATTTGTTTTGCTAAATGGATGTATGACCAAACTGCTATCAAGTAGATTTGAGCCCTCAGTAGAGATGCTTCTTTTTGATTTGGAGACTGAAAATAAATGAATGTTGAGGGGTCAGTCCTAAATAAAATATTTACATCATTCCCCACAAGGACCACATCATATTGTAGAGGACGGGGTAGGAAAAAAATATATGAGCCACAGAATGAAGATTGCTATAAAACTCTGTCTTATGGCTAAGACATGACCATGGAAATCAGGAGCACACAGCTTAAGATTAAACCTTTCAACATCTAATGGTTACCAGTGAAGAGAGTCATTCTTCAGTCGTGTAGCCACGTAAAAGAGGTGATGAATTTGAAAAACAACAAGGAATGATAATATGTGAGGCACTGGATGGAAGAATGAGAAGGGGGAAATTATGTAATTTTATTATAATACCCCAAAATAAAGGAAGCATTCTTTTAACAGATTGGTATCTTTTGATGAAATCATTGTGAGGATGGTTTAAATAACAGAAATATTTTGCCTCATAACATACGAAGCATAGAACTCCCCCAAGTGTTTCTGGGGAAGTGAGGGATGCAATCCAATATACTGACTTTGCAAGGATGTATGGAAAAAAACAAGACATGAAAACCTGAGTATGTATCACCACACCAAAAACATACCTTCAAAATTTAATAAATAGAATCCATAAAAAAGGAAAGAAAAAGAAAATAAACGAAAAAGAAATGAAAACTGGCATAGCAGTACACACTTGTTTGTTTAGGGTTCCATGCTACCAGCCTGGGCTACAGGATTAGATCCTGGCTTATATGGAAGAAAGAAGGAAGAAGGGAGGAAAAGGAGGAGGATGGGGAGGAGGAGGAGGACAAAGAGAAGAGCATGAAGAAGGAAAAAGGACAAGGAAAAGCTGGAGGAGGAAGAAGAGGGGAAGGAGGAAGGGAAGGAGGAAGGGAAGGAGGAAGGGAGAGTACAGAAGAGAGGGAAGGAGGAAGAGGAGGAGGAAAGAAAAGGAAAAGGAAAAATAGATTGCAACTGCAATCTATATAAACAAACATTTGCTGTATTAAGATTGTAAGTTCACCTGTTCCACATTATGGCAAAATAATAGTCATTATCAGCTTAAACGATTAAAGCAGCTTAAGTAATAACAGAGAACTGATTGAAATGATTAGACTCCGTACTCTGAAAACATAATTTAATCTTACAATGGTCTATGCTTCATCTGCAAACATTTCACATGCACAATAAGCACAATTATAAAATTTCCATAGTACAAGCAGGCAGCATTCACTGAGTCCCAAGCAACGAACGGTGATGTAAAGACACCTAGACAAACAAGGAGAGGGGATGCTCAATGTGCTCAAATCTCCCTCCCTCTCTCTCCTTTCTCCTCTACCCCCACACCTGTCCTTGAGAAACTGAAGGTATATTTATAATATAAATATAATAAAAACTTCATACACTCTGTTCTTGTGTTATAGTGCAGAAGTTGGTCTGAGTTAAATGCTAAAGCTTAATATCTATTTCGCTGCCAAATAGAAAATGTCAATAAATTAAGTGTCATGCTCAAATGTTAAGGAAGACAGATTACATCTAAGCAGAGCATATTAAAATATGCTAAAAATAAGTTAATTTTAAGGATCTGATTACTTAAAATATACAATTAAATACAAAACCCAATAGCTGGCCTAAGTAAGGAAATATTATAAACATATAAAATATATATGATATTAAAATAAAAATTTTAGATATTAAAATAAAAATGTAAATACAGATAAAATACGACCTGAAAATATGTATGCAATTAAACTCGAAATTCTTTATAAATTATTAAAACTATCCTTAAAGCAAATTAGATTAAATTCCTGACAAAAGATGTCAAAGGCTTTACTCATAATTCCCACTTACTATAGTTTGTGTATGATGTTTCCCTCATGAAGGTTCTTGCACGGAAGACTTGGGCCCTAGTGGCTGGTCCTATTCTGGGAGGCTCTGGAAACTTCAGGAGGCTGGGCTTATCTAGGAGAAGTCAGTCACTAGGTGTGTTCTCAAGGACTATTTCTTGTTCCCAATTCTATGAATGTTTTCCTCCAAAATCTCTACTGCTTTGTGTTATCCTTATCTTCAGATCCAAAGTAATGGAGCCAACTGGCCATAAACTGAGGTAAATTGTTCCTTCTTCCGTTGCTCCTGTCGGGTATTTTAACAGGGCAACAGAAGTCTCTCTGATTCACTAATATTCTACCTCCCATTGCAGATTATGCTAATTTCCAGGAACCTCCCACACTGAGGGTGGGTCATCCCACCTCAGTTAACACAAAAAATGTCTCTCACAGCCAAGCCCACAGGCCAGCCTAATCTAGACAATTTCTCAGTGCGACTTCCTTCCCAGGTGATTCCACCTCGTGTCAATCAAAACTAACCATCAGGTGCCCTCCGAGATGCTGCCAGAGCATCAGAGGGCTGCAAGTCTGAGTAGAGCATTAGGGGACATTGCAGGTCTGAAACAGCTATGAGGTTTGTATTACTGTGAATCTGCTTCAATGCTCATTAACTATGGAAGGAATTTTCTTTGGGATATAGTTCTAAATATTGTCCTCTCCTGAATTTCGATCCTTGTTCCCTTAGAGGTTTATGTATTGCCTGTGGTCAAATTTGTAACTATGTTTCTATGTAGAATTTCTAGATGAATGATGTCTACAGTTTGGCAAATGTATCTAATTAGCATAATTTCAAACACAAGTTGTGCCTCCGTCTGTTTTTCTGGCTTCTGCTTTTACCTGGGCTTTTGTGTTTACATTTGTCCCCACTCCTTTCTGTAGACGTGTGATCTTTTCTGTGACTCTGTGATCCTCTCAGGTAATGACTAAGCCCTTACTACTAGCAACCGCACCTGCACCAGTTGCTAACCTTAGTACACAGAATCACAGAATCAGAAAACACTGCATCACAATTCATTTAGAAACAAGAAAAAAAATGGTTTTAAAAGTCACCGGGGAAACCAGAGTAGACAACGCTTGTTTTCTGACTTTCCAAATGGAAACCATTCTAGGAAAAGAAAACAATTAAAAGCGCACTGAGAAATACCTGGCTCTTCATTTCCCAACTTGAATCCTTCTGTTCAGCATTACGTTTTGTGTTGTAACCAGGGTGACCATAGAGCCGAGATTCTTCAGGTGTAGCTGTTAATAATAGAACCTCACCCTTGCGTCTTTAGGTGTTTGGGAAATGCAGAGCTTAGCTACCTTAGATTTAAATGGAGGGTTTTGACTTTCAAGGACATAGGACATTGTCTAAAGCAAAGGAGCCAACAGAGACGATGCTACTGTGCTTATGATTCTATGTCGCTGTGACCAGATGCCTGTCTTAAATTATCTAAGGAAGATGGGATTTGTTTTGGTTTATGATTCAATGAATGCAGTCCATAACAATACGAACAGGAGGCAGAGCTGTGGAAATGATTTGGCACAATAATGGCAGGACTATGTAGTGAGTTGATGACATTGTGGTGGATGATCAGGGAGAAGACTGACTAGTCTATAAGAGTGGCCAGGACTTCACCAGGAAGGGTCTGCCCTAATAGCCTTAGTTGTCTAGTGAGGCCCTACATCCCAAAGGATGTGCAGCCTCTCCAAGCAGTGCCATCTTCTGAGAACCAAGTGTTTCAATTGGTGAGCCTGGAAAGGTACATTTAAAAGTATAAGAGCAACTTCGAGGGTTTCCTTATTGCTTAACGTATTCTACTCCACTTTTGGTTTGAAAAGAATCTCTTCCCCACTCTCCTTCATCTCCTATTATGCTTACTCCAAGGTTTGCATCCCCCCCCCCCAAGCTATGAAAACAAGGATAGCTTGTAGGTAGTCCTCAAATGGACACATTTCCTCTTAACAAGAGGAGATCTAGACTCAAGGGAAAAAAAAAACATGAACAGGCAATAACGTACAGTTCAGATCCTGGGAAGTGTGCGTCTACAAAGTCACAGGCATATTGGTTCTAGGAGCATGGGTCCATAGGCTCCCCTAGGAGGCCCATATTTCCAATATTAATAGTAAGTATGATTTACCTTGCTCATCTTATGCACTCCAGTTTTTTTTTTTTTTCATACTGGTGAGAAAAGCTCAATGAGCAACATTCCATGAAGCTTCCTCCATATGCTTAATCATCACCTACCTCAAGGCCAGAAAGCAGCCCATGAGCGGGGCACAGGGACTGGAAAGCACCCATGGGCTGGCAACAGGGACTGGGGAATATCTATGATGGTGGATAGGTAGGTAAACTGGCATAGGGTGGTACCCAGAAGCAAGTTTTCTCCACTTGATGGGATTCGACAAACGTCTTGTGTTCTCTGGATGCTCATGCTTCAACAGAAACATCTCGGTGCCTTCTACACTGTGGTTTGTCATTGCTTCTGTGTCTGTGTGTGGATTGATCTGTCCAAGACTTTGTTTCCACCTTTTTGGTCTGTTTGTGTTGGTGAACCAACTGATCACAGCATCTTCAAAAAGAGCCTGACTGGGAACATCTTTGCTCAACTGTCTTCTCTCCCCCTTGCTACTCCATTCCCCACTTCTTAACCTCAGCCATCTCTGCCAAGAGCTTGCTCTAACATCTGGTTAGTGTAGGCATCCCTGTGTTCAGGACCACTGTGGCTTTAACTCAGACTTATCCACAAAGATGCAGAGCATTGCACATACCTACATAATCCTAAAACCCTGGGGCAATCTCCACTGTGGGGACAGCTATCCTGACTGACCTAGGTTTCTCAGGTTCTTGAGTTTATTTCACCTGTAAGAAATTCCTCAGATTATTTCCATGGCTGTGTTTTATCTATTTTTTAACCAGTATTTTATATGCTTTACTAAAGACTAATTTATTCTTTAAGTTATTGCACATGTTAGTTTTTATTTATAACTGATGTTAATGATCTATTTAGAGGACTGTTGTATATTTTTATTTTATTTTATTTTCAAAAAAAGAATTTGAGCTTCATTTGTGTGGCTGGCATTATAATTTTGATATAAATAAATGTATAGTACAATGATGATACTGGTTTTATTACTTCCTCATTGTGGATTTTATGATTAATGCTCTGTTGACTTGAACATGCACAACTACTATAGCTATGAGTGAATTTTGAACAACTGTGTGTTATTTTAACATTGTTATCTTAATATTGTTAATGTTCCATTAACAATACTTGACTTATATGCATTTGCTATAGCCTTTATTATTTGCTGGATGATTGAAAGGGGCACAAACCCTACACTTAGATTTTCTTTTTAGCTTTATTGGATATCTCGCATTTTCAAAACTCTGAATGATATATTCTCTATAGTACCAGCTACTACACTAAGTTCCCTATTATGCACCCTTTGTAGCACATTTAGCTAACAGGAAATAACTCATTTTTTTAGTGCTTAATGGTGGTGTCTCTTCTGAGAATTTTATAAAACACCATCGGCATGAAACATGAATTCTCCCCTTTTCGTTTTATGCATTCTTGACTTGAGCATTATTGCCTGGCTCGCTTTCTATTTCTCTTAGTTACTTTTATCTGTGCCTCTTATAAATATCACATAACTGGATTTTTGCTCTTGTGTTGGTTTAAATTTAAAACTGTTAGTTTTAAATTTACCAGGAGAACAAATGATGGCGCTTTGCTTTATTGGTTTTCAGATTATTTTAGTGGTTAAACTTTCTAAGTACAAAGTCTCAACATTAGCGGCTTGAACAAAATAATAAATGATCTGACAGCGAGGGGATAACGTGTCCAATTTGCAGCTTAGGAGCTTTGCCCGGTCTTAGCTTCTCGTGCTCCTGAAGGGGCAGGCATCACAGTGATGGAGCATTTTGAGATGTATGGGCTCAAACATTAAACTCTTTTTCTCCCTAGTGCATAATCTTAGGCAAGTTTTTTTTTTCTTAATTGGATTGCATTCAGTTAATATGAATATAAAGGAGACTTTTTTAACCTCCTTAGAGAGTCATAGAGAATTATTTGATAATATATGTAAATCACTCCGGGCAGAATGATCACTGAAAACTGGCTGATATTCACATTTCTGAGTTATTATTTCTTTTCACTTTTATTTATTTGTGGCAGCTTCTAATATAATTTTATTTCAACAGAATATCATAAAATACTAGTTAAATCAAATGTAGCCCGTTTTCTCTACTGGTCTGTGCCTTATATTTATATTATTCCTTTTCATAAGCTCTTCAAGATGATTTCCGCCATCCTGTCTCTTCCATAGAAGATTACTTGAATCTTTATTTCCCCATTATGACTGTGTTTGAGTGTGATGGCTGTACAGGTGGTAAGAGGGTAGCGCTATCTCACAGATATCTTCTTAATACTTATGATCTTGAAAGTTACATTAACCCCTGATCACTTAATATCTCTTAATATCACTTAATATCTCTTACATAATGTGGTTTATCTTCTGGATTTTTCCTTTACTTTCTTTTTTCTTATGTACCCCCTACAGTCATTTGTAGAAAGAAGTATGAGCCATACACTTTCAGAATAACTGAATGTCTAGTTGTTGTTTTTTTCCCTTGCTCTCACAAGGGAGCAGTGCTTTCACGGGGTTTAGAATTCTTGTTTGATACACATTTGCATTTCTGATCCCTTTGCCTTATTGTCACTGTATTGTCTTGACACTTGTTTTCTAACATACGGCATGATTAGCATATCCATATGCACTGTGTATATCCATGTACATTTTGTCTCTTCACAGCAATAGGACAATAACTAAGGCAGAGTCTGGAATGCCTATTTTCAGCAAAGAAGGTTGGGGATTCAAAGAGCGTGTGAGAAACTCTAAGGATCCAGAGAACCTCTTCAACTGTGGTTGCACTAAGAACAATGACATGCACAGACGCTATACAACCATTAAACCCTGTTTAGAAGCCATAGAAGGTTCTGAGTAGTGGCTCACTGGAGAGAACAAAGACAAGGGAGTATGGACAAAACATGTTTAACATTAGACAATTCTTGACCTCTCAAGAAAGCACATGGTAGCTTCAGGAGCTGGGAAGCCTATTGTACAGTCTATTTCCTTCTGTCCTTAGTGAGCAAGGCACAAAGTGCTCTTAGACACAGAATGTGTTTCTTTCTCAGACAAGACTGTTCTCCACAGCACATGTACCATCGACCCTCGTAAAATGCTTTTGCATTTTTGTCACATTGACGTGTAATTAGTTTCAGGGAAACTATCTCAAATATATGAGAGGCTTCACTCTGTGAAGTCTTAAACTTGGGATTTTTATGATGTATACAAGCCTTTAAAATTGTGAAGACTCAAGAAATCAGGACATATTCTAATAATACCCACTATCAGCGATGGTGGCTAAGTATGGACATATAGCATCTTTCTCTACAGTGCGTATCAAGGGGGAGATAAAGCAATCTGCACTCTTAACTAATCCATCAAACTTAGGCTCAGCGACCAACATGTAACACATCACTTTGGAAACGTGGCCATACACCCAAGTAAATAGCAAGGTTTCCACTTTCTACTTAGTATTTAGTGCAAAATAAAAGGCCTACTTTATCTAGATACTCCCAACATTTTATCATATTTGCTGCTAAGTGTATATATAAGTGGAAAAGTATATTAATATGGAAAAAAAGAAATTATGTAGAAACATGCATTAAAAATTATATATTAGCACATGTATGGAATATAAAAAATATGATTAAACATTCTATAAATTATACATCATGTACCATGTATATTTAAGTGTAAATATAAATATTACATCACTGATTTAATATTAAGAAATAATATAACTTTAGTTTATTTCAAATGAAGACAAAAAAATCTAGAAGAAACAATTTTTGTACTTTATTTTGTTAAATTGCTGAAGCAAGTTTTGCATGGAAGGAGAATTAATTTTGAATGTTCATACTTCCTTAGACACAAGTATCCTTATTTTTGAGCTGGCTGAAGCATAATGTCCAGCGTTCTTCCTTAAGGGTTATCCTATTCCAGACAGAAAATGCAAGCAAAAAATTATGCCTTGGGAAAAGAGAAAAGGGGGCTCCCACCTCCACTCTCTGGGGTATTCCCAAAGCTAGGTACAGGCCATATGTCTACTCAGTTGTCAATGATAATCACAATTCTTGAAAGCAGGCTTTCTGATCATTTCCCACTATTTTCAGAACCTTCAAAGCAGCCTCAGGGTCATTTTGTTTTCCAGATAAATTGAATTCGGGAGATTCAGCCAATGGGAGTATACTCCAGTCCCTTGTATTCCATTTAGAGACGTCCTCATTGTCTTCTGTTACTAACTCAATAACAGAAATTCATAAACTATATTACAGTGTATGTGGAGTTATATTGTGGGGGTGTATGTGGGGGTGTGGTCATAGCCATATGTGTGTGAAAGCCAGAGAATTTTGAGGGGCAATCTCAAATAGACTGTAAAATAGACATAATGTTGTTTATGACATTGTACGTGACCTTCCAATCAATTTTCCCATCCTGGCCTGGCATCTCAACATAGGAACAACATGCCTACCAACACACCTTGCTTTTCATCAGGGTTATGAGTTTGCTGGGTTTGCACAAGTAGAATGTTTAAGCATTGAACTACCTCTCTAAGCCCATAAGTCACTTTTGAGTCCTTTTGTTCAGTCATGGTAATAATGTAAACTATAACTGTTGACTTTTGGGATATCATAGCCAAAACCTCCCAAAAATAGATTTCCATCATTTTCTTCCCAGGAACGTTTAATGATGAACATTTTTATGATCTATTCAATATAGCTACATAAACAATAAAACAGTAGTTAATACTATGAAATAAAGCAATATGGTCTCAGAATGAATGTTGCCCTATTCAGTGTACCTGTCATATGAAAATGGAAAGGCATGAGGATTCTAATCTTTTTGAAACTTTATTCCCTGACTCTGGGGGTGAAGGTAACTAAGGTATGTAGTTTTCCTTATTAGCCATTACACTAGGTTGAGCAAGCCTTTCTTTACACATCTTTGCCCTTTAGACTAAGGTCCTTCTGGTAAAGAGGAAGACCGCTTGAGATCTGGTCTGGAAAACTCTCTGTTTCTCTTCCTTCAAATAAGGAATCATGCATTGTGTTGTTATTAATTACATATACAATACAGTTTGTACTTGCTTCAGTGGGGTGATGAGGGCAAAGGATGAATTCTCTTACAGATTTCTCTTTCAAGTCCTTGAAGACCAAAGTCATGTTCTCTCCAACAGTTCTTATAGTCACAGTCCAGGGTCACATTCTGACAGAAAGTTATCATCTCTTTACTTCCTCAACTCTAGATGCTCAACCTTTTCTAAGGCCCAAGTAGTATTAGTCAGAATAAGAAGCAAATTAAAAAGACATGAAGACAGAAATGGTAGGGCCTTTATCATTCAGAAAGCTGAAACTTATTTCATTAAAATTTAATCAAATCAAAGGCTGAAAAAAAAAAGAGAAAAAAAAAGACCACCCTTTTAAAATGCAATTCTTGGTCCTAACCCCTAATTTGTAGTGATGGAATTCAGGGTATCGGTCAAAGTAATGAGCCCTAAGGTTATATTTGCTGATGATATTAGACATTATTTGCAAGCTACATCCCAGAAATGGTGAAATATTTCAATGACACTTGGAAAAGATATGCCAAGCTCTACAAAGTAGTCAAATAAAAAGTGCAAGTAACTTTATGACTTCTGTAGTTTAAGATAGTCTGTTAATCAGGTTCTCATTCTCCATGCCTGGTGCCTGCCCTACACTGAATCCAAGAAGTAATAGTTAGTCAAAATCTTTAATTTACTGTAAAGGGAAGTACTAGAATAAATATCATTCAAACAAGATAGTCGATATCCACTACAGTCTACTATATACATGTTTGTAAAAGCATTAAATCAACTATTTCCTAAATAAGAGAGACCAAGAGATCAATATAAAAACACAGAGCATACACTAAGGATGATGATATTTAGTTGTGAATAGTAGCTATTTGCAAGGAGAAAACTATGCAATAACAAGTTCTTTATAACACAAGTAGTAAAAGATGTAGCAGTAAGGTTTATTTTAATGGAAAGTTCTATGTAATCTGATTGTTTGGAGGGGTAAAAGATGGAGCAGACTTTAAAAGAATACCCAATAAATGACTGGCCCACACTGAGACCCATGCCATGAGAGAGAGCCCACCCCTGACACTATTGATGATATTTTGCTATACTTGTAGACAGGAACCTAGCACAACTCTCATCAGAGAAGCTTCACCCAGCAACTGACTGAAACAAATGTACAGACCCATAGCTTGGGGAATTCTGTGGAAGAAAGGGAGGAAGGATTGAAGGAGACAGAGAGGTCAAGGAGACGATAAGAAAACCTACAGAATCAACTAGCCTGGGCCCATAGGGATTCACAGAGACTGGACAGCCAACCAGAGAGCATACCTGGGATGAACCTAGGCCCTCTGCAAACATGTAACAGTTGTGCAGCTGGGTCTTCATATAGGACTCCTAAAGTGGGAGCAGAGACTGTCTCTGACTACACTGCCTGCCTCTGGTTCCCTTTCTCCTAACTGGACTGCCTTTTCTAACGTCAATAGAAGATGTGTCTAGTCCTACTGAAACTTGATATGCCAAGGTAAGTTGATATCCAAGGGAGGGGGTGAGGAGAAGGGAAGTGAGAGGGAGGTACTAGGAGAAGAGGAGAGAGGTGAAGTTGAGATCGGGATATAAAGTGAATAAATTAATTAATAAAAATGTATTTTTAAAAAATGCATCTGAACTGAACTTGTACAGGGGTTTTCTCTTTCATTATTCCCCAAGTATAACGTATTGTACCTACTATTTGCATAGGATCTGCATTGCTACAAGCACTCAAGAGGTAATTGAAGGGACACAGGAGGATTTGCATATGTTATATGAAAACACTATGTAATTTTAATGTAGGGGCTTCAAGAATTTGTAGATTTTCGTGTCTGAGATTCTTAGAATCTATCACTAGAGGTGACTCTAGACTTCCGTTGCTCATATGATACATTGCCCTGCTTTTGCTTACTAGGCTCGCTGTGATCTGTGCAAGCATCACCATTGATAGTATGACAGCTTTCCTAACTGACGCTATCCTTGAGTCAGGAGAAACCAACTGGGATTGTTTTCCTGGGATAGTAAGTGTCTACATGGCTCATGAGTTCTAAATTAATACTCAAAGATAGATGATAGATAGATAGATAGATAGATAGATAGATAGATAGATAGATAGAAGATAGACAGACAGACAGACAGACAGACACATAGATAGAAATTAAAGTGGCCATTGTGATGTTCAGAGAAGTTTAGAAAATAATAAAAAGTAAAAGAATGGCCGGGCAGTGGTGGTGCATCCCTTTAATCCCAGCACTTGGGAGGCAGAGGCAGTCGGATTTCTGAGTTCAAGGCCAGCGTGGTCTACAGAGTGAGTTCCAGGACAGCCAGGGCTACACAAAGAAACCCTGTCTCAAAACAAAACAAAACAAACAAACAAACAAAAACAAAAAAACAAAAAGTAAAAGAATGGACACCTCGTGTCCATAGTTAACTAGGGCACATATTTTTGGAATCTATCTTTCCAATTTTTTTGCATGTGTCTTACATTATTTAAGTGACTAAATTATTTGACCCTTAGGTTACTTGGCTCTTTTCATCATCACACATAATCACAACTTTGTTTGCAAATCTGGTACACTTTAGAATTACTGCTTTAGCTGCTAATGCTCAGGTTAACAAAGCTGAGTCTAAACTGATTCAGAAAGGTCGTTGTTGATGATGCTTGTGATTGTCACTGTTTGCCAGCTGCGTTCATGTTAATAGCTAATGAAATACTAGAGAATGGATAGTTACTATGAAATGAGTTTTTAAAGTACGGATTAAGTCCATCAATTCACCTCTTATGGCTTTACTGAATTTCTTTAGTTCTTAGCTCGGAAGATTTTCTGCTTGTTTTATTGTCTTATTTTTAAAATCCTTCTTTCTTTTTTTTACCTTTTCTTAAGAGGTTCAACTTTTTGCATTATCTACTTTAAAGCACAAGAGGCATTTTGATGGAGTTTGTGTCATTTGTTGTAGAGTTATGATTGTCAATCTTTTTGCCTTGCAAAATTGTGTTTTCATTTCAAAACAAAAGGATGGGTTGGTTGTTGCTTTTGTTTTGTTTTGAGAAGAGATCTTATGAAACCCAGGGTGGCCTTGAACTCACTGTGTATCTGAGAATTACCTTGAATCTTTTATCTTTTTACCTCTCCTTGCCAAGTGTACAGATGTGTGTGACCGTTCTTACTGTATGAGGTTCTAGGGACCACATCAACAACATAAAGACCTAGATCCCTGTGCATTCCCAGCAAACACACCACCAACTGAAGAACAGCCTAGCCTCAACACAGAAGGGTTTAATCTGCTTGTCCACACCTCTAAGAGTTCATTCCTTTCAGTTTCTTCCTTTTCTTACTTCCTTGGATCTCTCTGTTCTACTGTTAAATTACTATTTATGAAGTGATTTTTTTGTTATCATATGATAATTTTTAAGATTCAAGCTTCCTGGGACTGACTGTGTTTGATATATAAAGAACCACCATTATTATTTGTCTCCAACGATTAGTCAGTTGTCCAAACATCATTCATTAAATAAGGTAGCCAGTTTGG
>JANHMN010000015.1:19106692-19121318 GCA_030674055.1 Rhabdomys pumilio | reverse complement strand
CCAAAGGAAGAGATTTCTGAGGAATCTGAGCATTCCTCCAGCCTGTTCATTTCTGTCCTGGGGAAATGCAAGAGCCACCAATTATTAAGCAGTTTCTGTGCACTTCCCGTAGGTCATCTCACAGAATTCAGTAATCTCACCAACACTATATGGTGGCATTCTCATTAAGAGAAAGAAACTTTTATAAATCCTGATGTGTGTAAAGGTGTGCTTAATTATCCATATATGACTAGATACAGACCCTCCCTTCAGGCCCCTATTCTCTGGCTCTCAGAACCCACATTTTTCATTTAAAAACTTATGTGTTTCTACCTTCATTTCTTCATCCTTTTCTTCATATTCCTCCCTCTTGCCTTTTTGAAAAGCCAAATAATTTCTTTCACTTGAAATAACACAAGCTCTGAATGTATATATTTTGGAAAATGCCAAAACAGAGGTATTTTGCTTTATTCACGAAACTTTTAATAACTTTAAATGTTCACCAACAAATGCACAAATAAGTTGTGGCATATCCATCCAGTGCAATACAATTCAGGAATAGAAAAATGTGAAAGGATGGAATTCTGATATGTGCAGACTGTTGGAGAATCTCAAAATAATTATGACAAGTGAAAGAAGGCAGACACAAAACAAACACACTGTGTGATTCTAAACCTTATGAAGGGCAAAAACACAAAACAAACAAATAAAAAGCAACTTGTTCACTTTAGAGACAATGGTTTCCACATTCTCTCAGGATTTCTGCTCTGGTTCACTCTCTCTGCTATACAAAGAAGAGTTAAAGCTGATCTTTGAAATAGGAATATATGTGGGTGCATGGGGAGGGGGCATAAATTTGCTTCACAATACCTGAATGCAGAAAAGGTTGTTTTATTATTCTAAATTATGTGCCACCTAGCACTCAGCCTGCTCCTACTAAAGCATTTAGAATCTCAATGTGTAAGAGTCTGGGGTATTTTTTTCAGCCCAAAGGATGTGTGATGGTTAACCTCTTATCAACTTGATGCAACTTTGAGTCACCATGGAAACACACCTTTAAGTTTGTCAATGAAGGTCCTATATTTAATAGAGGAGAGAAGACCCACTCTGAATGTGAATTGTGTCATCTTATGGGCAGAGTCCTAGACTAAATGAACAGAAGGTAAGTGGACACCACAGAGTGGCATTTTCAAATCCTAACACATCTGTAGGTAAGAGTAACTGAGAACAATTTAAGATGAAAACTATAGGGATGCAAAGATTATAAAGACTGAAATTAGTGCATTAAAAAAATAATATATCAAAGTTTTATAAAAACAGGACCAGTAAAATCTCCTTGCAAATGACACTGCAGCCTGGAACAAAAGATGTCTTGGTAGTATTTGTTGTACCATGGGAGTTTTCTTCCTCCAAAGACATGGACCTTGGAGCTGAATAAGGTGGCCTCTTTTTCCAGTGTTAACAGAATGTGTTCTGTGGCCATCAATAGCTACCTTGCAAACACTTGAGGAAAGGCTACAAGCAGCCCAAGAAAGCAAAGCCAATAATAAACTCTGGAAGAGTCAGGGCAAGACTGCATCTACTCCATCCCTCCTTATGGACTGATACCCTTGATTTTGCTAAGATAGTTAAACCTGTGTTCCTGACTCTTCTAGCACAAAGTCTTGACTCATATGTTTTCTATAATTCCCATGAAGAGTCTACATGTGACACAAATGCTATTGGTTTATCTGCTGAGCACCTGGGGATGATGTCATTTCAGAAGATCTCAAGTTGGTTTCTTGGGGTGACATTTTTTTTGAGCATTTGAATTGATATACATATAATGGGATACTAACCAAATATACCAGCATAGTATAGTTTGAGGATAGCACACAAAGATATTTTCAGACAAAATAATTTGAAATCAAGCAACAGTGAAAAAGGTTTTGCTCACTTTGGGCACTGTATGCACCATGAGGTCAACACATGGAGATGGGTCACTGACCACATGCTCAACAGGACCTCCAGAAATCTTTGGGGGGGAAATCTGGTTATGTACACTGCATTTCACTAACTCAATAGTTACAATGCATGTCAAGATAGGTCTTTGTCTCCCAGGTCATCTTACTGTGAAGGAGCGCATACTGGGCACTATCCACTGGCATCTGCAGGGCTCTAGCCCAGACAGAGAGGCCAAAGATTTGCAGCTCTGTGGGAGGAGGAGCCAGAACAAGGTGGGCTTCCAGGCCTCTTCTGCAGCCACCACTGCCCCAGTGGCAGGTGGCTGAATGCAGAGAGGGTTAGGAGCCAAGGACTTCATATCATGCCTTCTTATATCCTACTCCATCATGTTTGTGGTTAGAAACTGACAATGAAGTCTAATTTCCCCAACATCCTTTCATTTACTTGCACAAAGATTAGGAACTTTTTGCTTGGGTGTTATTGTATGAACAATTACTGTGACACTAAATACCAGATTATCTGTCTTAACAAGCTAACTCCAAGATCCTACTGTGTGCTGTGCATTGTACCAGGCACTTGGCTAGACAGGGATAAATGTGAATTCCAACAAGACAGCAAGAATATTTGTGGATGTCAAGCACATTCTACAATGATGATCCAGTGGACAGTACTCTTGGACCACTTACTATCATTATAAAGTATATATAGCAGCATAACAGTGTCCTGTGCTTTTATGCGATGAACAATCGACTCATTACAGCTTCATCATAGACTGATGAGTGATGTTTTAACCACATGTAACTATGGCTACATAATCATCATGGGACCACTGTCATATATCTGCTCTACCATTGACCAAAATCTATGTGAAATAAAACTTTACTTCTTTCCTTCCAGTCTGAGCCTGAGCACTCAGCAGATCCCAGGAGGCAGCTCTGCACCCAATATCACAGAACCCAGAGAAAGCGGGGCTCCCAGGAACTTTAACTTGGGCAGTATCTTAGGTAAGAAGACAGCAATACCTGCCCCAAACAGGGAGTAACTGGGACCCACTAGGACCCAGGAATTCACTCCTGGCCTAGAGCACTGGTTCCTTCCAGTCTGGGCCTGAACACAGAGCAGATCTTGGGCCTCAGCTCTAACTCCAGAAGCAACACCCACACCACACAGTTCTGACACAACCAAGATAATAGGAAAGATAGGCTCCAGTCAGAGACAGGGGAGGTAGCACTAAGGAATTCAGGTGGTGAAAGGCAAGCACAAGAACATAAGCATCAGCAACCCAGGGTACTTGGCATCATCAGTTCTTCCACACTAGAAAGTCCTGAATTCCCCATATCACCAGGAAAGCAAGACTCAGATCTAAAATCACTTCTAATGATGATGATAGAGGACTTTAAGAAGGTCATAAACAACACTCTCAAAAAAATTGAGAACACAGGTAAACAGGTTGAAGCCCTTAAAGAGGAAACACAAAAATCCCTTAAAGAATTACAAAAGAACACAACCAAACAGGTGAAGGAATAGAACAAAACCACCCAGGACATAAAAATGGAAGTAGAAACTGTAGGACCCCAAGGGCTGCTTTGCCCTGGCTGAGACTTTCTGTGTGTTGCTGTCTGCAAAGTAACATTCTGCAGTTTTTCTAAGAACAAAACATTCTGTTAAAGGATGATGCCCCAGGAAGGGAATTTACACTTGGCATCCTATTGCCCCCCAGCTGAGCTCCTGTTTTTTCCTGAGTTTGTGTTTTTCCTTCCCTGGCTTGGTGTTGTATATATTGAACCTGCCCAGTAAAGGCATTGGCATTCTCTCATAACGAATGACCCAAGTCTGAGACTTTCTTTAATCCCCCAGGCCTATGCCTGATCTCGGTACCGTGGGGAGTGCCGGAGCTGTCAGAAACAATAAAGAAATCACAAAGGGAGACTACCCTTGAGATAGAAAACCTAGGAAACAAATCAGGAGAAATCATAGACACAAGCATCACCAACAGAATACAAGAAATAGAAGAGAGAATCCCAGGTGCAGAAGATACCATAGAAAATATTGACACAACTGTCAAAGAAAACGCAAAATGCAAAAAGTTCTTAACACAAAACATCCAGGAAATCCAGGACACAATGAGAAGACCAAACCTAAGGGTAATAGGTATAGATGAGAGTGAAGATTCCTAACTTAAAGGGCCAATAAATATCTTCAACAAAATTATAAAAGAAAACTTCCCTAATCTAAAGAACAAGATGCCCATAAGCATACAAGAAGCCTATAGAACACCAAATAAACTAGACCAGAAAAGAAATACCTCCTGTCACATAATAATCAAAATACCAAATGCACAAATGCAGCAAGGAAAAAATGCCAAGTAACATATAAAGGCAGACCTATCAGAATTACACCAGACTTCTCACCAGATACTATAAAAAAGCAAAAAGATCCTGGACAGATGTCATAGAGACCCTAAGAGAACACAAATGCCAACCTTGGCTACTATACCCAGCAAAACTCTCAATTACCATAACAGGAGAACCCAAGATATTCCACGATAAAACCAAATTTACACAATCTTTCCACAAACCCAGGACTACAAAGGATAATAGCGGGAAAGCTCCAATACAAGGAAGGAAATTATACCCTAGAAAGAGCAAGAAAGTAATGCTCTTCATAAATCCAAAAGAAGATAGTCACAGAACTATAACTGGGTTATTAGTGAAGATTTGTGTAGATAATCTCAGACAATATTTTATTTTCTGTCCTAACACCTATGATAAATTGTTGGTTCCCTTTTCATTGACCTTTGACAAATTGTTTTATAACTACCAGAAATGTGCTCTGAATAAAAGTCTGGTTATTTCTCTAGGAACAATTAACTGATGTTATCTGAGAGACTGACAAAATTCTTATTACAGTTTTTGACTATCAGAAAAAGGCCTAGTAACAGTCTCATTATAAAAGAGCTTAATAATCATGGATACAATTTTTAAAATTTTTATAAGATCATCATTAAGATTTAAAAAGTCATCTATTATATAACATCACCACCAGATAATACATCCTTGCCTTTTTGTGTTTATAACCCCTGTGTGAAAAAGTAAAATCACGGTTTGATAAATTAAAAAAAAAAAAAAAGAAAGAAAGAAAAAAGAAAAAAGAAAAAAGTTAAAGCATTTAAAAATTTTACTACCCAAATATTTAATAAGTCAAATAAGTACAAATAAATAACTTTACTTCTTACTATGTTTTTGTCTTTGTATTAAAGAAAGAATTATTTGAAGAAATTCTGTAGACTAATTAAAATCTCAATAGGATCTAACAGTGGTAGATCCTTCCTTAGCATGTGAGAAGCCCTGAATTCAACGTAGAATACATTTTAAAAAAAATCTCATGGTTCTAGTTTAAGTAATATTTGCTTCCAGATTGTGATCATCACTTGATATTCTTGATATCCAGATACATAAGAAAAAAAGATATTTAAAATGGAGATATATACATGCATATAATTAGATACAAATGTATTTTTTTTAATCTAGGAAATACACTTAAATTATTTTTCTACTGTTCTTAGTCATAGATTATCTCTTGACATTTGATTCTGACACATCCTGGCTTTCCTTCTTTTTTTTCAAAAGCACAGCTCTCAAGCTTTAGACAGCTGTGGCACAAAGCTGTTGTTTGCCAAGGACTTTGAGTCATGACTGGAGCATTATACACAGATGTGGGTATTGCATTTAGTCTCTAGAAAAGGAGAGGAAGGCAGCTCATCTCTATAGGCAGCTGAGGTTTACAAGAGAATAAGCGGGTGCTAAATGATTCCACAATTCCTTAGACCACTAGGTGGAAGAACTGTGCTCTGACTTTGCACCCAGTTTTCTGAGTTACTCCCCACATGCTCTAGTGTGAGCCCTGATCCCCCAAAAGTCACTGGGTTATCAGGGCCCAGCCAGCATCTGGCAAATACACATCCAGATAGCTATGGTTGTTACATGTAAGTCTCTGATGAAGGAGAAATGAATCCCCTGGGACAGTCATAGCAGGACACTGAGGCTATAAGAGGTGTTCCTCCTGGATTACATCGAGAGAGTATAAACACTTATCCAGCTTCTGTAACCAGAAAAGGTCAAAACTGCTGTGCCAATCAGGGTTCTTTCCTAATTCAGCTTGCTTCACCTTCCGGGACTACCAAAGTATTAACATTAGAAAATGTGCATAGGTCTGATTTTAGTTTAGATTTCTGGAAAATGTCAGCATGAACTATTGTCTACCACCAAACCAAATGCAGAAAAGACTAAACCTCAGCAAGTGCATGTGGCTTATACTTCCCAGAAGCTAAAGTGGGGAATGAACATCAAATTTAAAATTTAAGAAAAAAATTAAATTTCAAAATTTTAAAAAGAAAGAATATTTACATTTCAAGAGCCATCTAGCAAAGGCTGAAAGCTACCAAGTGGTCTTCCAGAGGTGACTTACTGTGGAACTAAGTTAAAAGAGCCTTTGAAAGGCAAGGCCCAATGGACAAATCTCAGGAAATGATTCCTACAGCTAACATGACTTTCCTGTCCTTATAAAATTAATATTATATAATCTCTGCGCATTAGCCCACCCTATTGGGTATTTCTTCAGATCAACAAAGATATACTGTCTTGTAGTAATACTATATAGACAAATAATGATTTCTTAATTCTTAATAATGATCCCATGAGACTTCCTAAAATTATACTAGTAATTATTAAGCTCTTTATAATAGGACTGCTATTAAAGGCCCTCTAATATGAAAGCTGCATTAGAACTCTGACAGCCTTCATGTGTCGTGAGTTAATTGTTTCTGAGATAGAAAGTGGGCATTTACAACTTAGGGACACATTCCTAGGAGCTGCAAAAATGGTCATATAAAGGAACTAATGATTTGATGAAGTTGCAAGGACAGAAGATTGAATATTGACTGGGTTTATCTATGCAAAACTTCACAAGAACTTAGTCACAAGAACTATGGTTTTTTTTTTTTTAATTTTCAATGAACCTGTGGAGCTAGTGACAGAAAATAAATGTCCCTACTCTTAATGGAAGCATCTCTGTTGTAAGCTTCTTATTCAATATATGATTTAGATTTATGTTTGAACTTTTAGTGAACTTTTGTAAAAAATAGAAAAATAAAGATGCTTGGAAAAACCATGTGATCTATGTTCCTTAAAAATAAAAGTGCAAAAAATAGGAATAATGACCTTAACCTAATGGCAGAAGGAGAGAGCAGAATGCAAAATGCAGAAAGAGAATTAGAAACTAAGGCATAAAAATATAACAGAGCATAAGAGAGAGGAGACGAGGAAGAAAGAAGAAGCTGCAGAGCGAGCAAAACAGCAGGCAGGCTTCTCCTTACCATGGGATGGGAAATGTTTTTTTCTTAACAGCATGGCAGGCTTCGTCTTACTAAAGAGGAAAAAGCTTTATGTCTTAAAGACTTGGGTTTAATTCATTTAGCAATAAAAGGGTAGAAGTCCTTTCTTTCTCTATGCAATACAGATCGGAGCTCATTTTTCGTCCAGAATGAGTGAGTTCTTTCTGCACTGGCTCTTGGGCTTTTGCTCCATATGCATACGTAAGTGTGGATGTGTGAATATAAATATGTAATTATGAGATAAGTAAGTAGCTGAGCTTAACAGGAGTGCATATATGTGTATGAGTATGTGTATGCATGAATGTGTATATGAATGTATATGAGTTTATGCATATTTGCTTTTGTAAAAAATTTCCCTTCTGCAAGTGAGACTCTCCTCTCCTGGTTCAGTAAAAGTTTATTGCTCCAAACCTCCCTCCCACCTTACAAGGGAAAGGTAAGGCTTTGGGGCAAGAGAAAAAGGAGCCCTGCAATTAATTCTTTATTTAATCCCCTGCTATTGGGCAACAGGTGTGAATTGCCCAAGTCAGCAGTTATTAACCACAGAATAAGCAAGAAACTTTGTAAATATTTTTAGAAACCAGCAGCTTCAGCATTCAGTTTATTTAGATAGTTAGAAGGCCAAAGACCCTTAGTATAAATTACATCCAGAGACCATAATTCTTTAAAGCTACCTTTATGTCCAGTGCTGTATCCCACCTCAGCCCATCCCAGGCTGGGCAGGCTCCTGACATTTACATATTATCTTGGCTAGTTTTCTATTGCTGTGATAAACACCATGACCAAAACCAACTTGAAGAGGAAAAGGTTTCGTTTTTCAGCTTACCATCTACCACGAAGGGAAGTCAGGATACGAAATCAAGGCAGAAACCTGGAGGCAGGAGTTGAGCAGAAAATATGGAGTAATGGTGCTCACTTGATTCTTCCTCATAGCTCACTCACCCCAGAAAGTAGAGCCCTCTATATCAATCATTAACCAAGAAAATCACCCCAAAGCCTTGCCTATAGGCTTATCTTGGTAGTCATGTCTCAATTTAGTTTGCCTCTCCTAAATAAACCTAGTTTGGGTCAAGTTGACAAAAGCCCATTTGTAAGACAGGAGAAGAAACTCACATATGCTGGCCAACCTACACAGGCATATCATGGCATACATACTAGACACAGTAAATTAATATAAAATAAAGCCAGGAAAAATTTTAATTTCAAGTGTATATCAAGAAAAAATATGTGTTCAAAATTAGCCATCTACTTCTAATCAGTGGACATTGCAAGGCATACAGTTTTTTCATCTCTCTGTGTGTGTCTTAGACACATAAAGGTATGCAAAAAAGACAAAAGATAGCCTCTCAAGTTGATCTCATCCCTCAGATCTCAATTTATAACCCCACCTCCTCAGGTGGTCTTCATAGAACACAGACCCAATGAACTGCCTGTTTCTGGTGTTTCCCTTTGTACTCTATTTAGGACATGATTGTTGTTAACTGTTCTGCTTAATGGAAGCTAATTTCTTACCCGTGCCAGTGTTACCCCCATTATGACCTCACTATGTCTCACTTATAGGGCTGAGTGTATAGACAAGACTTAATGTATTTTCATTAATTAAACCAGACACCCAAAGGTTTTGGTTGTTTACCTACAATAGTGAAAATTCTGGACTCTTGTGTGGCCTATTCCAGAATTTCTAGCTCCATGTACATTGTTTTCGATGTACACCTTGAAATTCTTACATGAGAACATTTCCAAGTCAATATTGTCATATTTAACAAAATAGATCTTTGGTGGTTTTTCTGCCTCAGATGTACTTTAGCTTTGCAGTTAGCTGTTTAGAATGGGACCTGGGGCAGAGTTGTATTGTAATGCCTCCTAAGTCCATTTTAGTCTCTTCCTTGGCAATGGTTTCTCGGGAAGACTAATTCTACTATCACCAAGAATGTCTCACCTTTACATTTCTGATTCTGCTTGCTTCAAATGTCATCTGGCTTGTTCCTTTGTCCCTTGAATTTCCTATAGTTTAATATGACAACAGTGATCCTGACTGTACCTCTGCTTTTGTGTCATTGGCCAGAATATGTCACAGGAGGTAATGTGAACTCACTTTGCAGCCCATGAGCACTCATGCTCTCTGGCTGCCATGTCATTATTGTTATATTTACTGAATTCAGATGGTGCCAGTTTGATGTCATCACTGTGTCTAGTAGTAAGCTGGGTAGCACAGCCTGTGGCCAACGTATGCAGCCAACTTACCTACAACCTTGATCATTGCAAAGGTGCTGAATGACTAGACACATGGACCAATGTAATTTCCAGAAAATAATGTTTCAATGCAATGCTAAGGTGAATTTTTTTTTGTCTCAATGTTCTATCTCTGAAGCAAGTAGTTATATATTAAAATTCACTTAATTATGATGATGGGTGTTTCTCTTTATCTGAGATGCATTTCTTTTGCATACTGTCTTTTGCTTCTGTATGCCAGTAAAATAACATGAAAATAGAAGTGGATGACAGCTTTGGCTACTGGTTATGGTCTGAGCTTTGAATAACTATCTAAGAACAGAAAATGTGGACCATCAATGTTCCATGAAAGTCTCTCCTATGTAGGACAGTGCTCTATAGGAGAGCCAAGTCACTGTGCTATAATCAGACATAACCATATGAACACATGAATTCAAGGATGGGCTCTACCTTATAAAATAAGAACTATACTAGCCAGAAGATTAAAGTAGCAGAAGGGATCAGAGATTAATTTTTAAGATATATGATAAAGTCAGTGACTAACTCAGATACCTCCTAAAATCAGCCATATGAGAGACATCTTGTATATGAAATGTCTCCATAGGTCATGTGTTTGAACTCTTGTTTCTTGGCTAACATGTGTCTTCAGGTGGCCTAGAAGAAATCATTCTCCAGAGTTGAAGCTAAAGATTTCTTTATCCATCTCCACTTCCTGATCATGGAGGCAATTTTACTAGCTGCCCCATGCTCCTACTCCCATGACTTCTCTGCCATGATGAGCTATAGCTTCCCAATTGAAAGCAAAAAGATCCCTTCAAATGTTGAGTTGATTCTTGTTAGATATCTTATTACAGCAATAAAAATGGCAGCTAATACAGGTCATAGAAATCTGATTCATGGATCTAAGTCCTCTTCATCTCTACAAAATGAAAATCAAAATGAAGATGTTTTAAATTGAATCATCCTAGAGTGACACATCTTTTTAGACCTGAATTCATTACTTTTAATACCTGATTAATGCTCCATTGTGTAAATGTACCACATTTTTTGTATCCATTCCTCTGTTGAAGGACATCTGGGTTCTTTCCAGCTTCTGGCTATTATAAATAAGGTTGCTATGAACATAATAAAACATGTATCTAGATCTGAGTCTTTGTCAGACTCTGAGGTAAGCCTACCATTCTCTATGTGTTTTCCATCAATGTAGTGGGCAATTAGCAAGGGGTCCTGGACAAGGGGTCAGGGTGATGGTAGGGCTCAGAACTTTTCAGCAGTCACAGGAAGCCAGGAGGGGAAACATAGGTGAGGGTTGTAAGAAACCATGTGCTGGGGTAAGGAAGGTTACATAGAAAGAAGAGGTAGAAAACAGGGATTATGATTTAATGGATGCTTTTCTTTTGGAGGACATGTTGGGAAGCAGTGAAAATGCTAACTCATCACAACTTTGCTAACTGAAAATAAAATGCATTATAATCACTTAGGTGACTTGAGAATAATAAGGAGAAAGCATGAAAATGAAAAAGCAAACAAAATGATGGAAAAATTATCTTGATTTCAGATAGAAGACAAAAAAGAAAAGAAGAAAGGTAATAATTTGATTTTTAATTAAAAACATTATTAAGGGCAATGCTTTATTATCTTCACAGTAGGAGGCACCTGGACCAGGGCTGTTGCTTCAGCAGAGGCCAGATTTCCAAGGCTGCAGTTAGAGAAGTTAACTAGATGTTCAATGCAGATGCTGTGGTCCCAGGAGATGTCACTAGAATATATCAAGAATGCCTGCCATACTGAGTCCTGTATCCATGGGGGAACTATGTTGTATCTGCCCACCAAGTCATGTGACTAAGTCTAGCCACATTCCTGTAAAAGAAGAAACATGGAAGAACATCACTGAAAAACAGATATAAAACAGAAAGAAAAACTGCAAAGGAATTATGTATTGTTGGGTTAAGATTGTTGAGTGCATTTTTTAGGAGAAATTGGTGAAAATATTTTCAATGCATCAGCATTGATGAGTCCAACTCAGGGAAGAGGAAAAGAAACAGTAAAATGAGCCCAAACATACCTTGGACTTGTTAGGTATGTGCCCAAGCACTAGTAGGGACTCAGGTGAGGGATGTGTCCAAAACAAAAAGGATCAAATACTGCATGAGTTTATTTAGTATTTGTTGTCTGTTGTAAAATAGTAATGAACAATGTTTGTCTTTAGAATTTACCTTGAGCCTAAACACTGGGTAACAGCAAGATGTCAAAATTTTCATAGGTCTTTACATTTCTATTGGAAGACAATTGGTCTGAGCAAGTAATTCTAAATGTGCAGGAAACTGTGTGGCAGCAATTCTGAGAGAATATGTTTAAGTAATTGTCTACAGTCAGTATGATAGAGAGACCCGATTTTATCAAGCACAACCAGTTAATCTCATATGCAAGCACTTGCATCTCAGAATTTTTGAGGGATGAAAAATTAGAGATTATTGAGAACATTTTGTGAGATTTGTGGAAGCAAACATACTGCTTATGGAAGATTGAACTTCAGAGAGTTTCCACGTCCAACTTGCAGCAAGTGTGTTGTGCACACTGAACATAAGAAGCTAATTATATACAAAAAAAAAAGGTTTGGATATGGAGCCTCATATGGATTACAAAGGTAAGTCCTCTGTGTATGAGCCCAGTGTAATTCCCATGCAGAGGGAGCTGAGTGCTCATTCAGGCTAGTGAAAGATCTACAATGTACATCATGTACAATATGATACATGATGTCAGTTGTAAGTTTAAGGATGACTATATAGAATAGGTAGAAGGGAAGAAATAACAATGAGGGATTGAGAAATATCTAGTAGATCCTTCTACACACCAAGCATGTGGCCCAAATACAACAAAGAAACTCATTGCTCTTGAAATATCTTCACTTAGACAATGAAAATCTATGAAAAGCCCAGCACAACTGTCCAAATCCCAGACTTTATTCAAGTGTTGGCAGATGGCAATAATAATTTGGGGAGTGGTATTTTGAAATGGCTATGATGCATCTGCAAGTACAGATAAAGGAAGAGCAGGCTTGTAAGAAAATTTTAAAGGTGACACTGAAAGTGACCTGATGATATAACTTCCACATGGTCAGAAATTTCTATGCAACCTGCCAAGGAAGGGAAGCAATCAATTGTCCTATCCATCTGTGATACCTATGAACCACAACACTGAGATATCTCTAAAGGAACAATAGTGACACTCATTACTAATGACTAGCAGTTATCTTAAGGTCTGCTCAACAGGAGGTAAACCATACTTGGTACTAGTAACCTAGTAAGTAACCAGAGCTAGTGAGATCATAGGTCTTAGGAGAGAACCTACTACTGCCATGTTTTCTTTTCTTTCTTTTTTTTTTAATATTTTATTTATTTACATTTCAGGTGTCATCCCCTTTCCCTATTTCCCCTCCCTAGAAACCCCCTATCCCATTACCCCTCCTCCTTTTTATTTTTATGCCATTTTAATTACATGCAAGTATTAAGGTCAGTTCTAGGTTGAGGAATTATCAATACAATAGATACAAATAGTCAAGGAACAAGAAAGACAATAAACATAAAAACTCAAAGAACGAGCAAGGCAGTAAACAAAATTCTGTGAACACTCCCATGATAACTGTTTCTAAGGGTTTATACAGATGACCAAAAAATCCTACTTCCCTATCCTAACCCAAAGTCATTTTCATGTCTGAAGCCTATTTCCTTGTTCTAGCCTATGATTTAGATTCCTGCCTGAAATTACTTCTTTATTCTAGCCTAATGTCAGAATCCTGCCTGAAGCCCAGTTCCTTGTCCTTGGCCAATGTCATATTCCTGCCAAGAAGCCCATTTTCTTGTCCTTGGCCCATGACAGATTCTTGCCAAGCAGCCCCAAAAGCTCTCCACCTCTTCCCCTTTTTTATTTCATAAACAAGACTGAGCCTGTCTTAGGTTGTTCTGCCAAGAATGCCTTCCTTATCAATTATCAAAAGCAATGCATTTATGTCTTAGGTTGGTAAGGCACTGTGCAGAATCTTACCTGTTCTTGGCTTGCCAGCCTGTTAATTTAATAACTCTGTCTGGGGGTGGGGGGTCCATTTTCAGTTTCAAGCCATGTACTTTGGCTGCCAACATGTTGATGTTGTTAAAGACAAGCTTTAACACAATGGGCAGTAATAAAAGTATTCCCAGGACAAAAAGGGCTAGCATGATCAAGCTATATATACCATTCCTGAAGCTTGACCAAAATAGAAATACTGACCTCAGGCCATGGGTAATTTTATCTGCAGTATCTGCCGAATCAATGCTCAGCAGAGCAGCATTCTTTAAATTCATAAGCTCACTATGCAAAGTTAAGACATCCAGAGAGGTGATAAAATTATGCCAAACACACTGCAAGTGTCTTTAAACTTTTTTCCTAATTATAATGACTACCATTGTAAATTTTAGAACATGAACCCAATGGTATTTGGCATGACACTCGATAGCTCCTCTACAACTAGATACTTATGCATAGGTGAAAGGGGAGGATCTACTTACTGGCATATGGCATGATCCCGATCAGGTATTTAATATGGGGAAGAGGGCATGTTTGTGTTTTTTCTTCAGGATGCTGAAGGAGCATGATGGCTGCAGCGATGGGTGAGACATGCTGATGCTGGGACAAAGAATGATGCTGACCTGTGAGCTTGCTGAGTGCCCTGACAATGATGACTGGGAAGCTGCATTGGACATACATTCCTGACCTACTTTTGCTTACTTTTGTCCAAGATGGGGACAAACTGCCTGGACTCATGTTTTTAGACCTTGTGGAACAGAGAATCAAAAAGAGAAGTTATAATGACTCTTGTATTTTTCTTAAATGTGAACTGTTACTCAGACTCAATCATGGACTAGAATCATAGAAATCAATCCAATATTGAAAATGACAGTCTTCATTTGGAAGGTTAGTTCTGGACTTTTTCAGAGACATATTTGGAAGTTAGCTGCAATTCTCCGTGATGTTATGCTAGCAAGAGATAAAGTTAGGATAGGATCTGGATTTCAAACAAGTGTTAGTACATGAGTTAAGGCT
>JANHMN010000015.1:19089528-19101753 GCA_030674055.1 Rhabdomys pumilio | reverse complement strand
TGTGTGTGTGTGTGTGTGTGTGTGTGTGTGTGTGTGTGTGTGTGTGTATGCATGTGTATTCCTTGTGGTTTTTCTGTTTTGATTTGTCTGTTTATTTCATAAAGAAAGAGAGAAAGAAGGCATAAAGTTAGAATGGAGAGGTAATGTCTGAGAGGAGACAGGAAAGGAGAAACTGATCAAAATATATTATATGAAAAAGCATTTTTAATTATATAAATAAATGTACATATATATCATATACATATATACCCAGAGATTCTAGAATCTCTTTGCTTCTATATGAGGAATTAGATGATTTTGAGATCTATGGCCTAGGAAGCAATCATCTGATACCAAGTGGCTAGGACCCTCACCTGGGGCTCCTCAACTCCAGAAGCATAAAAGTAATCAATTCATGTTACTTTCTAACTAGTACTCTGCGGATTCCTTCCTCAGCTAAGGCCCTTGAAAGCTGACTAGGAATGGTGAGGGAACAAAGACATAACAGACACGCATACATAGAAAAGCTGGGACTGGGTAGACTGGGCTTTCTGAGAGAGAAGCCTCAACACTTGGGTAGCTCTGTGTGTTTATTATAGACCACTGAACAGGGAGGCACGGTTACTGCATGCAGCTAAATAAGATGAGGTTAGCTCATCTTGGTAGGGGCAGTGTCTGTAGGGAAGCAGTCTCAAAGAGCAAATATCAGGAGAGAGAAAGTTGTGGTGAACATTTTCTGCACACACTGTTAAAGCTCACACTAGGACCAGAAGAAAGCTTTGCCATCCATCTAAGCCCCACTCAGGGAAGACTAAGCCACCCCCAGGGACTAAGCCACTGGGTCTTTGACTTTCTCATGCCTGTGACAGACAATTAACATTCATTCAGGACCTTGCTCGCTCCCTCAAGTACTCTGTAGTATTCTTTTAATATATATTGTATAAAAAGGAAGGAAAACTGTACAACTTTATTAAAATACATGAAATGCAGAAAATCTGATGAAATATGGAAAACTTATATACAAAAATATTACCCATAAAATATTACCAACAAAATTAAATCCAACTCATGTAAATGGAGTGATAAACTTTGTTGAGGAACCCAAAGACTCATTATTAAAATTTGAAATCTCCAAACTCACATGGAGGTTAGAAATTAGCTCCATGATAGATGACTAGCCTGTCTAGACCTAGATGCAAAGGACCTAGATTTTATTCTCACTGATGCAAATGGGAAAGGAAAGAAGAAAGGAAAAATTACATAGGCATGTGAAATATCTGGAATACTGAAAATCCAGAAAAATAAGAGGGACCAGACAGTTGATTTGCATACATATTCTAATAAAATTAACTGTAAAGTATCTTTCTGTTTCAATAACTCACCATCCTCTGAGACTGATTCAGATAACGGAGTTACATCAACCATAGCTCTGACTTCTTTTGTTACCTAAGAGATAAATAGCATTGTAAATAAAAAAAAGTAGCAATTACCCATTTTATACAAAGCCAAAGAAACCACTGAAGAGAAATCTGTTTTTAAAAACTGACACATTTTATCGGTTCTTTCAGTTTCATACAATGTGTTTCCTAATTACCCTTCTCTTAACTCTTCTAAAGCCCACCCTTCTTCTCTACCCAACTATCTTTGGGTCCTTGTTTTTTGATCCTTAAAGATCAGTGGTCTGATGCCCAAAATTTCTTAGGTGTGCTGCCTTCCAAAACCAAGGAAACTGTTAGAGAAAACTATCTCCCTTTCCCAGATGCTAGCCAGTAGCTGCATGGCTAGTGGTGGAACTGTGTCTAACTCCCTTCTCCATGTCGGAATTTTATCTGGCTTGAGCTCACCCAAGTCTTACATGTGCCATTACAATTACTGTAAGTTCATATGCGCATCTGCCCTTCTGTGTTTAAAAGTAATGTTTCCAGAGGTAGTGACTAACTACCTCTAGCTCTTACACCCTTTCCGCCCATTCTTCTGCAATAGTTGCTAAGTCCTAGGAGCAGGAATGAGGTATACATGTTCCCTTTAAGGTTGAGCATTCTGCAGTATCATATTCTCTGCACAGTACCCTGTCTTGGGTCACTGTGTTAATCACTATTGCAAACAGAAGCTTTTTGGATGAAGGCATCTAGAGATACACTGATTTGGTGCGTATAACAAAGTTATTAGAAGTCAGTTTAATAGTATGTCCACTTAGCAGTGTACTAATAGTAGGTGCTTCCCCAGGACCTATGACCCAAAGACCAGTCGCCAGAAGTTTTTAGGCCAGTAATGGTGCTCATATGGGCTTCATTTCATGCAGTAAACTTTTAATACAATCAGAAAGTGGCTGTTTACTCTTAGGAAGTTAACGCCACTGTTAAGCAAATAGGCATAGCTTCCCAAGCCAGTCATGACTGTAGTTCAAAGGGTTCACAGCTAACTAAGGTTGAGGATTCCATTTCTCCTTCAGTAGCTTGCATAGCACCTCTCAGCACTATGAAAGCTGACCAATACGGAAGAAGCTTCCATCCACCACAGCTGGATTTTTTTTTGTCATGTTCTATGACACAAGTAAGTGGTGTCTTCAGGAAAATGCAACTTAAAAATTTTCTTTGAAAACCCATCTCACCCAAGTCAGAATGTCTAAGGACAACAACGTGAATACCTATGAATGGATACAAAGAAATAGGAACGCTTATTCCTTGCTGCTGAGAATAGTAACTGGGGTAACAACTATGAAAATCACTGTGGACGTTTCTCAGGGATTTAAAAATAGATCTACCATAAGATCCTGCTATACAACTCTCGGGAATATACACAAAGGCTCCACATTCTATTCTAAAGATAACAGCTCATTCGTGTTCACGATAGGTAGGAAGTGGAAAGAGCCTTGATGACCATCGGCTGACGGATGGATACTGAAAATGCGGTGCATTTGCACAATGGAATTTCATTCAGCTGTTGAGACAAATAACATTATGAAATCTGTAGGTAAGTGAATGGAGCTGAAGGTAGTCATTCTGGATGAGGAAACCCAAACCCAAAAGGACAAATGCCAGATGTTCTCTCTAAAGTATGTGTCTTAGCTATTAATTTCAAATATGTGTGTGTAATGTGGAATACCCAAAGAGCTCAGGGAATTACTAAGGGGCCATGGCCAGGAACTTTAAAGGAAGAAGAGCTATACAGGTATAAAGAGTTCACAAGGGAATAAGAAGACAGGAAGGTTAAAGTGGGGTGGGAGAGAGCAAAGGGTAGGGTAGAGGAGGGGATTTAAAGAGGGATAAGCGGCACTAAAGACATTGTTTAAAAGACACATAGAAATCTATTACTGTCGAATCTTCCAGAGAAACAAAGTTAAAATGGAGTTACCTGATAATATGGCAACAATATCTCTTCTAGATACCAGAAACTAAAAACTTAAAAGCCCAGTACCAGGAATGGGCTTCTTTTGGAGTTGTTAGCCAGTGAGGTACCATAGACTCCCAAACATCACAGCCTTTTGTCATTACTCCAGGTTGCCCTCTAGAATTTAACAGTAAAATGGATACTTTTATCAATAGCTACTTTTTCTTAGACACATTTTCAAAAAAGTGTTTTTTAGATTCAAAATTCTTTTTTTTATTGTTATTTTTTTTTGTTTGGTTGTTTTTGTTTTGTTTTGTTTTGTTTTGTTTTTTTGTTTGGTTGTTTTTCGAGACAGGGTTTCTCTGTGTAGCCCTAGCTGTCCTGGAACTCACTCTGTAGACCAGGCTGGCCTCGAACTCAGAAATCCACCTGCCTCTGCCTCCCAAGTGCTGGGATAAAAGGCGTGCGCCACCACTGCCCGGCCTCAAAATTCTTTTAAACTTTTATTTTCTTTATATTTTGAGACCGTCTTATTTGTGTCCCACTCTAGCTTGGAACTCTATGTACTACGGAATTCCCCTGCTTTGGACTTCTAAGAGTTGATATTCCTGACGTATATGAGTTAGGGAACTTTTATATCTCTTCATTGTATGTTTTATGATGTATTCTAACTTTGAGTTTCATAAGGTTCCTCAGCCTTTTAACACTTTGAGTTAAAAACTACAGTTTATTCTTTTTAAAATACCTTATGCTTTTCCTTAGATGTTTTCTTTCGGGGCCTATAAAAAGCACAAGTTAATATCACAAAAATGATAAACATACAAAATAAAAATAATATCTAAAAATCATAATTATTTATAGAAAGCATAACCTTTTGTAACTATCCTATTTATTAAGGATATATAGGAAATTCATGACATTATTCACATTTTGATAGACGATAAACAAGATTAATTTTTTTAAATTAAAGCTTTACAAATAGTAAAATCTACTTGAAAGATACTGCTTGATTCCACACATGAAGGAAACAATTTAATGAGAATATTAAGAAGTAGATTTTCAAGATCAACTATGCATTTACTTAACATTATTCTAATTATTCAATTTAGTGTAAATATGTTGTACTAACTACAATTTTATTAGACAGAAGATAGATTGAAGAATTTTATAAAGTAAAGATCTAGACAAATAAATACCAAGTAACTTGCCCAAATACAAACAGCTGGTCAGTTACAAACAAGAATTTATATCTCAGAATTCTGCCTATACAGCATGTAATGTATAATATTCTAAAAGCTTTATTACATTTCTCAATGAAAACTATCCTCTTACCATGGAAAGGAATGAACAGAATCAGTTAGCTTCTCAGAAACCCTTAAAGGGAACGTATGATGCTTTCTTGTGCTTGGGCACACAAATATTTCTCCCAAATGCATCCTTTCCAAACATCATAAAAACATAATCTAAAAGTTACCAGTAAAAAAATTAATCTAAGTCCCATATTATTCTCCAATTATTTGATGTTTTCTACTGCCTTCCGTGATAAAGTTTTTTTCTCTAGAATTGAGTGCACGTATCTACTACATTTAGGATCCCACGGTGACCACATTCTTAAACTCTTCATTGCTAACATCACTTGTCCACAACTTAAAACTTCTCAACATGAATATGCTGGAGTGCACACATCCTTTAATATAGACTATACTGCTCTGTTCTGTTATCAGGAGAATAACTGTCAACAATCAAGCCTGTCCGTGCCACCATGAACTAAGGAAACCCACAAGTTCTCAACCTTAGATCAAGAGTTATAGATGGCCAATGGCTGGTGAGAAAAGAATCAGTTTCTTCCAGGGACAAGCTCCTACATAGGTTGTCTATTCTACATGGAAATCAGATACACATATATAAGAACAGGGCTGAATAGACTCAAATTATTGTATATACCAGTATATGCATATATAGAGTGTGCACATATAATTAACAATGGGTCATAAATTGGGAGGATGGAGAGGATATGAGAGGAGATAAGTTGAGAATAACATAGATGCCATACTTGTGTATAAAGCCCCCAAAAGTTTCATTAAAAATACTGAACTATGGGATAGAAATAAAAATAAAAAGCTTATGAAAATGATGTGATTAAAGTTTGAGTTTAGGTAAAATGTACACGGAATCGGTGTGGGAAATTTAGTGTAATACATAGCAAAAGATCTCACATGTGGGTGATGGTATCATTAAAAATACACTTTATTTTATTAGCATAACTTTGCATTTAGCACAGTGCAGCAATTTACTATGAGACACAGCCTTCTGTTTACATTTTTTGTTGTTCAGTTTTTATGTGTGTTGCTTATGCTTTGAACAAAGTGTTGGAGTTTGCTTGGTTTTATTTCTGTTTTTGTTTTTTTTTGTCAAGTTGATGCAAACCTACAATCATCTGGAAAGAACCTCAGTTGAAAGGTACTTTCCATTTCTGGGGCCATTTTGATGATTAATGGTTGATGCAGGATGTCTCAGATCAGTGTGGTTAGTGTCATCGCTGAACTGGTGGTCCTGGGCTGGTAATCCTGGGTTGTAAAACAAAACAGGCTGAGCAAGCCACTAGGAGCAAGCCAGTAAGCAGCACCCCTCCATGGCCTCTGCATCAGCTCCTGCCTCCAGGCTCCAGCCCTGATTGAGTTTCTATCCTGACTGCTTTTGATGATGGACTATAAAACTATAACTGAAACAAACTCTTTCCTCCTGAAATTGCTTTTGGTCATGGTGTTTCATCACAGCAAGCCAAGCCAAGCCTCAAGCACGGCACCACTGAGTTCTGTGTCTAACCTGTATAAACAAAGTTTTATTGACTGGAGCACACTCATTTACATATTGCCTATTGCATACATTGAACAGATTTTTATGTGTGCTACAAAGTTACTCAAGACTTCTTGGCCATTTTTGTTTGCAAACCATGTAAAAGAACATCTTTTTCTTCAAATCTGACAACCCTGATTATTACCTTTTGGATGAAATCCTTAACATTGTAGTTTGTATGTACTCATAAAAGCATAGAATTTGTCTTATGAAAAATACCCCAAATTAGGATTTCTTATAGACAGAAGCTATTATCTACCCCTAAATATCATCTTCTTACCGGTCATGCTTTGCATTCTCCTTAATAAGAATTCTCTGGTTATTAATTTCACCAGATTTTCTCTGTAGAACCAGTCCAGCCATTCCAGAAGCAGCAGCAGGAATACCACCAGCAGTAGCACCAGCACCAGCAGCAGCAGCCCCAGCCCCAGCAACACCAGCAGCACCACTACCAGCAGCCCCAGCAGCAGCAGCAGCAGCAGCAGCAGCAGCAGCAGCAGCAGCACCAGCACCAGCACCAGCACCAGCACCAGCACCAGCACCAGCAGCAGCCTCAGCACCACCAGCAGCCTCAGCACCACCAGCAGACCCAGCAGCACCAGCACCAGCACCAGCACCAGCACCAGCACCAGCACCAGCACCAGCACCAGCACCAGCACCAGCACCAGCACTAGCACCAGCAGCAGCAGCAGCCTCAGCACCACCAGCAGACCCAGCAGCACCAGCACCAGCACCAGCAGCAGCACCAGCACCAGCACCAGCAGCAGCACCAGCACCAGCACCAGCACCAGCACCAGCACCAGCACCAGCACAAGCAGCACCAGCCCCAGCACCACCAGCAGCACCACTACCAGCAGCCCCAGCAGCAGCAGCAGCAGCAGCAGCAGCAGTGTCAGAGGGGTATTCTGCTCCATCTGTTCTGTTGCTTTCATGGTTCTTCGTTTTTTCCTCAACCTTCAACGAAAAGACACAAGTGCATCTTGCCTCCTTACAGCTATGATTTCATTAAAAAATTCACATTGATCAATGTCACATTTTTAGAGCATGAGTAATGAATGAAAACTTACCCATTCGCTACTAAGGTATTATTCCCACCCCCACACCCCTGCCATTTCACTTTTTGATCCTTTTTTTTTATTATTTAGAAACTGAAGTATCAAAAAATAAAATGAAATAAAATAAAGGTGCTCACAAAATTATATGAACCGGACAAAACTTGGAGATTTTATACCCAATCCTAGATTTACCAATTTTAGATTAAATTTGGTTAAAAAAAAAAGTCATATAAGAAGTGCAGAAGCTAGAATTGGCAAACTTTGTGTAGGGATAAATCTATTAACACTGCTGGGTGATAGTGGCACACACCTTTAATCCACATGCTCAGGAGGCAGAGGCAGGCAGATAGATCTCTTAGTTCAAAAACAGCCTGGTCTACAGAGCAAGTTCCAGGACATCCAAGGCTACACAGAGAAACCCTGCCTCAAAAACAAACAAATAAACAAACAAAATCTATTAGAAATTATTACATTTTAATTCAAAGTATATATGCTTACAGTACTATACATCTATATGAACTATCAGTATCATGCCCAATTTTAGGTTATTTCACCATTTATTAAAGAGTAGATATAAGATTATTAAAAATCTGCAAACTTCTTATACTGGATTAAAATAAGTTAAAGATTTGTTGTTTATAAACATTAAGAGTACCTTTTGGGAGATAATATTCTATTACAATGGGCAGCCAGTTTATTTTTATGGCTCTACATTCTCCCTCCACATAAAACCTCACATCAGTGTCCACAAGCCTGATTAAATCTTCAGCAGAGTTACTACTGAGTAAAGTATCATCATTATTAAATAAAAATATTAACCAATTCCACCCTGTAGCATGAGCACAATTCAGTGTTCATAAAAGTGATGTTATCCACAACTTAAACTCTTTAATCATAAAATTCAAATTTTGTTTCACCAAGTTTATCATGTAAGAAGGTTTTAAAATTGAGGCAAAATCATTAGACAAATTTTGGACTCGTGGAGCATACATAGAGTTTACCAATGTTATTGTGGTCAGAGAATATTTGAAGACTCACAACTACTTAAGTTATTTAAGACTATACATTAAATGATGACATATGCTATACAGATTTACAAGGTGATTCTGCTTGGTTGATGATACAATATTTGAAAGAGGAAACAGTGTTGAAGGAGATATGAAATATCTACGTACCAATGACTGATTGCTCTCGCTGCTGTAAATCCTGTTTTGTTCAACCCCTGACGCCTTGTTTAAGTCTGGCTCTGCTAAAAACATAATATTTGTAGTTAAAATCATATGCATAGTCATTGATTTAATATGTATGGCTCAACATGCATGCACACATGCACATGCACACAAACCCCTAACAATCAAAAATACAGTTCTGCGATATGATTTACCTTCAACTAAAGGGTTAGGAAACCAAAGCCTGGGATACCCTCCCAGTGGAGAGTAAGAAGAGAAGAGTGGAGACGCCCTCTCCTTATACACTTCACACTGTTCCAATACTCTGCAGTTATGTATCTAAAGACTGTCTCCTTTTGCCACTCTCCATTCAGCAACTTTCTTCTCATTCACTCAGAATGTTCTGCTTCTCCTTCTCTCAAGGCCTCTTCTTCTCTGAACACGCTTAAAGTGTGGCTGTAATTCATCTCCTGCCACATCACTATAAACTTGGAATATCACTGAAACTTCATGAGGTTTATAGTTTCGGGAGGAGCATTTTTTTTCCATGTGCTCCATCGCATGCCTCTCTAAGCACTCAAGAGGCTACTTTCTTTAAGACATTAATAGAGTATTATGACTCCTCTTGACTTTACTAACGTTCTTCTGAGTGGCTGATATAGGGCATACACTTCTTACCTTCCTCTTCTCTGCTACTTTTGCTTCTTTGACCTGCAGTCATGGACAAATGACCAATGCCCTTTGGTTGAAGATCTTTGAAAACATGCTAGAAAAAAATGAATGCCAGTAGTGATTTGTGTGGATATTTCTGAGTTAATTTGTAATTCAAAATCTAAGTTTTACTTTATAAACATGTATTCTTGAAAACGAGGGAAGTATATGTTACAAACTTAAAAACTTACAAACTGAAAAGAGAAAGTAATAATAAGCTGTCTAGGCCATTTATTCTAAATTTCACTGGATGGTTATTTAAATTGACAATGCAATGAAAGAATAAAAACTAACAACAGTAGTAACTTTATTACTAAATTACTAACTTTAGAATACATGATTAGTATTTGTACCCCATAATTAAGGATACTTAAAATATGCATTTGAATGTATTAATTTCATTTGTCTTTCTATAGCACTAAATATCTACAGAAATTCCAGTGACTAAATTATCTTATTAACAGAGACACATATGTCATAAAAACTATGTAACATAGCAAATAAAATTCAAAAATAATAAGGAAACCTATTGGACATATCCCAGAATAATGTTTAGCTACACACAAGCTACTATTGATTCTAAGTTCAAATGTCCACAACTAGCTATTTTTTTCTAGATATTTTTAAAATTAAATTTTGGTTATGGTTTATTTCTATACAGCAAATTATTAAACTCTAAAATATAAATTTTTAACCTATGGTGATTTACTAAACTGTTAGTGTAAGAAATAAAATTGAATATTTACATACAACTGACTGAATATTTTCATAGGCCTGAGTTTGTTTCTTCTCCTTTGATTTTACTTGTAAGTCGGATTCTGACAAAACATAAATATATTTACTTAAAGAATGAAAAGCCGTTATATGGTGTGAGTCTTTGTAATAAAAGGAAAAATATTGAGTTATATAACAGAAACAGACTCAGTAGGTCATTTTTATATGTTACATATATATGTATATATAGTAAAATAATAATAAATAATAATAAAGGGACCATCAACGTGAGAAAGAGTAGAAGCAGACATTTAAGAGATTGGCATAGTTGGAAGGAGGAAATGAGCAGGGTGAAGTGATATCACTATATTTTAATTTAAAACATGTTAATAAATACAATAAAAATAATTACACTAAACATTAAAATGTTGACTTCCCAATTAAAATCAATTAAGCTTAATTTTCAGTTTGATATTCACTGACAAATAAAATACATGTATTTATCAAAATGGTCACTACAAATTGCTACCTCATTGTTTATATTTAGAAGTCTTGTATCCACAATGTGGTTGGCTTTGTTGTTGACCACTTTCCGTATCATCTCAAAGTTGCATCTTTCATGTCTGGGTTTTCCGTTTTTCATTTTATTGTCACATATACCAATGCATGTATAATTTAAATAGCAAGTTAATAAGCACAAATTGGTCCACTATTGAACTTATGAAGCAGAACATTTGCATTCAGTGTGAGTCACCTGACTTCCTCCCCTAATCCTGCTGGATCCACAACTCTAACACTGTGATCATTATTTCCTTAAATTTTCTGTATAGCTCTTCCACGAAGTCATGTATTCCTAAGTAGCTATATTTGCCTTATCTGTTTGTTCAGTGGCTTATTAGTGTAGAAGAAGCTTCACTTCAGAGTTTAGATGGTAGAGAATGCCATCCTCAGTATGTGCACAATTGTCTGCCATTCATCCACAGACATACATACCCAACATACATACATTCAGAAACTCATACAAATGCGTAGACAACAACACACAATAAAATAAATTCAGAGTGAACAATACTTCATAATGCACAGTCATATATTTTTCTAAAAAGCAAGCTAAACACATCTCTTTGCTTAATTTCAACATTTTACACTTTATTCCTTGAACTTCTATGTTGTCTATCTAGCCGGATCTTATCTGCTGTTATGAAAGGGAACACTTCTTTTTCAGCTCAGCATAAGGCATGAAGTCTGTGGCTACAGTTTTTGCCCCCCTTAGGAAAAATAGGTACTGCTTTCCTTGGGGTTATAAAAATCCTGAAAACTGTTCAATTGTTTCATTATCACTTGAGCTGAAAAGTATTTTTTATGGATCCAAGCTTCTGGTCCTGGATTGCAGAAGATAATTTTATGTCATTTCTAGACAGAGTCGCTTATTTGTTTTTTCTGAGCTCATACTGAATTCTGACCCTGAAGGTAAGAAAATGTTATAAGGATTCACTTTCATAGGCATTGTTAGATGTGATGTCTAAAAGGAAAAATTGAGACAATAGAGAAGAAGAAAAGTATAGAAGCATAAGAAATATATTAGCAAGAAAGACAGATATGTATTATGTGGCAGAAATATCAATATTGGTCTAAAAAGAAAGGGAAAGCCAGGAGGGCATTCCCAGTGATGTCACAGTGTCAAATAAAGACGACAAAGAAAGAAAAGCTATAAGATTGAGTGTTGGTAAGAACCCTAAGTTAGCACACAAAGATGTTTTCACACTCGGTTACTACTGCACTAGTCACAATAGCTAAGATGGGAAAGAAGCTTAGGTAGCTACAGAAACTAAGAGATTAAAAATGGATATACATACCTATGCAAATTATTCACAGGTAAAGTAAAAGAAACCATGAAGTATGCGGAAATAAAAATAGAAATATTTCGTTATGCAAAATAAACCAGAGACATAACAAATATCATAAATATTACATTTTCCCTCACACAAGAAATTTATTTAACTTTATGTTAGAATTGGTGTGTGTGTGTGTGTGTGTGTGTGTGTGTGTGTGTGTGTTGAAGATATAGTGGGGACTATGAGACCAGAGGGAAAATAGGTGCAGAGAGAAAAGAAAAAAGAAGAAAGATAATGGGATATGTATAACAAAAGCATAGAGGGAGGCAAGAAAGAAAGAGGACAAAGACAGGAGGGTTGTAGCGAAGATATATTGTGAATTGTACAGATACATCACCTGTCGGTTAAAAAGCCTAGGGCCTATAGATTGAGCAAGAAATGGTGGTTGGGACATCTGGGAGGAGAGAGAATTCTAGGATATAGCCAGGCAGGGGTTCCACCCAGGAAGATGTGGGGAGACAGACACATAGTACCTGAGCACAGGTAATGAGCCACATGACAGAGTATAAATAAATG
>JANHMN010000015.1:19024710-19086528 GCA_030674055.1 Rhabdomys pumilio | reverse complement strand
GAGGAAGAGGAAGAGGAGGAAGAGGAGGAGGAAGAGGAAGAGGAGGAGGAGGAAGAGGAAGAGGAGGAAGAGGAGGAGGACAGTAAGTGTGAAGGTAATTTGCTCTGACTCTCAGACTCGATGCAATACTACTAGCTTTCTTTCTTCCCACAGGGAACAAGAACCATGCCACAAAAGGAACTGGTGGACCTGGCAGAGTATAGCATGCTCAAACCCAGGAAATCTCAAAACTTGAAACTCACAGGAGTGGAACTAGCTCCACCCCGACCCCACCATCTCCGACACACACACACACACACACACACACACACACACACAATTTCCATGTCTGCCTCAGAGCACATAACCAAGCAACTCCCAACCAGGTGATCAAATGTACCCAGTCACATACCCACCACCTAGAGCACCTCCCTATGCTAATGAGGTATCTCTGTATCCTTCGCTTTCAGCCAATGACCTTGTTCCCACCTGGATATTCTTACCCCAAAACAATATAACTCTGGCTCACCCCTAATATAAAGTGTATGCAAAGTGCATCCAAAACCATTCCAAATAAAGAAATATGCAAAAGCTAAGATTGTCTTGGAAAACTGCTTCATTAAAGATCCGTGAAGATCTTCATCTAAAAGCTGTAACACTAAGATCAGCGGAGAAGGCCTTCTCTCTCCCCACCCCACAGGCACTCGCTCCCAACCAGACTGGGATCCTGCCTAGTTCCTGACTCTCCTTCATCCTCTCAGACCTGTGTCCAGCCGTGTCTTGACATTCTGAGAGGGAGAAAGCAGAAGACTCGGAACCACAGTGTTCATCCTAGATTCTGCTTCACCCCATTCCTGGCCTGGCAGGCAGTGGTGAACACCCCAGAGGAGAGGCGGAACCCAGAACCATATCTCCCCTTCCTTCTCCTTAAATGCAAGCCTTTCATTCCCCTCACACCTTGTTTCCACATGCTCCACCGTATACACTTAAATCATTTTCCTCGCTTTGTCCTCCACAGACTCCACAGACTGTTTTGAGCCTCATCCCTTTCTCTAAAATACCCCTCATTTCCTGAGATCTCTCACTTAAAAACGCATATACTTAAATCATACTCAGAGTGTCTCAGTGGTTTTCTCAAGTTAGCCTGCATTTGAAAAGAGACATTGTGCAAACATTTCCCGAGTACTTTCCAGCAGTGAGAATTTCTCAGTGCTCCTCTCTCTCAAGAAATACAGCTCTTCCAAATGAAGACTGATATTTCTAATATTGGATTGATTTTTAGACTAGTCCATGATTGCGTCTGAATAACTGGTCACATTTAATAACAATACAAGAGGCATTATAACTTCTCTTTTTGATTCTCTGTTCCACAAGGTCTAAGAACTTGAGGCAAGGCAGCTTGTCCCATCAGGGGTATAGGTAAGTAATGGTGGATCGAGAACTTATGTCCAATACACCTTCACAGTCACCATCATTATTTGTTCTGGCATCAGCATGTCTCACCCATCACTCTGGTGGCCACCATGCTCCTTCAGCATTTTCAGAGACATATATGGAAATTAGCTACAGTTTTCTATGATGTTATGTTAACAAGAGATTGTGACAGGATCTGGATTTCAAACAGGTGTTAGCACATGTGTTAAGGTTCTTTTAATTGTCAAGTTAAAAATACTTTTGTTGTTTCTACAGTATTTAATGTAAGTTGCATTGATTGTACACCTTCAAATTGTGTTTCTTGTTTGAAATCCAGCATGTCAGTTAAGGAGGTCTATCAACCAGCTTTTATTTTAGTGCCCTGAGTATCACAGAACCTTGGTATTCTAAAAATAGCTTGCAAGTACTGGAAAAAATGAATCAGGCTTTCAGCAGAAGCAAGAGAGTAGTGCGCTTGATTATTGCTGGTATAACAGCTTTAATTACATTAACTGCTAGCACCACTGCTTCTGCAATTGCTTTGACACAAGAAGTTAAGACAGCTACTTTTGTTAATCATTTAGCAAAAAAAAAAAAAAAAATGTTACTAATGTGTTGAATACACAAGAGGATTTAGATAGGCATTTGGAAGAACAGATTGATGCTCTTATCCTATTCAAATGACGGGAAGGAGGTTCAGAACTTAACGGTAAGGAGCCATCTTGAGTGTCATGTCAAATACCATTGGATTCATGTCAGTTCTACAATTTACAGTGGTAGTCATTATAATTAGGAAGAAGTTTAATGACATTTACAGTATATTTGGCATAATTCTAACACCTTTCAGGATGTTTTAACGATGCATAGGGAGCTTATGAATTTCAAGAATGCTGCTCTGCTGAGCATTGATGTGGTAGATACTGCAGATAAAATTACTCATGGCCTGAGGTCAGTATTTCTATTTTATTCAACCTTCAAAAGTGGCATATATAGCTTGATCATGCTAGCCCTTTTTGTCCTGGGAATACTTTTATTACTGCCCATTGTGTTAAAGCTTGTCTTTAACAACATCAACATGTTGGCAGCCAAAGTACATGGCTTGAACCTGAAAATGGACCTCCCCCAGACAGAGTTATTAAATTAACAGGCTGGCAAGCCAAGGATGTGTAATACTCTGTACAGAGCTTTACCAACCTCAGACAGAAGTGCATTGCTTTTGATAATGCATATTTCATGATGGGTAAGGAAGACATTCTTGTCAGAATGACCTAAGACAGGCTCAGTCTTATTTATAAAATAAAAAAGGAGGAAGAGGCGAAGACCCTTTGGGACTTCTTGGCCAGAATCTGACATGGGCCAAGGACAAGGAAATGGGCTACTTGACAGAAATATGACATTGGCCAAGGACAAGGAACTGGGCTTCAGGCAGGATTCTGACATTAGGCTAGGACAAAGAAGTAATTTCAGGTAGAAATCTAAATCTTAGTCTAAAACAAAGAAGTAATTTCAGGCAGTAATCTAAATTTTAGGCTAGAATAAGGAAGTAGGCTTCAGACATTAAAATGACTTTGGGCTAGGACAGGGAAGTAGGCTCAGATACTTTGGTCATCCTGATAAGCCCTTAGAAACAGTGATCATGGAAGTGTTCACAGAATTTTGTTTAATGCCTTGCTTTTTTTTTTTTTTTGACTATTTGTGTTTATTGTCTTCCTTGGTCCTTGATTATTTGCATCTATTGTATTGCTAGACCCTCAGTATAGAACTTACCTTAATACATGTATGTAAGTAAAATAGTATAAAAGCATAATGGAGGAGGGGGGATAGGATAAGGGGTTCTAGGGAGGGGAAATGGGGAAAGGGGATGACATCTGTATTGTAAATAAATAAACTATCCAATACAAAATTTTTAAAAAGAAAAAGAAAGAAATACAGCTCTTACATGTCATTGGAGCAGCTTTTATCTTGCCTCCTCTTTGATTTGTCTTCATGCATACGCGAGCATTCCACTTCCGTTGAAGTTGCTCCAGGATATTCTGTTCAATTTAATATCATAATTAACTGAATAGATTTGTCCTAGTTATCTCTCCCCCCACCCCCACTCAATTTATAGTTTTTAAAGCAATAGCATTTTTTTTTAAGAATTGGAAAACGTCAAGGGAAATCCTCATATGTGCTCTCTAAATCAATTTTTCTTTCATTGTATTTCTGATAACATAAAATGACCATAATCATCAAATGATCCTACCCATATGTATATGGGCAACAGTAATTAAATTCATGGAGTTACTAAAAAAAATGTACCGTAAGTTGAGAGAGATACACAATGGGGAGCAGCTAGAAGGAGATGCTGAGGTAAATACAGTCAAAATACATGTTATCTATTTATGAAATTCACATAATAGTAAGTAAAAAGAAAAAACTATCATGCTTAAATGACCATCAAAGACAAGAGGAGACATGTTTATAAACCAAACAGAATCACTGTGTGTATTTACATAATAAAATAGTTTTATAATTCTTATGTGCATTCTTCAAAAAACTGAGTGTTTTCTCTGCCTGGTGCCACATGACCAGATCAGGCATAGCAAGCCTGAGACAATCTTTACCTGGTACCACACAGGTGGGGTGGGCCATAGCACTCTTGAGAAAAGCCCTGAGACCAAGAGGCCCCAGGAGCCAATAAGATGCTCAAGTAAGTAGTGGAGAGATGGGAAAGGAGGAATGGAGCAATATGTACACAGTGGATAGAAGTGAAACTGGAGACGTGAAGGCATTTAGTGTGTGTGTGTGTGTGTGTGTGTGTGTGTGTGTGTGTGTGTGTGTGAATTTTTCATATTCACATACCAACCGTGGCTTCTTCACACTGCTATGACATCCTGTCCATTCTGTTGATGAAAGTTGTTCTACTAAAAATTTCATACAAGTGGTTAAAATTAACAATCTAAACAGTCAGAGAATGATCATCTATATAACCAGTCATTTGAAAGCCTTTAGGTAAGGATGAAGAAAGAGGAGGAGGAGGAGAAGAAGAAGAAGGAAAAGAAGGAAAAGAAGGAGAAGGAGAACAGCAACAACTATAACAAATAAAAACAACATTGAACATTAATTTAAAAGTTATTATTATTAATCATCATCTTATCACCACCACCACCATTACCACCATCACCATCATCATAATTTTATATATACAGGTGTTTTGTCTGCATGTATACCAGTTACCATGTGTGTGACTGGTGACTATAGAGCACAGAATTAAGTTTCAAATCACATAGAGCTGGAGTTACAATAAGCTGTGAGTCATCTTGTGGGTACTAGAAATTGTGCCAGGGTATTCTGAAAGAGCATTCAGTGTTCTTTGTAAAAGTATCCTTTGCTTGCCTGATGTAACTGTCATCTCAGAGTCTTACTGCTGATAACCTCACTCTTTCTCATTCTTCCTGAAGTCTGGCTGGCTGGTTCAACAGCTGTCCTGGCCGAAACTACTCTTCTAGATGACTAATTCAATCTGGCTTCTCTCAGTTTCTCACTGAATTGCTCTGCTTAGCCTAAAACTAACTAGCAATTTGTCCTAATCTTCTGGCTCCTTCTTATTCTCTGGCCTCAACTGCCTCGGCTGACCTGCACTGAACTACATCAACTCACAAATGAACTCAATGCCATTGCACTGACTCCCCACTGACACAACTCCCAACTGACTCTCTCTCTCTCTCTCTCTCTCTCTCTCTCTCTCTCTCTCTCTCTCTCTCTCTCTCTCACCAAAGTGCTCTTAAATAGCTTTTCTTTCCTGTGCTCTTCTCATGAAAGTTGGATATATCCTGTCTCTGACTCATTCTGTCAAATCTTTCTCTGATTCATCACTTTGTCTGTTCCCCCCAATTAGAAGTCACTTTCAAACATGGCTGCTTTCTTCTATAAACTAACTTTACCTACATTGTTTGGGATTAAAGGTGCATACAAAGGTTTGTCTATAGTCCAGCCAGAGTAACCATGTTGCTGGATTAAAATTCCTCTACAGCTCTGAGCTGTATTCCACTCAGTATTCCACTGAACTATCTCTTCAGCTCTTATTTAAGGTCATCTTTTTGTGTAAGTAGTATCTTGCTTACTTTACTAAATAAATGTTCACTTTTTTCCTTACTGGAATGTGTTGGACACAAATGTTTCTATGATGTTCATACACAGGTACTGCCTAATGTGATTCCTGAAGAATGAGAATGGGCAAGTGAGGAAGTGTGGAAGGCAGAGCAAGAGAGGAGGAGAAGTGCTGGGTAGAAGGAGCCACTGTCCTTGACAATAATTTGAGTATGCACTCAATTTATACCATTGTCTATAACTGCCTATCATCATTTACTGTAAAGAAAATATGTCCATTTAAGACTTGATATTTCTTTCCTTAATACATTGCTCGCAAAGAGGGAAATAAGGTGCCTGCTGGCTTTGGGTCTCACTGTTCATCTCTGAGGCCTTTTGTTGATTCTATCTTATCTTCTTCCTACATTTATAGCACAACTGACTGTCATCTTGAAAAGGATTTATTTCCAGAATCTCCACTCAATCCATGGCATGATTTCCTTGCATTTATTCTTTGTAACTTCACCCACTTTAATAATCTTTGCTCCCTCTTTCTAAACAATCCTCTGTTTCCAAAAATTATTTTAAATAGAAGACTGATGCTCTTTATCCCACTGCAGTTTCTCCACTAACATCTGGATGTGAATTCTTTCAGAAGCTTGAAGACATACACGCACCTATGGTCACTTAGTACTTTCTGGTTCTTAAATGTTTACTAGGCAGCTTTCTTTGGTAAAGACGGTTTTCTCCATCTTCCTCTATCAGTGGGCACTCCCTGCAAAGACTTTTTGGTTGTGAGCCTTGCCTTTAACGGTTGAGCCATCTCTGCAGCCCAACAATGACTCTCCATAACAAGAGTTCTCACCTTTCCCTTCACCAGCTTCTCTGTGTCTTCTGCTTTTTTCAGGACCCACAGACACACGGGCACTCCACTTCAGTGGAAGTCGCTCAAGGATTGGCTGATAAAATGAACATCAGTAAGGAGCTGCCAATGTTTCCTAACATCACCTTTTTCCTTTCTCAAAAACAATTACATGTAAGTTAAAGTCACGTGTCGTAGAAAACCAAAAACACATTTTGAATACAGATCCTTACATATGCTCTCTAAATATATCTGTATTTTCTCTCATTTGGAAATTGACCATGCAGGTCTAGAGGAGACACAGTTATGTAAGAGTCTATACAGTGCATCTTTGAGCAAGAGGTTAGCTTCAGGATACCTAGATTATTTGCAATAATCACAATCACCAGAATTTTGAAAATGTATATGAAAACAAATCTCATTCTCCTCTTGCTGTTATAGAATTAGACACTGAGATGCTTTTCATGAACAGAAGTAGGTTTTGTTGCAAAACAAAAAAATTGACAAGAAAGGAGCCTTTTTACCATGTTCTCTTGGAATTTCCCTGATCATTGTTATGAAATTAACATTATAAATATATTAAAAGCCAATGCTTTTAGTAAGAAGAGATATGATTACATACAGAGATCACATCATATGGAAAACTTCTTTAGGTTACCAGGTTAAATAAAAGCATCAGAAAATAAAAGCATCATTTACTAGTCTGTCTGTTACCTCTCTAATGTGTGTGTGCGTGTGTGTACTTTCTGTTCTATATCTTTATTTGCCTGTGCCTGTGCCTGAGTGTGTCTGCATCAGTTTCTATCCCTAACAAAGAGCTTTTCTCTGTATTTGTATAACAGGACACAAAATGTGGAAAAGGAGCAAGGACACTTTTTACAGAAGTATTTAATAGAGCTTTAAAGGGGAGGAATCACCATCTGTCCCTGAACACCACTCAAAATGGCAAACAGCTGTTATCAACTACATCTGCACATTGCTTCCAATACTTATGATATCTGAATTGTTTAAGGTTGCTGTCAACATGTTGGGTACTCTCAGCAAATGACTACCACAACACACACATATGCACATACATTGTTCTGTCCAGGAGAATAGAATGGTACATAGCTTGAGATGAATGCTATACATTTAGCTCAGGTTGTAAAGCTGATTGCATAAACAAGGCAAGGTAAGGTTGCTGAAATTGTCCCTTAAAGGCTGACTAAGCTTAAGTGGGCTGAGTATGCAATAGGACAGATAACACACTAAGTACATAGTCATAAATGATTTTAAGGCATATTATTAATTTGGCTACAAGGGCCAGCAAAAGTTCAGTCTCTTTGGTGTCAAGAGATACTTTGATAAAACAGTGTCACAATAGATCTCTATACTTATATATTGTCTTGTTAGAATGTTCAGTTATTGGGGATGATCATTGTAGCCTTAATCAGGATCAGGAGGGATCACTCTTCTACTATTCATATAAACTGATGAGTCTTCAGTTCAGTTCGGCCTATCTCTGTCCTGAGACATAGGAATGGAACTCCAGCAATTAGAAAAGGTTGTGATGAAAGAAATCCGAGCAGAAAGCTGAGAGGGAGTTATTACTGAGGATTCTGAAAATATTATGCACAGCACAACAGACAATGTGTTCTAAAATTAGATGTCATATGCTGGACATGATCTTATTATGAGAGTGAGACAGGATGTTTCACTAGGATGCTGTAACTTATATCTGCCCCAGCCTGTTGTAAACATGCACTAGTAAAAACAATCTTTAAAAAAAAAAAAGTGTAAAGTCCTGAATACCTTCCACTGAATCTTGTCACTGCCATCCCGTCCCATCTGGTTCTCCTCTGGCCTTAGTTGCACTGTCGTAGCTCCTGAGAGACACATATGTGTAGTTAAAATCAGACGTGAGGGCAGGGAAATAACCATGACGGTCTACTTAACTGGTGATACAGATGTTGAAAAATGAAGTAATGGAGAATTGGATTTTTATTTTAACAATTAAATGCTCATTTCTGCTTAAAATTCAACTAGATGTTTACTGGCTTGGAAAATGTTATTATCTAGAGATTCATACACCAAGCAGACATACAAAAAGAGACACAATGTTGATATTAAAGACAAAGGCTCATCCACAAGTGTTTCCAGTCAACAGAAGCTAGCACGACTCTGGAAACAGAATTGGTAGGTACACAAAATCACATACAATCACTTCTCTCACCCCAGTCAGTGTTCCCTCTTCTTATTCTTCCATTTCCTAAATAGCTCATGTTAACCCAAGACTTTGGTAATCACACTTTAAACTATTAGTCATACTTTGGCTCTCTCAGTGACACTCTCAATATAACTTTTTTTAGAAATTTGACAGGTTGTAACTTTTTAACTGGTCATCATTTTTGGACTTTGATTTGTGCTGTATGCGTAATCATGAGTGAATGGGATGCTGTCAACCATGCTTGATGGGATAATACCCTTAAAGGATACTGACTCTCCTACCAGCATCTTTTGACTTCAAAGAGCTCCTCAGCTAGGGGTAGGACATCATATCAACTTCCTCTCTCCATGGTGAGATTTTAGAACTTGTGTGAGTCTTCTTCCTGCTATCACAGGCACTAAGTTTACATGTAGCATACTCTGCTATGTCTGAAAATTTCTGTTTTCTGCATTCATCCACTACCTCCTGGCTCTTGTAATCTTTCCATTCACTCTTCCTCAAGATCCTTGAGACACTAGAGGAAGTGATGTGATATAAATGTACCATTTAGGTTTCAACGTGACACAGTCTTACTGTCTGTTGACCAGTGGTGTCCCTCTGTGTTATTCATCGTCTACTGAAAGAAGAAGCATATCTGAGGAGGATTAAGAAGTGTACTAATTTATGTGTATTGTAATAAATAATTAAATATTGCTTTAATACTATACCTATTTAGCAAAGAATAATAGTACATTCTCATCAAGGGCTTATGACTTGTCTAGCCACAGGTTCTTGGAACAATAATGATAGCAAGTATATGGTTATTTTGTGACTTAGGCCTTAAATCTTGTCAGAAAGTGGTTGATTACTCCTTTAAAATTCCTGCTCCTATGACACCAGTGGGCATATCTTGTTAGGCTAGTCATTGTTGACCACAGGGTTCACAGCTAGGTAATATTGATGGTAACCTTTCTTCTACGGTAGCATGCATAGCATATCCCAGCCTATCAATGCTAGCCAGCAGAAATGATGCTCTTGTATAAGTAGCACCTAGAGTTCTCTGTGTTCTTTGATTAACTACGTGGTGTCTTCAGGTATAGGGTCTTACTGTAAAAAACAACAACTGTAAAGTTGTTGAGGAGAACCAAGTAATGGCAATAGCTTCTAACGTTTTTGTCTTTGCCTCTCAATTGCCAACTATTAGGTCTTATTTATTAGCCTGTGGTGTCTAGTAAAGACACTGTATCCCTGTCATAAGTAAATCAATTTAAAATGGGAGGGGGGTTGTATGCATGTCTGTTTGCGTGCATGAGTGTGCATGCGTGTGCATGCGTGTACATGTGTCTCTCTCTCTCCTCTTTCTTTCTCTCTCTCTCTCTCTCTCTCTCTCTCTCTCTCTCTCTGTCTGTGTGTGTGTGTGTGTGTGTGTGTGTGTGTGTGTGTGTATGGATGGGGAGGTATGTATATGTGTCTGCCCTGGTCATTCCTTTTAATGTTGCTTGCAAGCATATTTGTTCAGGGATAAACACTGTACCTGTATAGCCTATCAGAGAAGATTGTGTGTGCTATAGTCACTAATACTATGTCATAGGTATAATGGGTAAAGACTTTTTGTCTAGGCTTCTTCTTCTTCAATGAAATGATATCCTTCACTATGCAGAAGTTTTGTAGTGGTCTCACTTGTTAATGGCTGTTCCTAATCCCTGTGTTACTGAAGTCCTGCTCAGAAAGTTCTTACCTATGCCTGTAATTTTAAGCATAGCTCTGTCTTTACACTTCTGTCAAACTCAAGGTATTCAGTCTTTTGGTTAGGTCACTCACTTGGTGGAAAGAGAAGGATATAGCTTTATTCTTCTTCATGTAGATATCTGATTTGGCCAACACTATCTGTTAAAAATGCTGTCTTTTCTCCAATGTGTAATTTTGACATCTTTGTCAAAAAACTGTACAGTTATAAAAGACAGTGGACTTATTTTTTTTTTTTGGACCCTTATTGCTTCTCCATTGTTCAATGTGTCTCCTTTACACCAGTGCCATGATGCTTATAGTTCTATAATTCTAGAGTAAAACTTGAAGTCAGAAGTAGTGATACCTTTAGCAGAGTTATTATTGTTGAATACTGTTTTTTATGTTGGAAATGGGTGGATGGAATCAAAACACATTTAATGGGGTTCTCAAGGAATTAGTAAGAATAGTTTTTTAAAATGTGCCTTCTAAGTTGTGCCAAGTTCACTGAGGAGCTGCTATAAGTAAGACATGCCCTCATATGCTGAGTAAATTTATGAACAAGAAGCTGTGGTCATTTGAGTAGACTAAGCCCCCACAGTCTCCTGTGTTTGAATGCTTAGCCCACAGGAAGTGACACTATTAAGAGGTGTGTCTTTGTTGAAGGAAGTGTCTCATTGTGGGGGTGGGCCTTGAGGTACTATGCTCAAGCTCCACCCAGGGTAAAGAGAAAGTCTCTTCCTGGCTGCCCTTTGGATCAGGATGTAAAACTCATGGCTCCTTCTCCAGCACTGTGTCTGCCTGAATGTTGTTATGCTTCCTGCCATGATGATAATGGACTGAACCTCTGAAACTGTAAGCCAGCCCCAATTAAATGTTGTCCCTTATAAGAATTGCCTTGTTCATGGCCTCTCTTCATAGGAATATAAACCCTAAGACAAAGCTGTCACTCAAGTTAATTAATTGGTGGCAGACCTGTCCAAGCCATACTATACTGTGGGGCTTTGATGCCTTCATGAATCATGTGGTGGTTGGTGTGTGGAGATGACGACTAATGGGCAGCAGACTAACACTGGAACTGTGATCAGACAAAGAAACAGTGTCAACATTAAGTTAAAAAGCCTTGGAATTAGTTTGAACAATGGCTATTCATCAGAGAAGTCCGTATTCTTTCCCCAAATGGTCTGTTTTATACTTATTGGGTCATACATTTTCATACAGCTCACCTTTCTCTTCAGCAACTCTCGTGCTTTCTCCACTTTCTTCAGGATTCAAAGATACTCTAGTATTCCACCTTGGTTGAAATCGCTCAACAATGGGCTGACAAAATGAATGTCGGTAAGGAGCTGCACAGAGATTTTCTAACACTTTACCAGATACACCTAGACTTCCTTATCAAAAGCAACTAGATATAAATAGAAGATTATGTACAGGAAAACAAAACACAACATCCTTATTTGTGCTTTCTATATCACATCTGCATTTTTCTTCATGGGTAACTGACTGCAGAAGTCCAGAGGAGACATCATCATGGACAGAAGATTCTGCAGTATGCATTTTTAAACAAGAGTTAACTTCAGAATGCCTGACTAGTATCTGTCACCACATAAACACCCAATTTTTAAACAAATCTTATTATTTTGCTATGACAGGATGGGACATTGATAAGACCTCCATGACCAGAAACATTTTGTGTCAAAGGAAGAAATGTCAAAGGAAAGGAGCCTTTATAATGTAAGCTTTATATGTAATATAAATAATAAAAAATATTAAAATATAATTAATAATAAAAGCCATATGTGATACAAGCTTTATAATGTAAGCTGAAGGATAAACTGTGTACCATTTTAGTTAGTCGTCTTGGGATTAAATACAGGCTAACATTTTTACAAGTAACTGGCTACATGGGCCATATGGAGAAACCCTCCTTACCTTACAGCTACATAAAAAATATAAGACATCCCATGAAAGTTTTCCAAATTAAGAGAGACGTTTTAAAATTACAAGGACATTCATAAGTAATGGCACAAAAGAACTTTAAAGATAAGTTCCTAAAATGTGACCGGCATTGACTGGCATAATTTTGTTCCCTTGATTAAAGAATATATCTGACTGATAGGAGTTACTTTTTAGTGATTTCTATGTCCACATATCCTTCTTCTAGAATCTCCCAAGATTTCTTCTCTTTCAGGGGAAGCATAGATGCCACAATAAGGATGGACTTGTACAGAGAGCAACTTCCAAATGCAACCTTCCTGAAAGGTCTCAGAGCTGAAACCTTTGCTAACAGAAGCTGTAAGGATGCTCTGGTTTCTCCTTTGGCTGCTCTCCCAATGCACAACTGACTCTGTTCTTTCCACTCTGTAATAGGAGGGCACTTAAAAGATACTAACTGGAAATTCTTCAAGGTCAGAGAAGATAAAATGGCCGCAGCAAGGCAGTATGCATCATTGCTGTGCCTGGATAGCATATGTCTGTCACTGTTTCCACACATTACATATACAAACTAAGTCAGGCAAGACTTTAAGTGGAGATTACAAGCTCAATGTATTATAATATTGGGCAAAATCAGTGTGTGGTAGTTTCTTATGTTTGCTGATGTTCATCACGGAAATAATGATAACAGTGGGTTGTCAAATGTGGAACCTGACACCAAATGCTACACTCAAGAAGATGGGGTTCTATTTATTGTTAGTGGGGTCCAGTACACATCCCTGTTCTTATGAAAAACTGAGATAATGAAGGTAGCAAGAGTTCAAAATTACAAAGATATAGATAGATAGATAGATAGATAGATAGATAGATAGATAGATAGATAGATAGATAGACTTTTACTCTCTGCTATGCTGCTGGTTATTAAGATATCTTGGGTGAGTTTTCAGTCATTGAGAGTGAATATCAAAGCATTATTCGGGTACAGTAAGGTTCACTCTTCTACAGTTCCTACTTCATACTACTCAGTCACCAGTTCAAATTTGTCCTCTCTATATACAAGATAAGGTTATAGGAATGGAACTTCAGCAATAAGAGAAGGTTGTGAAAGAAACCCAAGAATAGGACTTGGAGGAATTAGTTACTATAGATTCTGAAAATGTTATGCATGCACAGTTGACAAAGGGTTCTAAAATTAACCATTAGATAATAATTTCTTTATTCTCCAGCACAATGTGACTTGTATCTCACTCACCTTATATTAAATATTCATCATTGAGAAGACTATTAATATGAAAATGTAAAGTTCTAAGTACCTTTTGTTGTTTCTTCTCAATGGCATACGATCCTGTCTGGTCCTCCTCTGACCTTAGTTGGATGGTTGTGGCTCCTGAGAGATACATGTGGGTCGTTAAAATCAGACATCAGGGCAGAGAAATAACCATGACCATCTATGTAACTGAGATATAGATTTTGAAAATGAAGTAATAAAGAGTTGGGGGTGAGGGTTTGTTGGTTTAAGTTTTTATTTTGTTTTGTGTCTGTTTGGTTGTTTGTTTGGTTTGGGGGTTGTATGTTTGTTTTGTTTTGTTTTGGCGTTTCAAGACAGGGTTTCTCTGTGTAGCCCTGGCTCTCATGAAACTCACTCTGTAGAGCAGGTTGGCCTTGAATTCACAGAAATCCATATGCCTTTGGTACCTGAGTGCTGGAACTACAGGCATGCAGTTAAAATGTAAATATATAAAATATCCAATAAAAAAAAGAAAAAGAAACAAAAATTAAAGTATGCGTGATCACATAGGCTTACAGACTCTTGCTATTGCCCTTGTTCATCCTCCAGAGATGGAAGGTAAATACCTGTTGCTGAAAGCACCAAGCACTTCAGGACCCAGGGTCTCCTCTTGGACAACCCTAACCAACAACTCAATAGATGATTTCTCATGCCTAATTTTGATGGTTTTGTCAGGAAGTTTTTGTCTCTTGAAGATAGCATTGTCAGCCCAGATGAAAAATAGATATGTATATTTTTATGAAATGTTTTATATGCAAAATATGTTTATATATTTTATACAGACTTATATGTTGTTCTTTTCAAGCAGATAGCCAACAGTATGCTTCTTTTCAGACACCCTTACTGTCATTTTCGCCTCCTTCCTGTGTATTCGTCCCGTTCCCCTCCTCTGACTAGAACTTCTGCACACATATCCATCACATCTCTGATCTCTGCTGTTCTTCCTGTCCATTCTTCCCAACCAACCTCTGCAAGCTGGCTCAAGGTTTAAGGACCAACACTGACTTGCCTAGCAATATCCTAACGGGAGTTTTAAAATGTTATGAATTTTGTGATCAGATCAGCAGCACCCCAGACTGTGCTGTTGCCTAATGCTTTGAGAGCGCTTGAGGATGATCATGACCATGGGATCTTCCATTCCAACTCTTTTCTGCCCTGCAAAACCCCCAAGCAGCCTGCACCACAGGTACGCACTCTCCAATTCCGCGGAGACTGGTGTCCTTGGGTTGTTCTGAGTAGAGAACAACCCTGATCCTGTAGAGATTGCACTCCACTTCGTCTCTTAGAGACTCTTTGATGCTTCTGTTTTATTTTTTCCTATATTTCTAATACAACTCTCATTTTGCAATGAAGCTCTCACCTGTATACAATGACCTCATTTCCCACTGCCTACAGTTCTTCCCATTTAAATCTGTGTTCCCTCTCCCTAAATACCCTTCCATTTCCTAAAGTTTCTCATTTTAGATAAAACTCAGATGACTTTGATCCTACTTTTGCTCCCTTACCAACATTTCCAATGTAACTTCCTTTGGAAGCTTTGGAAGAGATAAAGATTAATGTCATTTACCACTTTACTATTTTAAGTAAAACGAACATGCTGAGCAAAAGGTGCCTGTATCTTCCTCTTTTAATGAAAACTCTTTCAAATGACTTCTTATTAACAATGTCCTCACCTTTCTCTGGAGCTGCTGCTGGATTGTCTCCACTTTCTTCAGGATCCATAGAGGTTTGAGCACTGCATCTCCATTGAAATTGCTCAAAGGCAGGCTGTTAAAATGAATAACCATAAGGAGCTCTGCAGGTTTCCTAACAACTTTCCGAATATTTAGCTAGACTAAAAGCAATTAGATATAAATAAAGGATGAATGTACAGAATGAATGAATAAATAAATAAATAAATAAATAAATAAAGTGACAAGATCCTTATTGATGCTCTCTTCATAATGTTTGCACTTTCCTTCATATGGTAACTGACCACAGAAGTCCAGAGGAGACATCATCACAGACTGAGAATCTGCACTGCACATCTTTAAACAAGAAGTTAACTTCAAAATACCTAATTAATGTTTTCAATAATCACAAAAAAATCACTAGATTTGAATAGGCAGTATGTGTGTAGGCATGCATATACATACATATACATACAAATCTTATTCTCCTTTTGCTGTCCAAACTAATAATGTTTGCAATAATCATAAAAATAACTTGATTTGAACATATCTATGTATGCTCATACACATTATCATTGGTGACATTGCTGAAAAACTCCCATTTGCCTGTCTTTGTTAGGGCTACTTTTTCTATCTTATATATATTTTACTGCATGTCTAATGTTGTTTTCTTAAGTACCAGAAGGTATTTGGTGGGTCAGCTGTAGCTCTAACTTCATTCTTCATGCCTTTTTATTTTTATTTTTTGAGATGATTCTTCAGTTTCCGCTTCCTATGCACTAAGACTAAGTCATAGATCTATCCTTTTAATTTCAACCTTAGAGCTGAATGCCTATCCCAGTGTATTCTAACACCAAGCAAAGTCTGTGTGTAACGTTTTGTTAAATTTGCTGATGTCCCTTACTGAACTAACAAAGAAATTAAAAGTTATTGCTATTAAAACATAATACCAGAGAGCCCTGTCTAGAAGATAATGTTCTATTTAGTTTTGGTGGGGTCCAGTGTACGTCCATATTCTCATGCACACCCAAGACCATGAAGGCAGCAAGAGTCCAAAGAAAAATAAAACCTTACCCTTTACTATGTTGTTGCTGTTCTTGGGTGAATTTTCAGTTATTGGAAATGAACATCAAAGCATTAATCGGGTTTGGAAAGGTTACTTCTTCTACAGTTCCTACTTCAAACTAATTAGTCACCAGTTCAAATTTGGACTATCTCTGTACCAGGTAAGATGTTATAGAAATGGAACTCCAGTGATAAGAGAAGGTTGTGAAAGAAATCCAAGGATAGGACTTTAAGGAGTTAGTTCCTGTGGATACTGAAAATGTTATGCATGGCACAGTTGACAAAAGGTTCGAAAATTAACCATTAGATAATTATCTCTTTATTCTCCAGCACATTGTGACTTGTATCTCACACACCCTGTGTTAAATATTCATCACTGAGAAGACTCTTAATATGAAGATGTAAAGTTCTGAGTACCTTTTGCTGCTTCTTGTCAATGGCATACCATCCTGTCTGGTCCTCCTCTGGCCTTTGTTGGACTGACATGGCTCCTGAGAGATACATATGTGTAGTTAAAATCAGACATGAGGACAGTAACCACTACCATTCATCTATTTAACTGGTGATGCAGATGTTGAAAAAGTAAGTAATGAAGAATTAGATTTTTAATTTAACAATTAGATGCTCGTTTCCGCTTAAAATTCAACTAGATATTTACTGGCTTGAGAAATTTATACAATTATCTAGAGTCATATACCAAATACACACATAGGAGGAGGTAGAATGTTGAAGTTAAGCACATGTGTTGAAGATGCACACACAAGTGGTTCCAGTAAACAGAAACTAACACAACTCTGGAAGTAGAATTGGTAGGTACATGGACTCTCATGAAGTCACACCACACATTCTCTACCTGGGGAGAGAATTGTTCCCAGGCATTTCTTAATCAAATTACAGCTTCTTATCTCCTTCCTGTCTGAAATACTTCTGCTTTTTACTTCTTGACCAGCTTCTTCCTCCGAATAAAACTCAGTACAGTATCTCCTGTCTTCCTGACGGCATCCAGTTCGTATGTATGCATTTAACCACCTTAGAGGTTTTCTCAGTTTTCAAAATTTCATTTTCATTGAAGTTGCCAATTATTCCTTTAGATTTAACTCCTTTGCTCATGGCCTCATGATGACAATCATCAGTCGTATAAGTACTGTCATACTCTACTAAAAGATCCTTTCTTGAGTTTTTACTAGGTTTGTGCTCTGAGACTTGGCGAATGTAGAGAAATGAGACAATGTTAACCCAACACAGGTATTATCTGAGGTGACTTATAAATGCTGAGTGTATGAAGATAGAGAGGAAGAAAACACAGGAGTGTGTGTGCAGGGTGGGGGCAGAGCACAGATGTTTTGAATGCAGGAGCAGAATCACATGACATTAACTTACTCGCATGTTTGACTGGCCACAGCTGCTTCTGTTCAGCTACTGTGAAGAAAACCTAAACCTTCAAGACCCAGTTTTCCAGTCCCAGTGTTCTTCTGGAACTGAGGCTTACAGGATACATGGTGATTTCTGATTTTAGGCTCTCACAGTCTGATGCTCCTGTACTATCTTAAAATATTTCTCCCTATCTTTCTATTACAGTTACCCTTCATTTTATAAAGAATTGATTTGCATACTCTCCCCTATACACACCTGCCTGGCTCCTTTCATTTAATCCCTGCAACTTTGTCTATTTTAGTCTTTTCTTCTTCTTTTTAAACGCTCTTCCATTTCCTAATACTTCTCATATTGAATAAAGACATTAATATTTCCAATCACATGTCAACCCTCTCAGGGAAACTTCCAATGATGTAACCTCTGTCAGAGGCTTGAAAAAATTCAGATTACTGTCAATTAAGACTAGTTTTTAATTCATAAATCTTAGCTGGGCAATTGTCTTTGGTGAAGAGAACAGCTCCATTTTCCTGTTTTTAACAGGCATCCCTTGCTATGACCACTAATAGAGTTCTTACCTCTGTATTCAGCATCTCCTGTGTTTTTTACAATTTTGGGGGAGCCTATTGACACTCGAGCATTCCGTCTCAGTTGAAGTCTCTCAAATATAACCTGCTAAAATTAGGATCGGTAAGGAACTGCACAGAGATTTTCTAACTACTCTCCAAGAACGTCACAATTTCCTTTCATAAAGCAACTAGATATAAACAAAGTAAGCATGCCCTTCAGAACAAGCATGGATATATAAATATATAGTAGATAGATAGATAGATAGATAGATAGATAGATAGATAGATAGATAGATAGATAGGTGGATGGATGGATGGATGGATAGATAAGATAGATAGATAGATAGATAGATAGATAGATAGATAGATAGATAGATAGATAGATAGATAGGTAGGTAGGTAGATGGTAGATAGATGATAGGGGGATCCTTAATATGTTTTTAAATCATGTCTTTATTTCTTCATGCAATGACTGAACAAAGAACTCCATTGATTTATGTTTTTACTTTGTAAGTAGTTGGAATTTGAGCAGAGATGAAGGATTGTGCAAGAAATCTAAGGATACGGTTTAGGGAGTTAGTTACCATAGCTCCCTAAATCAGCGTATACTGCACAACTAAAGAAGAAGAGGAATGTTAAATGCTAGATGATGGTCTCATTTCTCTTTAGGGCTGTGCAGTGTCAGAGAACCCCTGCCTTCGCCAGTGAGAAGAATCTTGGTTTGAAAATGTAAACCCCTGAATACCTTCCACTGCTTCTTATAACTGCCACGCCATCCTGTCTGTTCCTCTGCTGACCAGAGTTGTTCAGTTTTGGGTCCTGACAAATACATACGTGTAGTCAAAGTCAGTCAAGAAAGCAGTGAAGGAAACACGATCGTCTACAGAACCATAGACACAAAATTTTCAAAAGGGGAATAATAAACTGTTGAACTTTTATTTTGCAATAAAATCTTCAAATAAGCTTGATATTCAACCTGATGCTTTCTGGTTCAGGAAATAAATGTCATCATCAAAAGCTTTGTGTATCTTACAGACAGTAGGAGTCACAGTACTCAGCTCTTTGTAAGCACATTAGTATTTTAATAAACAGGAATGAGCACATCTTCAGCAACAGAACTGTCAGTATGATTCACACGTGCTCACGGGGCACACTTTGCTGTACTCGCTAAGAGTAGCACACCACGGATAACCTAGGCATATTCTTGGTCTGCTGAGCCTCTTCTGTGGTGCTTGCATCGACTTGTATTCAGGAGTTTGACAAGTCTTTCATTACCTTAAGACTCATCATAATAAGTTAAATATCCCTCGATTCTGTTTCTTTTTCCTTATATAAGTATGGGCTGGTTTCCTCCTGGCATCCTTAACACTTCATTTGTTTTTCAAATGTTTTGTTCCCATTTGAAGTATAAATTGTTTACTCACATACCTAAGCATTTTATTTCTGGGATAGAAAACTTTTTATAAAAAAATTGGAAAAAGGAATATTTTAGTTAATTTTCTTTGTAATTACTTATTGAATTTTACTGGTTTCTGGCTCTGGAATTTAAGGAGGTGAACAAATATTGCAGCAGTGCCTTCACTCGGTATTGTTTGGCTCATCTCTTAGTGAGTGGGTTCAGGGATATAGTGACCAGGATGGTAAAGTGGCACATGAGGCATACTGAGGGAGTCACAGAGTTTCACCTTGCAGATAGGTCTGAAAACAATGCTAGGGTTGAGGGAGACATTACTGTCTCAGCAATGCATGAGAAGTTGGTAGAGACAGCCAATAGCTGGGAATGGAAGGCTGAGAAGGAGGCAGGGAATTAAGATTTACAATAAATGTTAAGATGCTTAGACACTAACATTGAAAGGGAAGATTCGTTTTGACTTTCACAACTGAGGCAGATCAACTCAAGATCTGACAAGGACAATATTTCTGAGTGGCATGTAAAAAAAACTGGAGACAAATTATTGAGTAGGATGCAAAACTGACAACTCTTGAAATCCTGAACTCAAGAAAGGTTTCAGAACCTTTAGCTAGTCTAGCTCGGGAAACTCTTTAAGAAAAAAAAAATCATTACAAGAGTGTATAAAAAAAACTAGACACTGATACTGTGTAAGCGTGAAACACTGCGTGAGCCACACGAAATGACTGGAGGATGTCTGTCTCCTTTCATCCCTTTTCCTACCTACCTTGGTTGGTGGATTTCATTTATGATTTCTCATGAATGTGTTCTTCTTAAAGCAAAGTTCTCATTAAGAAATTATAGGATGGATGGGTTTCAGTTCCCTCGCACTGTATTCAAGTGAGGCTTTAGGGAGAACCCTAAACCAATTCGTGTTAACAAAAATATGATGAAGGCCAAATCAGAAGAAAACTCATCCAAAATATGCGATTCAGTTTCACGTGGATTTGGATTTGCTGTTGTCAGTAACTGTGCTTGCAAGTAATTAAAACTGTTCTATAAAATATAAAATTAATTCTTAGGGATAAGCAAGACAAACTCCTTTATCACATTGCATTACGTAAATTCCTGTTGAATCCATACATCATGATTGACTAAGGCCCACTGACTTAGGTAGTACATTAATTAGAACACAAATACATAAAGAATACCTATAGACTGTTTCCACAACTGACCTAAATACACTCCTTATTTTTACAGACCAATTCTTTAGAGTTTTATTACTTCTTCTTTGAGATTTTTATGCAACCTGCTCTCATTATCCTCACCCCCAACTTCTCCCAGATCTACCCCTATATACCCAAATTTGTGTCCTTTTATTTAAAAAATCAAGTTTAATTTCTGCTATCCATACATTCTTGGATATGTGATCTTTTCCACAGGAGTACATACTCAGGCTTCACTCTACACACACACACACACACACACACACACACACACACACACACCTCTTCAGTTATGGGTACATCCCCTCTGCACACTGAAATATGGTCTTCAGTTTTCATGGGTTTCATGCACTTATGTCATAACCAATGGGAATTAATATGCAAAGCTCAAAGGATCACTTGACATTCCTGGAGGAATTCTCACCTCAGCCTCCCAATTAGCTGAGTGTACATGCTGCACAGACAGCTAGTGAAAAATGATGTATTTTATATTTTGTGTATCCTGATCTTAGAACAACTAATCACTAGGAAATTTACAGATTCCAAAATTGAAATTCAAGTGAGTTGATGCATAGCCACCAAAGTGCGTGAGTGGTAACTCACAATGATGAAAACCAATTCTTAACTAGTAAATACCTCTCATTTTTATCTAACAATGCTAAAATGCTATTTGTATTTATTACATTTAATCCTTTCACCAAATTAGAGAATTATTTTGTAGGGACATTTCAAATATTCATAAGTACTTGCTTAATGGAAATAACTTTTGATTAATTTACCTGCCAAGAATGATTTTTCCTGATTCCGTGTTGAGTTTTCAGTTGGTACAAAATCTTGCTTTTCAATGGAAGCCTGGTTTGGAATAAGATGTTTAGTGACTCATCTTTATGTCATATATTCACAAGTTAAGGATACAGAACAAAATGTAAATTATTACCTTTTCTTCAGGATATTCAGTGGGAAAGCCTGAAAAAACCAGAGTCATATGTTAATTGCATCTTAACATGACAGGATCTATTAAAATTCCACACGGAATTAGCATGGAAAACAGTTGTCATACTTATTATTGGGAATATTTCTTTTAAGACTAGTGTTTGGTTAATCTTCACTTTGTTCTGTTATGGTCTGATTAAGACATCAACAAAGTAAAAATCAAGTACAAAATGAAGTTTTAACTTTAACTAAAGGAAACTATTTTTAAGGTGAGATGATTTCAGTGAGCCCAGCTAAATGGAAAAGACTCTGACAGCAATGCCTATGTTTCATTCCTAATTGATGGAGGGAAAGGTGACCTCTGTCATGAGATGGCGTTATTTAACCTAGACAACGAGCAGTAGTGTGATACAGCATACATCACCAGTCAAACATTTCAGAATGAGAAACTGTTCTTTCCATACTATTAATTCAGGAAGCAGAACACAGTCATAAAATCCAGGGAAACACTCAAGTCTTTCCTGTTGTTGTTAACCAATTTGATTAACCTGTATAGTAACAATAAGAATAATGATGCAGAAAACATTCCTCCTTTGTTCATATGTATGGGTTATTATGAAGACAACCTTTCCTTCTCCACTCTGGATACAATACCCTACGTTTTTCAATAAATATTTCTCATAAGATATGAGAACCTAAGACATAATACAATCCATAATAAGTTAACAGTAATAAAATGGGATTATCAAATAAAAATAAACTGATTTTTCCCAAAATAGTTAGCAGCTACTGATCAATTGTCTTCACAATCCTTATAACAATCAATATAACGCACAATCCTAGTATGATTTTTCCCCAAAAATTGCATTGGTGTGTTTGTTATATTGTATGATTAACCAATTTGCTTCAAAATTATTTTCTGAGTTACTGGGATTTAAAATGTGTAAAATTGTGTCAGGGATGAGTAGGCCTTCAGAAGAAATCCTGATTTGACTCCTAGAGACAGAGTTTAGAAAGACTGAGGAAAGATGCGGGGTACGAAAAGCTAGAGCACAGAAGTATGAAATACCACAGATGTCAGTCTAAAGACAGCAGTGATTGAGGGGTTCCTGACCTGCTGTGTGGTAGAATCACTGAAGTGGTACTCGGTCATGGTCAGAAAAAGCTATAAATATAGTATTAAGCAGGAGTCAGATCATGATGCCCTTACCCATGTGAAGCTTAAACTTATGAAGTGCAATCGTAAGGTGCATGGACACCCATGTTTGAAATTGTACTTCACATTAATCTTATCTTCCTACATAGCTAATTCCCTTCCATTCTCTGAAATAGAGATTTACGTTCACAGTCCCTACGCAGCTAAAATATCATTTCTTCATGTACTTCCTATGCTCTCTAATGTCTTCATCTTCATTTCATCGCCCCTACTTCTTCTCATTTTCTAATATTCATCAACTGAAAGTAATAATGTAACTCGTCCCCATGTTTACTCTCAATTTAACCTGTTCTGCCAATTCGGTGAGATAGGTAAGTTATTGCCATTTACTATGCCTACTGTGTGTTCCCACATGCATGTATGTATGCTCATGCTTATATGGGAGAACACGGTGTGCAGGTGCACAATTGTATGCATAGGCATGGAAAGGAAATTTTAGGTGTCATCCTCAAGAACACTGTCCACTCCTTTTACATCAGAGTCTCTCATGTCCTGGAGCTCACCAATTAACATAGACTGGCTAGTTAGTGTGCCCCAGGTATTCTCTTGTCTCTGCCTTCCTACAAGCATATATAACTGTGCCTTACTTTTTGTGAGGGTTCAGGGGTTCAAACTCATGTCTATACTTAAAATGTAAAAACATTACCAACTGAGTGCTTGCCAAAGTCCCTCCTCTTAAACCAGTATAACTTAAATATATAGTAGGCTGATTTGTGGGTGGGTAGGAGAATAACTCATTCCCTCTGTCTTAAATAAGCATTGTCAGATTGATTTTTAAAATGTTAGTGTGTGTGTGTGTGTGTGTGTGTGTGTGTGTGTGTGTGTGTGTGTTTGTGTAGGGGTGTAGATGTGTAGATGTAGGTAGGTAGATGTGTGTTTTCTATTAGTTTCTTAGTTTCTACCTCATTGACTCAAATTTACTCTTTCCCTTTTAGCTGCACAGCACACCAGAGGTTAGTTGGCCTGTAAACTACGGGTTGATTCTCCCATCTCTCCCTCCCATTTTGCTGCAGGTGTGCCCCCACCTTTTCACATGGGTTCTGGGGATACAGCTCATATCGTCATGCTTGAGTAGCAAATGCTATATTATATGAGAAATATTACTGAGCCTCTCAAATGGATCTTTAAATATATATATATATATATATATATATATATATATATATATATATATAAAGTTCTTACCTTTCTCTTGGCCAATTATGACATTTCCTCCTCTTTCATCCTTAGGCGTGGGTAACTGTGCAATGCTCTTTGGTTGAGGCTCCTTAAACACATTTTTAAATCAGTGGCAGTAATTAGTTGTATGAAGATTCTCTAATCTTAAAGTTCTCAAAACTTCATTTCTATTTTAAAATTAATTATTTAAAAACTAAAACTAGCATGAGTGGAAAGATAATTTTAATGAAGGTAGGAAGAAAGGAAGGAAGGAAAGAAGGAAGGAAGAAATGCACATCATTAGAAAAATTCATATTTAAAGAAGGAGACTTGAGTTAAGTCCCCACAGCTATTTATTGAATATCTAAAAAGATTTTATGTGACCATGACTGCATATCTTATGTTTCAAAACCATTTATATTGATAATATCAATGAGTAAGCAGATGTACAGGTCTCTTAGCCATTTATGATATTTTCTCCTCCTTGCATTTTTCCTATGAATAGATATGTCACTTAAATATATATTTTTTAAAGTAGCATTTAAAATTATTTACATAGAGATCACCAAACCCTTTCCAAAATGGTATCTCAATTCCTAATTTTTGAATTAATTATAATACTGACAATAAAAGGCATGAATAAAAGTGAAATATTATCAAATATATTTTCTTAATAATTTCTAGGTTTTCTCTTCACAGTTTCCATGCATGTACACTAATCGTGGAGATCCAGAAGATTTATATTCATAGTCTATAAAAAAGCCAGTGCGCATGCTTTAATGAGGGACAAACTTCAGAAGACCAATATATTATTCCCTTGAAGAATGATAAAAGATTTTTACAATTTAGGGAAATTTTTGCTTTATGATACCACTGTTGATGTAAAACATTTCCAAAGACAAGAATGTTTTGTACTATGAAGAGACTTCAAAGTACATTATGGTGAGTGTAATGGGGCCTTGTAAGTACTTCCCCATTTAGGTGTCCTGAGCAAAAATTTATAAAGAAGAAAATTAGTGACACAGAGTGATAAATTAATATGGGATTTTTCCCATAGGTTGTCTAAATAAAGGCAAATATATCATACAAGGTTGTTCCCCAATTAAAAGAGAACTTCAGAAACATGGCAAACCTCACCAAGAGTGAACACATAAAAACTTGTTACCTCTGTGAAATGTTAGAGGTTCTTACTTGTGCAATGTTTTTGTTTTTGTTTTTGTTTTTGTTTTTGTTTTTCAAGACAGGGTTTCTCTGTGTAGCCCTGGCTGTCCTGGATCTCACTCTGTAGACCAGGCTGGTCTCGAACTCAGAAATCCACCTGCCTCTGCCTCCCAAGTGCTGGGATTAAAGGCGTGCGCCACCACCGCCCGGTTCTTGTGCAATTTATTTTCATATAATATGAGAAAGTAAATGGTTACAGTGATGGTTCTGTTACTCTGAGCTTCCTGGATAACCCAGGATGTTACGTCTCAGCCAGTGAATAGACGTGATCTCTTCTCTTCTCCCACATGACTTCCACACAGACTTCCAGCAGCTCCCTCTCCCTCCTCCCATTCACATTCAGAAAGCCTTTTCTCTGAGTGCAGGTTCTGCCCCCAGCACCATACTCACACTTGAAACGTGCTCCAACCAGACAGTATGTGGATTCTCCACCTGGAACACAAATGTCATTTTCTCATTACTTGTGTTGCTGTTGAAATACTGCCTATATACTATATGACACATTCTACATTTGACAGCCTTATACATATTTAATACTGAAAACCCACAAATTATTCAATAAGAAAGCAAGTAAAGTGTGTGCAGAGATGCCTCTGGTACTACATGGTCTATCCCATTAGCATATTCTTTCAGTGGTTTTATACAAACTAGAAACCTGCATGGTGTCATATATTCATGTGTTCTTTATCCATTCTGTACAGCCCTGACATATTCTAACAACCAAGCTAAGTTAGGAGTAATATGTGTTGTTATGTTTGCTGAGTCTCTTCCTTGAAACAAAGACAAAAAAATAAGTTTGAAACTTATTCTTCGGAGGATAACACCAAAAGCTACATTCTGTAATTTATTACTCTCCTTCTAGGTAATATGACTTCTAGAACTATAAATCCTAGGCTCTCACATAACAAAGACACCGACTACAACTAGAGAACCAAATGATGAATGGAAACTTTAAGCTGTGTAATACTGATTAGCAATAAATAATATATATATTGAGTCATTAAGATAATAACTCTTTAGCATGAATCAAATTCAGGAGAAATTGCTGTTATATGGCTCAAAATTTTAATTTCTTATACATTTCAAATGAACTGTCTTTAACATGTGAATACAATAAAGGACTGAAACACACACACACACACACACACATACACACACACACACACACACAGATCCAAGGATAAGGTTTATCTTCTATCACTGTTGATTCTAAAACTAGTGTATTGCCTAACTACATAGTTGAGATTAAACAGTAAATCACAGTCACCCGGTTCTCATTAGAAGTCAAAAGCAATTTCACATGATCTATGGGCTCAACATTTGCTAGTGAAAATCTTAAAAAGAGAATTAATTTAAATACTTAGTTACCTCTGAACGTTCCTCTTCACTGTCATCAAGCCACTCTTGCTCTTCCTCTGATGAAAAGTTTTCATCTGGTTCTGACAAATACATATAATTAGTGAAAATAAACTACAGAGATAGTTTGACAAAATGGTAGGCTTTCTAATAATATAGAGAGAAATGCTAATAATTAGCAACAATCCAAAAAATGACTCATTCATTCCTGATTTAGGAACTTTTATGTAGGCACACCACTGGGGAGGGGGGGAAGATTCTATCAATCACCACACAGCTACAAACCCTGCTACAACAGTGACCGGCCTGCATGGTGTACTGGTACAGTAGTGACACAAATGTTATGAGATTAGCCAGCCACTTTTTTGAATTGGGGTTAAGGCCCACTCCATGAAATGGAACTGCTAACGAGTCCAAGAAGCTAGGGTTAGATAGGTCATGGGTCTAAAGGAAAACACTACTGCTGCTACTGTTCTAGTAAAGAAACGTGCGATAAAATGATTCCTGATAACCTATGGCATAACCATAGGTCAGTGCCTCACTCTAACCCTAACTCTAACCCTAGTTAGAAAAGCTTCTTCTTTATAGTCGATGACACCAACCCAGAGATCCTTACTAGACAATGAGCAGAGTGAGAGCTATTGGAGCACTCAGTCCTAAATGGGGTGTCTTAAATCAAACCTCTCCCGCTCAGAGTTCAGGGATCTATGCACAAAAAGATATAGGAAAATTATAATTAGAAGAGCCAGAAGTGGTGGGTGACTCCAAAAAAAATCTTCTAGATATGATGGAACTGATACACATTCGAGCTCACAGGGACTGACAATATGCACAAGACGTGCACAGATTCAGACCAGACAAAATCCCAGCACTGAAAGATTAAGTGGACACAAAATCCCACCCCTAACCAAGAAGCTATTTGCAGCTGATACCTTCTGACAAAGGGAAAATCAGTCGCTCAAATGGAGTAACAACCATACTCGAGGGCAAATTCCATGCCCAAGAGTAGTTGGTGAGCACAAAATAAACTCCATATTTTTTGGTGTGTGCTTTTTGTTGTTGTTGTTGTTGTTGTTTAATTTGATGTGGTTTTACTTGGCAACTGTTTTGTCTTATAAATTTTCCTAATTTGTTTATTTTGAAATTCTCTCTGTCTCTCTCTCTTCGTGTGTGTGTGTGTGTGTGTGTGTGTGTGTGTGTGTGTGTGTGTGTTTTAATTTTGAGAAAATGAGAACAAAAAGTTGGGTGGGTTGAGAGGTGGAGGAGATCTGAGGAGATGGGGGAGGAGAAAGGCAACATGCATATTTGGAAATAAGGTACATTTTGCTGTAGACATCAGAAAAATAGATTTTGTTTCTTAATCCATAAGCTAACCTGTGTCTTTTGATTGGAGAATTGAGTCCATGGAGATTTGAAGTTATTTTTGAAAGGTGTGTGTTGTTTGCTAACTGTAGTTGTCATCATTGCTGATGTTGTGGTTTGATGTTTGTGTTCTTAATCCCACAATAACTTAAGAAATGCAAATTATTCTAATTTTTAAAAATTTAATTGCACTCATTTATAAGTGGATATTAGCCCAAAAGCTTGAAATACCCAAGATACAATTCACAGACCATATGAAGTTCAAGAAGAAGGAAGACCAAAGTGTGGAAGCTTCAGTCCTTCTTAGAAGGGGGAACACAATAATCACAGGAGGAAATACAGAGACAAAGTGTGGAGCAGAGACTGAAAGAAAGGCCATCCAGAGACTGCCCCACCTGGGGATCCATCCCATATACAGTCACCAAACCCAGTCACTACTGCAGATGCCAGGAAGTGCTTGCTGACAGGATCCTGATCTTGCTGTCCTCTGAGAGGTTCTGTCAGAACCTGACATACAGAGGCAGATGCTTGCAGTCAACCACTGGACTGAGCACAGGGTCCCCAATGGAAGAGTTACAGAAAGGAGTGAAGGAGCTGAAGGGATTTGTAACTCCATAAGAAGAACAACAATATCAACCAATCAGACCCCACACACACACCCAGAGCTCCCAAGGACTAAACCACCAACCAAAGAGTACGCATGGAGGGACCCATGGCTCCAGCTGCATATGTAGCAGAGAATGACCTTGTCAGACATTAATGGGAGGAGGAGCCCTTGGTCCTATGAAAGAAGGTTCAATGCCCCAGTGTAGGAGAATGACAGGAAGGGCAGGCGGGAGTGGGTGGGTGGGTGGGGGAACACACTTATAGAAGCAGGGAAAGGGGAGGTGGGATGGGAGGTTCCAGAGGGGAAACCAGGAAAGGGGATAACATTTCAAATGCAAATAAAGAAAATATGTAGGCCGGCGGTGGTGCCGCATGCCTTTAATCCCAGCACTTGGGAGGCAGAGGCAGGTGGATTTCTGAGTTCGAGGCCAGTCTGGTCTACAGAGTGAGTTCCAGGACAGCCAGGGATACACAGAGAAACCCTGTCTTGAAAAACCAAAAAAAAAAAAAAAAAGAAAGAAAAAAAAAGAAAATATCTAATTAAAAAATGAACACACCAACAGTAGCACAACTGAAAATCAAATGGTGTCACTTTGGACACTGCTTTCTATGTGTCCTAGTTTGCTTTCTGTTACTGCGACCGAGCAACCTTGGAGGAGGGACATCTTCCAGGTTATACTTTCTAGTCTTACTGGTGGAAGAAGGAGCTGAAGCAAAGGCCATGGAGGAAAGCTCTTTACTGGCTTGCTCAGCTTGTTTTCTCATTACAACACAGGACCATCTGCAAAGGGGTGGCGCCAATTCAGTCATTAATCAAGAAAACGCCCCTGCATTCTTGCTTGCAGGCATATATGACAGAGGCACTTTCTCAACTGAGGCTTCCTCTTCCTCAGTAAATGTAACTTGCATAAAACTAACAAAATAATTAATCAACCAAGTTCATCAATAAACAGTATGATGGGCTACAGTGTAGCTTGCTAATATGGTATGTGAGTAACATATGTGTGACTTCAGGGTCATTCTCCAAACCGATCAAAATAAACAAATGAGAAAAATAGGTAAATGTGTCAATGTTGTAAGTATAAGTTCTTGAGATATTTTCTACACTAAAGAATATTAATAACAGAGGCCAATGTAAAAACTAGAAAGTATAGCACATATCATACACAGAGAGGAGGACCTATTACAGACTTGGTATCATATCTGATTAAGGATATGTACTTTAATTAATTTATACTATAAAAATAAATTCACTTTTAATAATAATAAATCAATGGGTACACTGTATTTTTTACATTGTACTATTTGAAGGTCTGATGGTGCCTTGTCTTTAATTTCAGCCCTCTAGAGGGAGGTGCACATAAGCTTCTGTGAGTTCAAAGCCAGCCTGGTCTATAAAAGTTAGTTCCGGGACAGCTGTAAGACCCAGTTTAACAACAACAAAAAAGCTGTATATTAGTTCCAGCTACAGATTCCTATGATAATGGACTAGAGTCCATTGGTTAGACCACAAATTATATCAAGACATATTGGTCTGAATAAGGTTGAACTCTACCATATTTCTTACTGGGTGTATGGCATCAAATAGACCACAGCAGATAAGTCCTGGAAGACAACACTTGGGTCTCAGAGTCTTTACATCACTATTAAGTACCTACTAATATAAACAGTATTTTCACTTAGGTATGTTCAGACTTTGCAACGTCCTCAGACTTTTACACACTGCAGCTATTCCATAAGAAGCATAGTGATTCTTAAAGGGGAGTGTTAAAGAACTGAGATGTACAAGGTGAAATAATTGTGTTATAAACTTCAAAAGATTATAATAAGTTACTGAATAAACTATTTTGGGAAAGATAATGCATATAGGGACAGTTTACTTATATCAAATTCTCACGCAAAATTGAAGAGTATAAAAAAATTAGAAGACCATGCATATTTTACATGTTTTGAAGTATAATTCCTAGAAAGATTGCAAAACGTACCTATGCCAAATGTTTTTACTTCTTTCTTTGCTGGTGCTTCACATGGAATGGGAGTTTTCTCTTTGTCCGAAGGCTGTATGGGTTTTAAATTGAGACATTTAACAACCGTGATGGAGCTGGATAAGTGGCTCAGTGGCATTTGCTGCTCAACTGAGAACCAGAGCTGGGAATCTGACACACGTGTAACAAGTCAAGCAGTCACTAAACACATGTAAACTCGAAGGGATCCAGTGACCTTTTATGACCTCAATACATGTGCATAGGCATATTACAATTATGTACATGTATGCATACATTCGGGTGGGTATACAAAAACAAATACATCTTTTTTTTAAATTGGCTGTTGTTTATTCTGAATAGTATGAATTTAATGATGCAAGATAAAAATCGAAAACTTATTACCTTCAGTTGAACATATCTTTCAGGAAAGTCTAAAAAAGCCAGAGACATAATTGTATGTAAACATGATAAAGTCAAACATACTTTCAAACTGAATTACTAGCCAAAGTATTCTTGACGGTTAGCTTTCAAAATGTAAATTTCGGTTTGGGGAAGGGGCACATCTTTTGTTTTTCTCTTCTAATTGAATAAAAAACTAATTCCTAATTGTTGGAAAGCAAAGTGAGACTATAGTTATGGGTTGGTATCATGACTTAAAAAAAAAAATTCAGCTCTGACTGTAGAAAGTCACAGAATGACTCTTTAAGAAGATGATTTAGTATCAGTCATGACAGTGATGAAAAAGAATAACCAAGTTCACCAAGTGTGATAGTTTGGAAGCTCAAAGAAGCCCCAGTGTTTAGAGAATAGTAGAGTCATTGCAACAGAGTTTCTGAGTCAATCACTTTGAATACACTCATGAAAACTTGATAGTATACAGAACTGTTCATTTTTGCATGTGCGTGGACTATTTTTTTAGCACGGCATTTCTGTGCTTCCTCTAGTTTTCCCATCTTAAAAATTCATACTGAGTACTTTGGAAATGGTGTGTGAACCTAAGCCACATGCTTGGAATAAGACATTTTAGTGCTGAAGGACTATCAGTGTTTAAATCAACCCAAGTTTTACAGGAGACCTGATTAGTAATGGGCTACATACAAAGTATAAGCCGTATTTACACAAGACACAGTCTTGCTATTACAAAATGGAAGCATGTGTGCTATGCTTTTAAAATGTAATTAGTTGTATGTATCTTGTTAGTTACCACTGGGTTATATGAACAACCCCCTTGTCCATAAAAAGCTGTCATCACAATGATGTCCACACTTCTTTCACACGTATCCCACTAAAGGCAGAAGGTTGATGGATCCCTGGCCTTCGCTATCTCCAAGTTACTGAGTGGAGAACTGAGTGCCTGCCACACACCACAGTTTTCCCATTCACTTTTCTCTAACAATCTATAGAGGAAAATATTTCAGACTTTAATTTTAAGGGAAATATATGAATTTCCTGTGAAATAGGTTGAGTTCTCTCAAGCTCCTCATCTGTGACTCTGAATGTACATGGGCTTTTATTTTCTACTTGGTTCCCTCCACCTGGTTGGCTCTTCTAACAAAACATCTCCACACCATTCACCTTTTTCCTTTCCATTTTGACATTTTAAATGGATAAGTCTAACAACTTCTCTTCCTCTCAATTCAACAATAGTAACCTCAGACTATGGAATTAAACCTCATGAGAAATTCAAGAGTATTGTTCAAGACATGGGCAAGTTATTTTGTTATTTTCCTCTCTGTTATTTTCCACTGGTCAGAAAACAGTGATAAAGGATAGTAAAATCTCGGCTTTCCTCTGCCCCGGATGTGCACTGACTCACACCCCACTGGTTGTTTGTGACATTTCATTACAAAGTTGTCTGTACATTAGTCACTATGATTCAGTTTTGAACTCTGGCAGCATCTGCACCATCTGACAACTTCAAAAGGAGGACCAGAGCTTCTCATAATAATTAGTATCCCTCTCAACGAACCGCCTATGAAAGCTGTAGAAATTCATATCACTATGAAGTCACTCCATATTTCGATAATATAACTTAATTTGTTTTAAAACCTAAAACCTAAAGTGATTTTTCCCATAAGGTCTCCCAAATTGAACTGACATAAGACACCATAACCCTTAGAATAGGCTTTTGCCATTTCTGAACACTGTAAATATAAACTCACAGAGACTGTGACAGAATGCATTACAGAAAAATTTAGCATGGAGAAGGTAAAGTGAATACAGAGTCCCACCTCTAACTAAGGAGGCATTTGTGATTGCTTTTGCTGGAAGAGGCAAATCAGTTTTCTTCTTGGCAAGGACCTGGGTGTGTCAAGTTCACTCCAGGAGAACCCCGATGCCCGGAAATAGTTGATCAATGCATAAAGGGTTCCATGGGTTTCCTTTTTCTGTTTGTTGTTTTATATGGTGTGTGTGTGTGTGTGTGTGTGTGTGTGTGTGTGTGTGTGTGTTCTTTTTTGTTATAGTTTGCTGGGCTTTACCTTTGAGGTTTTCGTTTGCGTTTTGTATTTTTGAGAGATGAAAGGAACATGGGTGAGCATGAGGTGGGGAGAATCGGAGAGGGCTTAGGGGTAGGAAAATATGATAAAATATATTGTACGATAATTTTGACAATGATTTGTTTAAATGTAATACAAAATAAAGAATTCTGTCATTCTTCAACACTGTAATAAATAACCCATGTTTTCTTGTACCTGGTGTTCTTACCTTTCTCTTCTATGGTACCACTAAGAAAGCATCAACACTGTGTGTAATGAAAATTATTCAGATGGATGGCTTACCACATGCTCAGGCCTCTCTGTTGTAAACGAAATGCAAACATTTATGTCCAGGCTGGCCGGGAGCGCTAATCAGTCCAGTTACCCAGAATTTGTACACTCAAGTTCGCACACTAGTCTTCCCATGTACCTGATACTATTATTCATTTTCAAAAGTTTTCTTGCATATCGTTTTCTATATACTCTTGCTTCAATTCTCTTTATTTGATTCCTGTACTCTTACTTCTTAAATTTTTAATTACACCAATTTACTTTGAATGTATATGTGTGTGAATATTGTATGCTGTGGGGTGAGTGTGGAGATCAGAGGACCACGGCCAGCAGTGGGTCTTCTTTCCACCATGGGGGTTCCTGGGTCTAACTCAGCTCGCCAGTCTTTACAGCCAGTGCCTCAGTTTACCGAGCCATATTTCCTGCCCTTTTCTGTCTATCTTAATCTTCACTACTGTTTCTTATTCCCTAAAGTCCTCATACGAAGAAGAAAACTCATAATTTAACTCAGCGCTTGGCATCCTCACTGATAGTCTCAATTTAACCTGCTCTAAAAGCATAAAATATAATTATTGCCACTGAAAAGATCTGATTCCTTAATAATTACTTCAAAAGTAATTTCCTTTCACTGTGAAGATAACTCAGCATCCCTTGTAACCAAGCATATTGTCAAGTAATGTTTACAGATAGGTAGACTCCTTACCTTCCTCCTCATCTTGGATGCTGCTGTCACATCTTTGATCTTCAGCCAAAAGCAAATTGCCAATGCCCTTTTGTCAAAATTGTTCAAAGATATAATGTTAAAATTATTATCAGTAATGAGTTGCACAGAGTTAGTAAACACTTTCTCAGAAACTATCTCAATTGTTTATTTTTAAAATAATTCTATTGAAACTAACAGAAGCAAAATTGAAAAGCTAAATTTTAGTAGATTCTCAAAGATATTTTCTAAGCACCATTAATCTTACTGGGTCTCCAGTTATAAAAACTGACAATGGAATTTCAGAGGAGACGCATGCATAGGCAATGGAAAAGCCAATGTTTATAATTAAACATGAAATTAATTTCAGAATATCAGTTATCTTCATTCCTCACAAAATTATATTTTGATAATCCTGTATATCATCAAATTATGATATATATGCCAGCTGTACAATGCCATTACTTAAAATTCAAATGGCATCAATGTTTTTAAAATCTAAAGAAGATATATGAAGTTGGTTCAGAAAACACTTTGGGGCAGTACCTCCATTTGTGATTGAAGTATTAAATGAACCATTTGGGCACATTTTTTACTGATGACAAAGCTACTTGCAAAAAAATTACTGATGTTAAATTTTTTTAGGTTATGATTCAGTAAAAACATATAAACAGACCACCTATAGGTTTTTACAAGCAAAACCGAACTACAAAATTACAGCAATCTTTAATATAATGAAGAGGAACATGGTTTTCACTAAGCATGAATAAGGTGCAAGCTGCTTATTTACACTCTGTGTTGTCTGTGCAATGTGAGAATCAAAATAAGAACTGTGAAGGTAATATTCCATCCTGCTTTGGTGAGAACCATGAAGTTCCAATCTAAGTGACGTATAGATATAGACCACTGCTCTCTCTGCTCACATGCCCTCTTGCCTAGAGTTTGTCATGCCTCTTTTTTGTGTTTCCTTAAATGGCATAGACATAATCCTCACAGTTTTCAAGATAATTTCCTTGGGGCCCATGGGAACTCAGAGAGACTGAATCAGCAACCAAAGAGCATGCAAGGGCTGGACCTTGATCCCCTACACATTTGTAGCATGTCTTCATGTGGGTCCTCTAACAACTAGAGTAGAAGCTGTCTCTGAACCAGTTGCCTGCCTTTGGATCCCCTTCCCCTAACTGAACTGCCTAGCTGGGACTCACTGGGAGAGGATGCTAAGACCTATGGCAACTAGATGTCCCAGGGTAAGGTAGTACTCAAGGGAGGCTTCCCCTTAACTGAGGAGAGGGAGAGAGATTTGTGAGATTCCTGAGAGGGGGCAGGGCATGGAAGAGAGAAGGGACTGTGGGCCATGATTTGGGAAGTAAAATAAATGATTGAGTGAATTAATTAATGAATGAAAAAATTACTATAAAGATAATTTCTGAGCAAGCATTTCGAGTCTCACTCTGACACATGCATCAAATACAACACTCATTAGCATTCTGTCGTCTATTCATGTCAACTCTTTTCTTAGTGAGGAATTCTACACATGATGTTCATTAATTATTTTGGCAGTTGTGCCCATACACTGTAGGATATAAATTCATCCGCTGTGTTCCGCATTTAACAGCTTAGTGCTGGGACTAGAAATTATTCAGCATAAAATGTCAGCAGGAAACAAAGCACCATTTGCTGCATCTCAATAGCACATTCTGCTAAAAATCCATATAAGTTATAAATCCATATGATGGCATGCATTTGTGGAAATATTCGGGGCTATCTACAGCCACTATATGTTGTAATGACAGGTAAAGTCAGTGCACTGCAGTACGATGTATGATGAATTTCTTTACTGCATTTTTTTAATTTGCTTGAGAAACACCAAAATCTCCACTCTGGAAGGAATCACTGTCTTTATAGGTAATGGTATTAATTATACACGTCTATTCTCAGAGACAAATAAGGACATTTGTGACTAAAATAATTAACTGAAGCTTTTTCCTCGGCAGTTCTAATTGGTAATAGGCAACATCAAACTTTGGATCACTACAAAGTTTAGGTCTTTAGAATGAATCAAATTCTGAGGTTATGACTCTGACATTGTTCATAATTTCTACTACATAATCATAAGTCTCAAATATGGTGTAACTTTTTAAATATCAAAAATAATAAAAAATATTTTTACTCTCATATGGTTCCTGGTACATTGTTTACCAAAGAAAATGTTCTTTAAAGGTTTTAACTCAAATATCCATGTACCTGTCTTTGCATATTTCTGCTATCACACCATTCTTGTTCTCCTTTTGATACGTTTGTAGTTGGTTCTGCTGTAATATAATTAGTTTAAAAGTTATTTTTAAAGTTTTATAAAAATGATGGTTTTACAACCCATCCCAATGGACACACCTACAAAAGAATCCCACTCCTAAGGCTCAGGGAACATTGCAGGAGAGGTGGGAAAATGGTAAGAGCCTCAGGACCAGAAGCTGTGCTGAGACTGTGTCTTGTCATCAGATTCCACATCAACATGGCTGCCTAAATACGAACTGAGCAAAGATGACACCACTGAACCTGCCAAGCTGGAGAGAGGAAAGCCATCAACCCTACACAAAGCACTACAGGCAATGAGGAAAGCTCAAGTAGGAGAGATGGTTTTCCTGAGGGTAGGGCACACCAGTTGGTTGTCCAGAACTAAGTGGTCAGCCCTGAAAACATACATACAAGTTATAAATATCATTATACAGACCGAACATATTCATATATGTACATGTATGCAATACCAATCAGTGAGAAACGGGACTATAAAACTGAAGGGGAACAGGAATTTTGGAATAAGCTAAAGGAGAAATGTTATAATTATATTATGATCTCAAAAGTAAAATAAAATTTAAAATTCTAATATATATTTACAAATGAAGAACATACATGCAAACACCAAAAGTCTCAATACATAGTATAGACAGAGGGTAGAAGTTATCGTGTTCAAGTTCTACACAAATTTCATGGAGTTATGCACATATTCCACTAACCATAAAAGAGCACACTTTCACAAGCAGCATTGAAAAGCCCATGGAATCAAAGAAGTCATGCTGGACACTGTTCTCTGCCTTGTCAGAATAACACAGTAAGCACCAGTAGGCATTTGTTTCAGTTGTTACACTTACCTTTCCATATCATGTTCTATAAAATTCTTACTTTATCACTAACATACAAAACCACTATGCCCAGATTTTGACAGTTATTTTCTTCTTCTGAAATACAGTGCAAAATATATAAAGTCTTCCTTGATATGCTTCTCTCTTTCTAGATGAAAATGTGCTGTTTTCCTTAAGGCTACCTTAGACTTTGTTGACTGCAACATTTCCTTACAATTAAGTATAAAATGTGGCTTCACATACCAGACCATTTTGCTCCTGAACTTGGTGAAAATTTGACTTAAATTTTGTCAACTCTATCTTGACATCATTTTTATTCAATAGTTATTTATTGAATGCCTACCCTTGTAATTGATAATGTTTAGGCAAATATTTCAGAGAAAGACTTTTGGAAATAATGGCTGACTGGAATCATACATAGTGGCTTAAACACACAAAGAAATCCTGCATAGGACCAAAAAGCACAAGTGCATAAAATGTTTAGCAAGCGAGTTAGTGACAGATGTCTCATAATATATGGAGAACTGAAAAGACATTGCCAGCTAGTCAGTAATATTAGACATGATGATATATGTAAGAAAAAAAGATGTTAGCCACAAAAAAGGGGGCAGATAGCATTCTGATTATGCAAACTTCGCTTAATTTTGAAATGTATGGCCATTAATGATCAAACTAAAGTTGATAAGATAGTTCACTCTAAATGCAGGTATTCTTTTTTTTTTTTTTTTTTTTTTTTGGTTTTTTGAGACAGGGTTTCTCTGTGTAGCCCTGGCTGTCCTGGAACTCACTCTGTAGACCAGGCTGGCCTCGAACTCAGAAATTCGCCTGCCTCTGCCTCCCAAGTGCTGGGATCAAAGGCATGCACCACCACCGCCCGGCAGGTATTCTTATTATTCTTATTAATAAGAATGACTGTGTATGAATAGGGAAGAATAAAATTATTCAACACTGAATATAGGGAATATTTTCAGGTATTGTCTATTAAATTATTAGAGAATATGACATAAAATATTTTATTGAATGAATATAAGTATAAATATGATACCATGAAACTATATTCTCATCATTATGGGCATCAAATGAGATAAAAATGAACTGTATATAGTGACTGGGTTATTTGTTTAATTTGTCTTTCTCTTTTACAAATTTCTATCTCAGGAACTAATCAAAGAGCTTTCAGAAGTACCCTACTCTCTGTGTGTACTAAGCTCATGAAGAAACAATATTATATGGTAGAGTTAAGAACCATATTGTGAACCTCGGTTTCAATCCTACAAGAATTTAAAATAGTCTACATAAAAATAGTCTACATAGAGCCAGGTGGTGGTGGCGCACGCCTTTAATCCCAGCACTTGGGAGGCAGAGGCAGGCGGATTTCTGAGTTCAAGGCCAGCCTGGTCTACAGAGTGAGTTCCAGGACAGCCAGGGCTACACAAAGAAACCCTGTCTCGAAAAAAACGAAAAAAAAAAATAGTCTACATAGTAAATAAATATCAAACACAAGTACCACAAGATACGGACAGTAAGAAAAGAACATAGGTTCTGCAAAGATAGATCAGTGGTTTAAAATATTTGCTAATCCTGCCAAAGACTGGAGTTTGGTTTCCAGCACAACCACCTAACACTAGATCCTAAGGATCTAATGTTCTTTTCTGATCTCCATGGTCACACATACACACACACATATATGTACACATACATGTAAGCAAACATTAATACACAATGTGGAGAGCAACAATACCAACCAACCAGAGCTCCCAGGGTCTAAACCACCAGCCTGGGAGCACATAGGGAGGTGCCCATGGCTCCGGCTGTGTATGTAGGGGAGGATGGCCTTGTCGGGCATAGGTGGGAGAGGAGATTCTTTGGTCCTGTGAAGGCTGGATGCCCCAGAATGAGAGAATTTGAGGGCAGGGAGGTGGGAGTGGGTGAGTGGCTGGGGGAACATTCCCATAGAAGCAGGAGGAGGAGGGATGGAATGGGGGTTCCTGGGTGGAGGGGTAATGGGGAAAAGGGATAACATCTGAAATAAAATATCCAATTAAAAAAGACAAAAAAGAAAATGAAAAAAATATATAAAAGATAAGTAAATGAATTTGAATTTTGAGTTTGTGTGGCCTATTATTAGAGACCTTCTATAATACAAGATGATGTTTCTATGTGTTAGGAAAATACAGCTTATCAAGTTATGCTATATGAATTCTTGCTATGGACCTTCTACCATAACAGACAAAAGGCACTGAAATTAATTGGTATGTAAATTGGTAGATACAGATAATCAAAGGGCTGCATATCTAAGTTCAACAAACGGATGTAGTTGGTACTTCTAATGTGCAAGAATATGTTATATACACCCTGGGTTGCCCCATACTCCTGGTTTCATAGGAAGTACCTGGCACAGCATCCCAGACAGCTGAGCACATATGTGAAGCACTGCAACCCCACTCCAGCAACACAAAAATAATTTCATTGACACCAGATCCTTCTATGAAATTATAGGAACAAAGGCATAAAAATGAGAAGAAAATCGTTTCAAATATTTTGAACTACTTAGTTCATAAATTATGGCAAAATTCACCTGTGAGGAAGGATTTCACTGTCTTTGTTGCTGATACTTTGTTTGGAGAAGAATCTTCCTCAGTTGTAGGCTGCACGAACTTAGATAGAAAATACAGTAGTTCATATATCTCATGCAGTGAAGTTAATAATTCAAGACAAAAATATTAGATGGATTACCTTCCACTGAAGTTGTTCAGGGGAATCTATAATGCCAAAAAGACATATGATCAAGTATGCATAAATATGATAGAATCTACTCTATTTTTGTCTAAGATTAGTATTAAAAAGTAATCTTCATGTTTATCTTTTGAAATGGTTACTTTAAGTTTTGATCTTGATAGGATTTTAGTTTGCTTCCTCTGTCCTAGTTCAGTTATGAACATTGGTATAAGTCCCCTCAAAAACCCTATTACTACATCATAAACATAAGTATTTTCTTATTAAGGAACGTTTTCTGAATTCATAGGGTTAGACATTCACTTACAAATGATGGTTCATGGGAGCATTCTGTATCAACATAAACATGCACGTGTTTTGAAGACTGCATTTCTATATTTTTCTTCTCTAGTTTACACATCCTAAATTTTTAATATTTCAGCTTACTATTCAGGAGGCGTATGAACTTGAGGTGTGTGAACCTGTGCTACAAACAATTCACAAGAAGTACTAAAAATAAGAGTTGTCCAAAGAAAAACTACAAGTTTCATTTTAATATTTCAATGTGATGAAGTCTCTCGTTTTTTAATCACTTGTTTCAAGTTTACATTTTCCTTCTACATTGTGCACGTATTTTTGTCAAAGTATACTCTGGATAAGCAGCCTTTACACTCTCCTCTTATGTTCTTTTGAAGGTCAAAGTTCCGTTCCTCTCTGTGACTGCATTTGTACAACTATGAGCTAAGCCTTCTTGAAATACTTAGATACAATGAAATTATTAACCCACACACCACACAGAATTAATTAATTAATTGTTGTCTGCCCTCACTGTGTTCCTTTTTCTTTGGCTCAGAAAGAAGAGCAACATGTAGGCTTTCCTTAACTTCTGTTGTAATGTAAACTGTTACATAAGAGACCATTTTAATTCTTTAGAGAGGAGCCAATGCAATTGTGTTTTGAATATGCAATGTTCCTCATAGCCTTGTGTTTTTGAACACTTAAGAGACACTGGTTTTTGGAAGGTTATTGACTGTTTAGCGAGGGGAGCCTTGCTGGAGGAAGGCTTTGAGGTTTGATATCCAGATCTCACATCCCATTCTCTCTTTCTCCTCCCATCAGGATTAGCCAGGTTCCTCTTCCTGCCAATGTGTCTTCTTTTCCTGTTTCCATGTCCCTCTCACTGTGATTTACTCTAATCCTCTGGAATTAGAAGCCCCAAACAAATCCTTTCTCCCTTAAGTTGTTTTCATTGGGATACTTCCTCATGATAACAGAAAAGAAATTAATACAGAAATTGGTACCGAGAGTGAGCCCATTGCTGTGGTAAACCTATGTGATTTGGGGGCTTGGCTTTTGTTTTGTGGGGGAAATGTGGATGGTTTTTTTTAACTTAGGGAAGAAAAAGTCATTGAATATTGTAAACGGAGCCTAATATGCCATTCTAGTAAAAACTCAGAAGATAGTAATGCTGAGAAGAACTTGGGCAGAAGAGACATGGTTAGTGGGGTTTTTGAGGTGAAAAAGAACCATATCAAAAACTGGTATAAAAGCCATTTGTGTGATAATTGACAAAGGGTTATCAGCCTTCTTCTGGTAACCTGAGAATTGTCAAGAAGCTAAACAAAAAAAATAATGAACTAATTTCTTTCATAGAGGAAACTTTAAGACAGCACAACATTGGGATTGTGGCATGGTTGCTACTCTTATACATGTCTCTAATGAAAGATGGCAATAAGTGAGGCACAACAAACTTTAACAATATATTATTTTGGAAAGGAAAAGACCACAAAAAAGCTCTACAGTTTTAGCCCAGTGAGTGAGGAAGGAAGGAAGGAAGGAAGGAAGGAAGGAAGAAAGGAAGGAAGGAAGGAAAGAAGAAAAGGAAGAAAAAAAGAGGTTACAATTGTTAAAGATATTAGAGTCCTCTAAAAGAAGCCTTATAAGAAACTAGGCTAATTTAAAACTGACAATGACCCTCCACCTCTGCCCTCTTGAGGGCTAGGATTACAGGCCTGTACTACCACATCAAATTCAAATAATTTTTTAGATCTGACACCCTCACACAGACATAATACACGCAGACAAAATATCAGTGCACATTGTAGTGGGAAATTTTCCCAAAAGTTGGGAGGAGCTAAGGTGGGAGGAGTAAGGAGAGGAAGTGGAGAAGGAAGAGGAGGATCAAGGAGGAACAGAGATGTAGGAGGATGAAAAACCACACTTGTATCAGGAGCAGTCCTGGATAACAACTTTTATCTAAGTTAGTTAATTGTGAAACACCTCTAATTGTGTGAGCATCTTGTTGTTGAGCATTACCAAACATATAAAGCCTTTGGTTAATCATTAAAATAAATAAATAAATAAATAAATAAAGTGATTTACCTTCCTCTTGGCTTTCTGCAGAATTTTCTCTACTTTCATCATTATCCATGGATAAATAGTCAATGTCCTTTGGTTGAGGTCCTTTGAACGCAGCCTGCTAAAATTAGTATCGGTAATGAGCTACCTAGAGATCTTCCCTTTCCTATCCTGTACTGTTTTAAGGACGTTATTTACAATACAACTGGAAGCTAGTGAAAATTAAGAAGAGGAATAAATCCCTTACATGTGTCTTCCAAATACAGACTACATTGTATTTTAGGATCTCTGACTGTGTAAACTAGCCAGGGAAGTCCAAAGAAAGATAGTAAGGGACAGAAGGGTAGCCAAGGTACATGCTTGAATGAACAATTAGTTTATAAATACCTAAATATTATTTGCTCCTCAGAAAGCTGTGAGGGCCTTTACAATAATCATTTTTTAATCTGTTAGGGGAATTTGCAATAGCACTGTGCTAAATGTTTGAAACCTTTCCAATGGCATAAGTGTCTAAAAAAGAAACCTATGAGGCTTCATAGGGTATGATGTTGAATACAAACAAAATGCTGTCATAGAGGCTCCCTTTGGAATTAAAGACATAAATATTTTATAACAATTTTTTTCTATGAAAATAATCAGTTATATAAAATGGTGAAAATGTGAAAAAAAACTGTTTAGGATATATTTGAGTAACATGTAAATACTACTCAAGATAGTCTATGCATGCCTGTCACAAAAAAAATATAACAAGCATTAATTAAAAGTAGAGGCATAAAAGCATTTCTTCTAGGTGCATAAAACATGCCAGTTTCTTATTTACACAGTTTGCTTTGGATATATTGTAAGCTGTAAGGGAACCATGACAATGGTACTATTTCTTCATGCTTCCCGGCCAGTGCAGAATCTTGAGTTCCAGTTGGGTTACAGATGTGACCCACTGTTGTCTTTTTCCTCATGTTATCTGATGCCATTCCCCATAATCCCTTCTTTGTCCTTTTGTCTGTAACATCAGTTACATCACAAAAATTTTATTGGAATAAATTTTTTCCTGTCATTACCACACCCAACCTAAATTCAAACCCTTTCAACTTAACATTACACAGTCTCCCCACATAAAACATCCATATCATTTTCCTATGATTTGCTCTTTCCATATTTGCTCTTAAAACTACTGTCTTCTACCATACTCCTATCCCCCACCTCCACCCTTATCTAATAATGCTCAATTATCTAATAATGTTCAAAAAATTATCACAAATTAATTTCAAATTATTTAAAGTCCAAATAATTGAAAGTTATTCAAAGAGGCACCAAACACTTAATAGCTATATTACAAAAGCTTGAGGCTTTCAATAGTTTTGTATAAGTTATAAAACCATATGGTAGCACACACATATGTTCTGTGTACTGTGCTGATTCCTGGTATAGTTTATGTCAAGAAAGTCAGTGGGTAGCATGTTTATCATACTATATGGTTTTATGCGTTGAAACAGATGTAAGATTTAATACACTGTAGCGAGCACAGTTTTCATTCCTGAAGGTATGATTTCTTAACATGCACTGGCGTTGCTCACTTCTCTTCTACCACAATAGATGCTGAAGATAGAGAACCAAAGGAGGAATTGAAACTTAAAGCTTTGAAATAGACAAGTGTTTCAAACATGAGTTAAAGAGATCTTTTGAGTAACTGCGGATGACAATACATAAAAATTAAATAAATTCAGGAGCAAGCACAGCAACATCATTCATAATTTTGCCTGTTTAGCCAAAAGTATCACAACTGATCGATCTGTTTAACATGTAAGGAGCTTCTAGGTTTGGAATGCAAAGATAATGAAGAAAGTGTGGAATTAAATCCAAAGATAAGATTTTCCTAAGCTGTGTAACTTGTAAGGTATTATATGTTGCAAAAATTCTGATAGACTAATAAAGTATTAAATTGTAATAAAAGTTTTAAAATAATTTTAAAATAATTTTAAGTTTTTAAGTTGTGATCTATTGATTGTCAAGAGCAGCCTGAAAGAACTCGTCATGTACTACAGTATCATCTACCAAAAATAAATTATGTTAAACAGAAATTCAAATCTAAATACTTATGTACCACTCTCTGATTCTTCTCATGACCATAGGGGCATTTCTGATCATCCTCTGGTGTCACTTTTACAGATGATTCTGCTGACAAATCCATATAGTTTATTAGAACACTCAGAAGACTTTTTTTGAATGATAGACAATGTACCTATAAAATATTCAAGGTAACACAAACTGAATTTTTAATTTCTTAGTTAAAAACTTCAGTTAAAATTAAGATTATTTGCGTATTTACTGATATAGAAAATTCATGTAATTACAAACAGCTTCAGTATATCACAAACACAGAATCAATAGATGATATGTTAAAGCCATACCTACATACTAGAGTCCATTTCCAATTATTCTACCAAACATACATGAACATATTTACAGAAACAAAACTAAAAAGCATGTGGCATCAAACAAAACCACATTGAAATATATTCTCTACTTTGTAAGCATAGTTTGAGTGGTTAATTTACTGTTTTCTTTAACTAATTACTATCCCTACAAAGCCTCATTCTGTGAACACCCTGCTCATTAAATCTGAATTATTCTTTTATGTGATGCTTATACAAGCTACTTTTTTCACTTAAGGCTCAGTGTAATATTTTAAAATTTCTCTTTTGTTGTTTGTGTAGTAAGATATAATTTGCTTTCTGTAGTATGCTGGTGGCACTTTTCATCATATATCACCACTCACTCATGGACTAGAGAGTAGTTTTAACTTCATCTTTGTACAGTCAAGTCTTTTGTTTTACTCGATGGTTGTTTATGTAGTTCTTAGTAAGAGCTGGCCTTGAAATTTAAGTCATGAGGAAAAAGTTTAATGGATGAGCTTCAGAAAAATCAAGCCTGATTTGACCCTTTAAAAGTAAGCTTAGGTGCTTCCTGTCTGGGCCTAAGCACTGAGCAGATCCCAGGCAGCAGCTCTGCCCCCAATCTCTTAGAACCCAGAAAAAGTGGGGTTCCCAGGTGCTCTAACCCTGGCATTATCTTAGGTAAGAAGACAGCAAAACCTGCCCCAAACAGGGAGTAACTGGAACCCACTAGGATCCAGGAAGTCACTCCTGGCCCAGAGTACTGAGCAGATTTGGGGCCCCAGCTCTTACCCCAGTAGTAACACCCACCCCACACAGTTCTGATAAAACCAAGATAAAGACTGGAAAGACAGGCTCCAGTCAGAGACAGGGCAGGTAGCACTAAGGAGATCCAGATGGTAAAAGGCAAGCGCAAGAACATAAGCATTAGCAACCCAGGGTACTTGGCATAATTAGAACCTAGTTCTCCCACACAAGAAAGTCCTGAATTCCCCATAGTACTAAGAAAGCAAGATTCAGATTTAAAATTGCTTCTAATAATGATGATAGAGGACTTTAAGAAGGACATAAATAACACTCTCAAAGAATTTGAGAACACAGGTAAACAGGTAGAAGCCCTTAAAGTAGAAACACAAAAATCCCTTAAAGAATTATAAGAGAACACAACCAAACAGGTGAAGGAATTGAATAAAACCATCCAGGACATAAAAATGGAAGTTGAAACAATAAAGAAATCACAAAGAGAGACTACCTTGGAGATAGAAAACCTAGGAAAGAAATCAAGAGTCATAGACACAAGCATCACCAACAGAATACAAGAGATAGAAGAGAGAATCTCAGGTGCAGAAAATACCATAGAAAATATTGACACAACTGTCAAAGAAAACGCAAAATACAAAGAGTTCTTAACACAAAATATCCAGGAAATCCAGGACACAGTGAGGAGAGCAAACCTAAGGATAATAGGTATAGATGAGAGTGAAGATTCCCAACTTAAAGGGACAATAAATATCTTCAACAAAATTATAGAAGAAAATTTCCCTAATCTAAAGAACCAGATGCTGATAAACATACAAGAAGCCTATAGAACACCAAATAAACTAGACCAGAAAAGAAATACCTCCAGTCACATAATAATCAAAACACCAAGTACACGAAACAAAGAAAGAATATTAAATGCAGTAAGAGAAAAAGGCCAAGTAACATATAAAAGCAGACCTATCAGAATTATACCAGACTTCTCACCAGATACTATAAAAGCTAGATGCTGGACAGATGTCATACAGACCCTAAGAGAACACAAATGCCAGCCCAGGCTACTGTACCCAGCAAAACTCTCAATTACCATAGATGGAGAAACCAAGATATTCCATGACAAAACCAAATTTACACAATATCTTTCCACAAACCCAGCATTACAAAGGATAATAGCAGAAAAGCTTCAATACGAGGAGGGAAATTATACCCTAGAAAGAGCAAGAAAGTAATTCTCTTCCAACAAATCCAAAAGAAGATAGCCACACAAAGATAATTTCACGTCTAATAACAAAAATGACAAGAAGCAACAATCACTGTTCCTTAACATCTCTTAACATCAATGGACTCAGTCCCCCAATTAAAACACATAGGCTAATGGACTGGATACATAAACAGGGCCCAGCATTTTGCTGCATACAGGAAACCCGCCTCAGTGACAAAGACAGACTCTACCTTAGAGTAAAAGGCTGGAAAACAATTTTTCAAGCAAATGACCCTAAAAAACAAGCTAGAGTAGCCATTCTAAAATCTCCAGACCGAGAACACAAAAGGAGGAACTCATGGCTCCACCTGTATAGGTAGTTGAGGGTGGCCTTGCCAGGCATTAGTGGAAGTGGACAGCCTTGATACCTGAAAGTTCGGATTCCCTAGTGTTGAGGGATTTCAAGAGCAGGGAGGTGGGAATGAGAAGATGGTGGGAGCACACCCCCATAGTAATTGGAGGAGGGGGGATGGGGTAAGGGGTTAGGAATCAGTGGAAGTAGAGGGCCTTGGTGCCTGAAAGTTTGGATTCCCTAGTGTTGGGGAATTAGAGAGCAGGGAGGTGAAAATGGGAGGATAGTGGGAGTACACCCCCATAGAAACTCCCAGAATTATATGGATTAGACATGACAGAGGCAGGCCGCCAGAGGACTAGATTCCAGAATTCAAACAAAAAATTATCTTGATACTAAAATTTGTTTTGAGAATTATATATTGCAGAATATACAGTCTTGGTGTATCTACTTATCAAGTGAGTGGAGCAGAACTGCTCGAACTTCTGATGTCTTGGAATTGCAGCTGGATGCAGTGAAGACACAGACGTCAGAGGCTTATCAATTTACTCTTCCCCCTGCCCCTCTTCTAATATTTCAACACCCATAATCAGCTTGAAGAAGTTAATGAAGAGTCAGTGCCCCTATTCCCTGAGCTTGGGGACTGAGGTGATTAATATTGGGCTGTCCTTCTACGGAAACGTAGTGGTTTTGTTGGAACAGGGAGGATTAGCTAGGATTTATTGCATAGCCATAACTTATTCATAGAAATATGTATAATTGTTATTAAGATGAAGTTATAATTTCTTAAATGGTACAAAATTTACTTTGATTTCAAATTTAAGGTTTCCACTGGTATGAGCTTCTTATTGATATAAAGTGAGATTAATATTGTTACTCTCATAGGCATTGTGCCTATATAACACATTTAAGAATACAAGGCTTAGACCCAGTCCTTCCTACTCATTATTGTAACTTAAATCCTTGTAAATTTGATGGCAGGATCAATGTTAAAAGCTCTAAATGTGGCCAGTTGGGTGATGGGGCACACCTTTAATCCCAGAACTCAGGTTGAACTCAGTGAGTTCAAGGCTAGCCTGGTCTACAAAGTGAGTTCTAGGACAGCTATGACTGTTACACAGAGGAAACCTTGTCTCTAAAACATTTTTTTAGAAAGAAACAAACAAAAAACTGTAAATGTGGAAGCAGAATCCATTTTACTGATATGAGTAAAAAAATGAGGGATATAGCTTAAAAGATAGAAAGATACAAAAATGGCTTGTTTATTTGAAGATTTGCTGAATAAACTCATGAGCAAATAGAAAAAAAATGGCTTTAACATATCACAGCTTTTGAAAGGGTACAAGACTAAACACAGATCCCTGTACAATAGACTCTGCATTATGGTACAAATGAAAAGTGAAATAAATTAAATAAGATGATTACCATTTTGTCTTATACATCTTGTAATTCTGCTAGAATTCTTTACAAATGCAGGCTCATCTAAAAAGGATACAATGGAGTGTTATTGAGCTTACAGATATGGTATAAGAATAGACCATGTGAAACCTTGGTTGGGCTTTGTATAATAAATACCAAGTCAATTCAATAATATGGATAACACAAATAGAGTTTCTAATGACTATTCTAGGAGACATTCAGCCATTTTCTCTAACATAGAATATTAATTATATGCATAGGCAAAAACTGGGGAAGATATTTCACCATGCTGTGTATTACATTAGTTCCTACTGCAGTCCTACCTAGTGCCACAATTAAAAACTCTGAGAGAAAAATGAATTAAAACACACACTAAAGAAAACAGTGTGTTAAAAATAAAAGCATAATTCGAACTTGGAATAGGCAATAACTAGTAATTTAGTTCATACTGTAAATGTATGCTTCCCCAAAAAATATTTTACTCAGTCTTCTAAGTAGTTGACTTTTCAACCATATACTATTACAAACAACAGTTGTTTTCAAGCTATGCAAATATCACCGAACTTTTATACCTAGCACAACTATTCTGTAAGAAAAGCAAAATAGCCATATTAGTATACCAAGACACAAAAAGGGAAATATCTGTGTTAGAGTTAAAACTTTTAAAATATTATTTTAAGCAACTAAATAACTTCTTGTAAATAATGAGACTTAACAATGATAATTTAGTCCCTTAAGTAAAGTTCTTCCATCAAATTTGGAGAACAGAGACGTCAAAAACAAGAAGACTGTAGGTTTCATGATTTTAAATCAGTTTTCCTACATAAATATGCATTGTAAAAGTTACCTGCACAGTGTGATTTTGCTTGCTTAACTGGTGGTGCTTCTCTTGGAAAAGAATCTCTCTCTTTAATGGGAAGCTATATAGGTTTTGAAAGAAGATATTCAATAACAATTGTGTGTTTCAAACAGTATGATTTTAATAACCCGATAATATATAAACTTATTACCTTCAATTGAACACATTCCTTAGAATAGTCTAAACAAACCAGAGATGCATAATTAATAATATGAAAACCTGACAAACTTTACCACACTTTCATAAAGAATTACAGTCAAAAATACTCTTTGTGGTTAGGTTTTAATGATTGCACTAATTTTAGAATTGTGGCAAATTTTTACATTTTGTTTTGTTCTTGAATGAAATATCTACTGAAAACTAATAAACTACACCATTTTCATTGAATTTGACAATTTTTAAATTAACATCATGAGTTCAGTAAATATTTCTTTTAAAAATTTATGTGCTTTCATTAAGGTGGCATTTCTAATGAGTGGAGAATAAATTGTTTCTAATATTTCAGGATGAAATCAAAAAACCAAGATAATATTTCAATGGTCAAAACTGATTATACCATGGAACAGACTGCATCTTCAGCAATGAAATACTTTACGGTCATTCATTCTAGTGTTCTATGAGAGTTCATCATATCCTTTTAATCTAAGTCATAAGCAGTTACCACTTTTCAGAGGGTATCAATTCTTTTTCAAGATTGTTTCTGAATTTATCTCCATGGTGATTCACTTGTAGAAAGATTTCACATAGAAAAATTGTTATTTTTATACCCACTCATGTTGACTATATTCTTGTATTGCATGTTAGATTCATAACAGTAATAAAATTCAGTTATAAAGTAGCAATAAAAGTAATTTTGTGGTTGGGGTCATCACAACATGAAGAACTGTATTAAAGGGTCCCAGCATTAGAAAGGTTGTGAAACACTGTTTTAAGTAAAGCATAGGCATGCAGTGTTGAGGAATGTGGCAGAAACTGCTGGCTATCTAATAAGATATATTCTTCCCTCCTTTGATCGTACTGAATTGTACCAAGTCCCAATGCTTCTGTGATGGCTAATCTCAACTAAAGCCCAACCTGCTGCAAATGCTTGTGGAGGACTTTCTTAATCAGATTACTAGAGGTGGAAAGATCCACTCTATATCTGGGCCACACCTTCTAATATCAGCCCACATAAAAGGATATGGAAGAAGAAAGCTTTTGGCTTTTTGTCTGTTGGTGCTCACTCTTGCTGGCAAGTTAATCTTTCCCGTTGTTGAGTATTTCTTCATCTGTATTATAACCTACTTCTTCAGGATTCCAACACAGACCAAAGATTAGTGGTGATCTAGAAATCCTCTCAGACTCCAGCACCAGACTGTGGGACTTCTGAGAAAGCCAGCTTCATGGAGTCAACAACCTCAAGATTCTCTGCCCTTTCTTCATGAGGCAATCACTGTTGAACTACCTAGACTACAGTCTGTCTAATAAATCCCTTTTTAATATATAAAAGGTAGACTTTTCTTTAGTTTGCAATTTTTTTAACTTTTTGAGAATTTTTTTGAGCTGACAACTTGGGACTGGACAACATATCGGGGAGCTTGTCCTTGGAAAAAACTGATTCACTATCTCTCAACAGCTATTGTCTGCCTGTAACTCTTCTTCTACTGATTATAATTCATCATTTACATCAAATCCCTATATAAATTTTGGAGAAAGCAGGAGTTAAAAAATAGGAAATTTTTAAACATTTCAAACATTTTACTTACTTGTTTCATAAAAATTAATGTTACTAACTCACTTTCTTGGAACCATTTCCCGTGCTTTATATCCGAGACTTCATTTGGAACATAATCATTTTTCTCAACTGTAGGCTGTATGGGTTTAGAAATAAGGTACTTAGTAACTCCTGCACATTTCATACAGGAGTAATTTAAGTTTGCAGGAAAAAATATACAAGTAATTACCTTTGAGAGAAGATAGTCTTTAGGAGTATCTAAAAATGTCAATGAAAGTAATAATCAGTTCCATGTAAACCTGGAATTTTGGCCATATACATTTATGTAGAATTAGTATAGAGAATAATCCTCGTGGATGAGAATAGGTGTTTAAATGTTAAAGTTTGATTGATTTCTGAATGTATTTTTGTAATTGGCCAAGGCAAGAAAGAGCAATTCAAAGATATCAACTGGAAAAATAATACAGTAGCTGAAAATAAACTTAGAGTTTCCCCAACATAAGAGTACAAGAAGTACAATGCTGGTGTAATAGTGGCACAAACATTGTGGTACTAACTTCTGTACACTCCCATTTTGGCTATTACTGGGACTCCATTAAGTTCTCTTACACTAAATGCTTCTTAAAGTTTTTCCTAAACATTTCTGTGGATATGTAATTCTAAACTACAAGAAAATCTAGGGTATGGATTTTATTAAGAATTATTAAGAAGGGAAGTGTTTGATATGCAATATCTAAGTATGTAAAAAGTTAATTTAAAGCAGTATGAAATAGACTATCAAAATTAAAAATAAATTCACTTGTCACATTAAAATTAGAAAGAACTAGGTTACTCAATACTCTCCTTTGAAATTACTTACTCTAACTTAGATTAAGTTTAGCATATAGTTGGTATGTTTGTCTTCCAGTGTTGCAATTGGAAGCAGAATAGGAAGTCATGGCAGTTCAAAGGCTGTTGACCATGTGGTTGTATTCCTGACCACTTACTATTAAAACACCGGGCCTTTGTTCTCACTGATACTCTCTTTTCAGTTTACAGGGCGTTTTCCTATGATTTAAGAACACCTCACAATAGAAACATTGATGGGATTGCATTGATTGTGAACTAGGGGAACCTCAGAAGTGGGAGAGGACATGAAAAATTGCCTATGTCACTTTAAGGCATGAAAACAGAAATTTCATCTTAGTTCTACCAAGAGTGAACCCAAATTTGAATTCTCTGCTTCTCTCCCTGCCTTCCCTTGGGTTAATGGCCTATCTGTAGTCTGTCTGTAACTAATGTGTCCCTGTTGCCTGCCTGACCTTTCTGACTATTGTACTTATCTAGTCAGTTTATTCCTATTGCCTGTTTGCTGTACCTAACAAAAGGTTTTGCTCTCTGTTTATTAAACAGAACTGAATACATAGTTTGGGAAAAAATGAGAAATACTTTTTTTACAGAAATCTTTAACAGGATTTTATAAGAGAAGTTATTTTACTGACTTCAACTGACTGAGAATAGCACTCAAACCTTATACAGAGATTATTGACTTATATCCACATTGTTTCCAACATTTCTTGGCACATTAAACTGGCAGAGTACACAGTAGGACAGCAGACCAAAATAAAGTCATAAATGATCTTAAGGCATATTGTTAACATGGCTGCGGAGTCTGGCAAGATCTCAGTTCCTTTGAAGGCATGAGATATTTTTAGAAAGGTATATCACTACAGTAACTACACGTAAAAGAAGATACATATGAGTTAAAGTTACCAACTTTAAACAAATTACCTTGAAGTAGAAAATGACTTTCTTGAAGTGTTCATATTACCAGTAAGAATTACAGTATTTACCTCAAATTCTTTGATGAAATTTGGGAAAGGTGGGAAAAGTAGTGTGAAGATTGCAATCATTTCAAATATTTTGAGTTGTTTTTCCAGAGAAAATGATATTACAAAATTCACCTTCTAAAAATGATTTCACAGGACTTATATCCCAGGCCTCCTTTGAAACAGACTCTTCCTTTACAATGGTGAGCTGTATGAATTTAGGAAAAAATATTTAATGGCTCTTGTACAGGTTGTAAAATATGAAACTAGTATCCTGAGTAAAATTAAAAGTAACTACCTTTGATTGAGGGCATTCCTTAGAAAACTCTGAAATGTCAAGGAGACAAACAATTAAACACAAATATGACAACATTAACTATATCTATTTATAAAGAATTGATATGAAAGATAACCACCATGGGTAACCTTGGTAATGGCTATTTAATTTTGTTTCTATGTATTTTTACTTAGTTGTATTTTAGATGACTGAGGAACATGACAGAAATCCAATGGGAAAAAAATCAAACCATAGCTCTATTTATACTTAAAATTATCCCCAAAAATGTGATCCAAGTGGATATAATATAATAGAAAAGACATATATACCAATGATTGATTGTTAACTGATGGAAGAAAAACTGATCGAAAAAATCCTGACTGTCAGGTGGCATTTCACCTATTAAAGCTGCTGGCTTAGTGGATCAATGCTTATCTTCGATGAAGCATTTCAGAGACATTCAAACAGAACTCTAAGAGCCCTATTCATCTTCTCCATATGATATCCTACCTTTTACACCAACCAGTTAGTCATAAACCTTCAAAGAGGTGAGCGATCAATGCATTATAGTTTTTGAAATTGATTAACTTGAGTATTCATGTGCAGAATAACATTCCATAAATATTTTCCTCAAAGGATGTGTGTGAGTGTGTGTGTGTGTGTGTGTGTGTGTGTGCTATTATTTAGACATTTAGACTTCATTTCCTTTATACAGTGTACATATATACATGTCTGGTTTTGGGTTGTTACTTTTTTTGTTAGATGCTTTTCAGAAAATATGTGAGCCTAAAGTACAAAAAAGTAGAGAGAGGATTCAATAGTGTAACTATATAAAAACTAATTGTTTACATTAACAACTACAAAATTAGTTAATTAAAAATCTTTCTGTGAGATATAATTTCAAAAAAAAAAAAAACAAGCTAAGTTGTCATGGAAGAATTGTAAAGTACTAATTTGCTACATCTCAAATGATAGCAGTGTTTAACATTAGACACGTATTCAATAAATAGCCATACATGTCCTTTCCTCACAGTTACCTTATTTGGTGTACCATGGGAATATGTAAGTAGAATTTCATCAGGAAGTCCAATCATTTCAAAAACAGGTGATGATTTTGCATTAAAATTAATCTCATCTTAATCCCTAAAATCAATGTCATCTACACCTTTGATGCTTCAAAAGTACAGAGAAAGCTAAATGTTATAGTTTCACCATATCTCTCTCATCTTGGTTCCAATAACTTATACAATAGCATTGAATCAACCATAATCAAAATTTCTTGTATAATTCCTTACTATTAACCCAAATTTTGCATACTGTTTCTTTTTCTTGTATTGGTTAGTTTTTTGTCCACTTAACACAAGCTAGAGTCACTTGAGAAGAGGGAGCCTCAGTTGAAAAGCCTACAACCAAGCCCATGGGGCAACTTCTTAACTGATGATGGCTGTATAACATCACAGGTCACTCTGGGTAGTGCTGTTTCTGGGGTGTATAAAAAAGCAAACTGAGCATGCCAGGAGGAGCAAGCCAATGCCTTCATAACTCCTATTTCAGTTCCTGACTCCAGGTACAAACTTTGGCATCCCTCCATGGACAGTGAGCAGAGATACATAATAAACCCTTTTCTCCCCAAGGTGCTTTTGCTCATGGTGTCTTATCACAATAGAAAACAAACTAAGATACTTGCCAATTTTTGTTTCACTGAGTAACCTTCTTTCCATCACATTCTTTCCCTTTTGCATTCTTTTAGTAAATTGACCCTATAAATTCCTTTCCCTTTTGTTTAGTGATGATGATATAACTGTAGAAATTATATTCTCAAACATGTAGACAGATATGGGATTGGTGATCAAAACATCTCATGGGATTGCATTTTTCTCTATGACGTTTCTTTGTTCATTTTCCCCTTGAGAAATACTCTCAGATATAATAACAAAATGCAGGTTTTCCCAAATGTCAATCAGAGGATCTTTCTGGATTTCTCTAATGAGAAAGTCTAAATCTTGCTGTCCATTGTGTTTGGATCACCAGCTGCGTCACTCACTACACAACTTCTTAGAAATGAAGAATCCCAGAAAAGTTGAACCGCAATTATTTTGCACATTGTCGTCAGCAGGTTGACCACGAAACTTTGAGAAGCTCTGGTGTCTCTTGCAAAATCCCCTTACTTCTTAACTCTACAAAATCTAGTTTCTGCTGGGTGTGATTTTCCTACTGTGTCTCACAATTTGAGTCAGCATCATAAGCCATTACTTTTGAATATTCTCTGGACCTATTGGTGGCACTTTAGATCAACTTATAACTGAAGCCTCATGTTTTTCTTTTCTCTAATACTATTTTAGGCCCAAATGGTATTCTACTGAGATTTAAGAGCATTTTACACTAGCATTAAACAATGTATACAGCTGAGAATAGATGTGGACTGTACATGTAGCACTGAAAAAGGATTTAAGATCTCAAATCTTTATACCTTGTAAGGAAACAAGACTGTGAAAGCACACTGTTCATTCTCTTACACACAATTCTGTGTTTTCATATGCACAGTCCCCTAACCATGACTTTTATATGAATTTCGTGTCCTCCCCTACATGATACCAGCGTACTTCCTAACTTCCCCTAGGGGCAAAGAGACCTGATAGGTAACTCATATCTGCACCCCTCCTTGATTCCCTTCCTTTAGCCTGTCTTAAAACCCGCCTTTGACATGCAAATAACTCCATGTTATTATATCCTGCTACTTAGTAAATATTTAAGCAGTAACTTTTCTTTTTTTTTATTAAAAATATTTTTATTTTATTTTTTTTTCATTGTATTTAGCCCTAGTTATTTTTTTTTAATTTTTTTATTGGATATTTTATTTACATTTCAGATACCAACCCCTTTCCCCATTACTTTTCTAGCTTGGAATAAATGTAATTCCTTGTGTTTCAGACAAATATTCTGTCAAAGGACTTTTTAGTGCAAGACTCCTCACCTTTTTCCTGAGATACCATTTTTTCTCCTCTTTGATATTTAGCTATTGATAAATAGCCAACGTCCTGTGCTGGGATTTGCTTATAAATATTCTGTGGAAATAAGCATCAGTAATCAGTTACAAAATATTTTCTAATCATTTACTAGCAAAATTTCAGTTTTCTATTGTAAAACTAATTGAATTGAATTTTAAGGGGCAGGGAGAGGAGAAAAACTGGAAGGAAACAAGGTGTGGATCAAATACTAACACAGTATATGTATATACAAATTCTAAATTTTAAACTAAAATAAGGAATATTTAAAATAAATACATATTGAAAAATGTATTACAAACAGCAAAAAAACTCAACAGGATATATGTGTGTGTGGATATATACACATATATACATGTGCATGTGAGAATATAACAAAAATAAAAAGAGGCTAACAATTTGGATGAAGAGTCTTAGGAAGGGTTTGAAGGAAAGTAGCTGGGGAAAGTGGAGGGAGAAAAGGGAAGATGGAAAGTGATGAAATTCTATTTCCATTAAAAAGATATTTCCAAAAATTTTATATCATCAATCAAATCTTCTAATGCCAATAAACACATTCACAAAAGTAATAGGATACAAAGTCCACATACAGACCAGTGGCCTTCCGATGGAAAACATACCAAGAAAGAAATCACAGAACATTCACAACAGTATTTTAGTATTTTAGTCCCATTCACAACAGTATTTTAGAACGTCTTGAAATTACTCTAATTAATGAACTGTACAAATGTGCAATGAAAATTTTAAGACACTGAAGAAGATACTAGAAGTTGAGAATGTCTTTTGCGCTGTTTTTTGTTTTTTTGTTTTGTTTTTCCTTGTTTGGGGTAGTTTGGGTTTTTTTGCGGGGGGCGGGGGGGTTGATTCATTTCCTTCCTTGATTGTTTTTTGTTTTTGTTTTTGTTTTTGTGTTTGTGTTTTGTCAGCTTGAGTGGAGAAAAGGGAACCTCGTTTTCATAATATAACTTCCATCCAAATCTTTACTTTGAGCCATATTTTGAGTGTTTGTATAATGATGATGGTGTCATTTTGTCACATTCTTACTCTCTCACACCCCATTTGGCTATTTCTCCTCCTCTGTTGTTTCTGTACACTGTGTTTGTGCTATGTATTGTTTTATTACCTACATAAACCATTCCTTAACTGTGAGATAACTGTTATATATAAAATAATTACACCTGACTTTTAAAATTTATGGTGTGATCTAGAGATCTCCTAGTAGGAGATAAGAGGTACGATGGGGAAAATGGAAGGTAGAGATTTAACTTGGGATGGAATAAAAAGGGTATTACAAAGAGAAAGGGATGCTGGAAGGGCAAATAATACTAAAGACCTTTGGAAAAGCCACAGGTCAACTTCTTATTTTATGAACTTACATATATATGTACATACACACAGTGTGTGTGAGTGTGTGTGTGTGTGTGTGTGTGTGTGTATAGACAGAAAAAGGCAGAGAGACTCCAGTATTGTCTACTGTTAATTCCTGTTCTCCTTTTCTACATGTCCTTCTATATTCAGAAATTTCTTTTCTGAGTTCTTATTTTGTTTATATATCATTCTGACCATATATTTAAGTAAAATGCATTAATCCTTTCCCAACTCTGCCTCTTCAGGGTGTCCTGAGAGGGCACCACTATAGATGACTACACCAGTTTTCTCTATCTAGACATCAAATGTGTTCATTATATGAAGAAGTTAGTGTTTGCTGATTCATTGTATGAAAAAAATTTTTTGCTTTGCCGTGATTTTGTTCGTTGGATGCCTAATAGCCTAGTTCCTTGTCAGTACTCAATAACTGAAACTATTCAAGACCATACAATTAAAATTGCTGTTGTAAGACCATTTTCTGTATTGTATTGAATGTACCAGTACATTCAAACAATATATTTTTTCTATTGTTTTCCTCAAACTAGAAATCTAGACACTGACGTGAAACTCATAAACATCTAAGGTCAGTCCTGATGCATTCTAGTATTCAGTAAGGTCATTGGATAATGTTTTCAACACAGTTTCTGACTCCATTTATTAAAATAAGATGAGCTTGAAGTTTACCGTGTAGCGCATAGCACCATTAGCCCTAATGGATGACACACTCACTTTATAGGAAGTGGGACTGACTGTACAGCTGTGTTTTCTCTCACATCAGAGCTGCTACTGGTGAATAAAATGAGTAAGTGAAATTTAGACATAGATCGTACTGATTTATCATAGCAAACCTCAATTTTTTAATTACTCAGAATAATAGGCTTTTCTAATACATTAAATTGTGGGGTGATCCCTCTGAAATCATTCCAACTTTAAAGTGCCTAGTTTTAAGTCTCAAATTTGATCTAGTCTCTAAATAGGTAAGTATATTATAAGAATGGAAAATAACAATAAAATTAATTTTTTGAGATAGATTCAAGGACCTGATAAGGTTTTTTTTTCAGATTCTAAAAACATTCTGTACTCCATAACTAAGTAAATTGTGTTTAAAATTAAATGTTAAGTCACAATCTATTGGTTCTGAGGGCAGTTTAAAAAGCAACTTTCCCTGAACTATTTTACATTATTGTACAACGAGAAACATCAAGTTAGTGATTCAAAATTAAACACTTAAATACCGATGGTGGATTCCTTTCAAAGCCATCTTGACTATTTGGTTCTTCCTCTGATGTCAATTTTACAGTTGTCCCTTCTGACAAGTCCATATATGTAATTAAAATAAACAAGAAAACCATTTAAGTAATGGGATGATTATTTCATATACAGAAAAATTAACTTTAGTGGTAACACCAATTGGACTTTTAATTTTCCAATTAGAATCTTCAAATAAGAATTACTGACTTAACTATTAAAAGCTTCCATAGAATAGACAGCAGTCATGTATGTCGTGTACATGACATACACACATCTCAAAGAGTTTGTAACAATCACTCCATGAAACACCACTGAACATACTTTTGAACACAAATTGGAAAAAAAAAAAAAGGAAGCATTTACAGTCACCCATTGCACTTTTCTCCATGGGGCCATGAGTCATAATTGATTATGCATTTTCCTCTGACTATTCACTCTGTATAATTACAGAACTTGAAATTTACATTGGTAAAATTGACTGGTTATCAACAATCTTTTGGGGGGGTGATTGCTTGCTTGTTGGGCTTTTGGGGGAAGGTGGTTTATGGTTTGGTTTGGTTTGGTTGAATTTTGTTTTGGGTTTTTGAGACAGGGCTTCTCTATGTAATAATTCTGACTGTCCTGGACTCACACTGTAGACCAGGCTGACCTTAAACTCAGATTTAAACTCCTCTGCCTCTCGAGTGAAGGGATTAAAGGTGTGCACTGCCACATCCAGCTGACAATCTCATTTTTTGAGTTACTCTAAGATGCAGTTAATGTAACTTACAGCTGAAAAGCCATGTTCACTACTCCTATTCCAATTCCTATTCCAACATGCTGAGTTTTCTTCTCATAGGCTAAGTCCTGCTTCAGTACGGTTTTCTTTGCCTAGATGATAATGCTTGCTTCCATGGCTCTCTTCTTGTTTTTGTTCATTTTCCCTGTGTATCTTTATCATTTCCATTGTAAGTTATCTATTTATGTCTCTATTTATTTTGTTCCTGGACTACATTGGTGATTTCATACATTGTCTTTATATAAATACCAATTATTACCATACTGAACAATTACTGACCATGATCCTGGATTTGGACTTTAAGGAGTTATAATTTTAAAGGCCAGGTGAGTTTTTTATATATGAGACCTTATGTCACAGTTAAGGAATGATTTATGCAGGTGCTGGAACATACATAGCACGAACACAGTGTACAGAAACAACAGAGGAGAAGAAATAGCAAATGGAGTGTGAGGGAGTAAGAATGTGACAAAATGACATCATCATCATTATACAAACACCAAAAACATGGCTCAAAACAGAGATTTGGATGGAAGTTATATTATGAAAATGTACACAACTGAAAGAGGCTTGAACACTGATACTTTTTTTTTTTTTTTTTTTTTTTGGTTTTTCGAGACAGGGTTTCTCTGTGTAGTCCTAGCTGTCCTGGAACTCACTCTGTAGACCAGGCTGGCCTCGAACTCAGAAATCCGCCTGCCTCTGCCTCCCAAGTGCTGGGATTAAAGGCGTGCGCCACCACCGCCCAGCGAACACTGATACTTTTAATTAGTCTGTATTATCACTTGATGTGGACGTGAAGTCCTCTATATGTGGCAGTGGGGGTGGGGATCCCTGAGTAAGTGGATGGAAATGGTTTAGTAGAGAATGACAGTGCAAATTCATATTGAAGCAACCCCAAACCAAGAGGAAGCTTCCAGAAATGTTTAAGATAAAATCACCATCCAGTAAAGAATAAATTTTATCCAGTAAATTTAGAAGCATTGCTCTCTGGAGAGTTAGATGTTTCTCATTACTTGACAAAGGGCACAGAATGAGATATGAAATGAGCGGCCTCCTCGGTGTAGGATGGCTTTGCTAGCATTGTCCTTACCCTATCACATCTAATACTGAAGGAACCCATGAGGGTGTTCAGACATGAAAATTGAAACAACTAACTCAAGTTGCTTTTTCAAACCAGTGCCTCCGACTTGTAAATGTCTTCTGTAAAATCTATAACAATAACATTTGTGTTACTTAGAACAAATCCTGATATCTAATCTTGGAGAAAAAAGAAATAGGAGTGAGAAGTCTGTGGTATTCCAAATATTTAGAGTATTTCTTTCCAGAGAAACAAGTAGGACAAGACCTACCAAACTGTGCTATCCCTGCTTCCTTCATGGATACCACTTTATCCGGAACAGAATTCTTTATCTCATTGGTAGGCTGTGAGGGGTTTGAAGGAACAATTGAACAATAATTGTATATTTCATTTAATGTGATGTAAAATATTCAAAGCAAAAAACATAAAGGTAATTACCATCAAGGGTGGATATTCCTTTGCAGATTCTAAAAAGTCAAAGAGATCGTCAATGATATGTAAATAAATTGATCAACCTCGCATTCATACATAGTTAGTGTGGAACTCAGGCCCCCTGGCTACCTTTGTAAATGATAACTTTACATTTGGGCTTTTCAGGTTTTGAGTTGGCCTATTCTGCTTGTGTGTCTAGATGGAATCATAGCATAAATTAATTAATTAATTAATTAAAATTAAAATTCAGTTTTAATTAAACTTTCCCAGATTTTCAAAATGATATTATGCAATGAATATAGCAGAAATACAAAGGCACATATAACAACGTGACTATGCTAATAAACAAAGCAATCTCTTATGAAGGAAGCATGTCAGGACCCCAAGTTCATAACAACTGCCAAAGCTACTATAGAATGGAACAGTATATGATTAGAAAGTCTTTTGAGCTATGCTGGTTGGTGTTGGTTTGGTTTGGTTTGGTTTGGTTAGGTTTGGTTTGGTTTGGTTTGGTTTGGTTTGGTTTGGTTTGGTTTGGTTTGGTTTGGTTTCTTTTGCCTTATGTCAACAATACAAACTAGAGTCACCTGGGAAGAGGAAACCTAAATTCCTTAATTGTTTCTATATGATAAGACCTGGAGCTTTGAGTTCATGTAAACCCTACCTTCCTATTCTGCTTTGTTGGAGTACTCCATCGCAGCGAGACACTAATGCTTTACTTTGTGTGCCTGACATGCTTTGTCTTCTCCTTCTCATTCTGCTTTCCTCACCCTTCATCCCCAATCTTTCCCATCCTTCATCCATCTTTCCCATCCTTCATCCCCCATCTTTTCCATCCTTCATCCATCTTTCCC
>JANHMN010000015.1:18993162-19024700 GCA_030674055.1 Rhabdomys pumilio | reverse complement strand
TTTTCCATCCTTCATCCATCTTTCCCATCCTTCATCCCTCATCTTTCTCATCCTTCATCCCCCATCTCTCCCATCCTTCATCCCTCATCTTTCCCATCCTTCATTCCCCATCTTTCCCATCCTTCATCCCTCATCTTTCCCATCCTTCATCCCCCATCTTTCCTCACCCTTCATCCCCATCTTTCCCATCCTTCATCCCCCATCTTTCCCATCTTTATAGCTGATTAGCATATCTTTAGTATTAGGATTGCCAGAACTGCAACGCACAATTCAACTTCCTTAGTGATGCTCTCAATTTGTCACTAAAGCTTGATAACACATCAGTCTCCTTTCATAGACTGGCATCACTCCAAAGGACTTTTTCATAAGATGCACTTCCTACCTGCTGCTTGTCTGTTTGTCCTTTCTCTTCTTGGATTTGCTGCCACAGATACATTGTGAGACATATTTGGAAGATCCTGATGGATTCTCTGTTATAATATAAATAGTGCTTGTGATTATGCAAAGTCCTCCTTGATGGAATTTTATCAAGGGGACAAGTTTCATATTTTAAAAAGCAGAGCTGTGTATAAAAGAAGCACTATTAAAATCTAAAGTACTTGGAGGCAGAACCTTATAGGTGCTCTTCAAACACATTCTAACCTATATCTTCACGTGGCCATTGACTGTGTAAGTAGCTCGGCAGGTCGAAAGAACATGCAAATAGATAATAACAGATTACTTACATATTTTAGCCAGAAATTTTCTTCTGCATACCAAAATTGCATCCCCAGCAAAAATTAGAGAATGGGTATCTTTTTCCAAAATGTATGTATACCTTAACAACTCATGTTGTATTATATCAAGTACTCATAAATGTACCTGATGTAATACAACATTGAAATATCCAGGGTGCTTAAGATGACAGCAAGTGTATTAGAATGAGATATTATACATGTTACAAAGAACTGCTGGCACAATCGGCACTGGACATAATTTGAAGATTCTTCAATGAAATAAAGGATAAAGGTCTGTGTTATTGTTTACTGATTGGAAAAAAATGGTTTAAAAGTGGGAAATTAGGGAGCAGAGGCAAGATTAGAAGCCACAACTGTGAGACAGAAAGGGAGAAAATAATGAAAAAGCTACTAGGAAAGAAATGAGCAAGGTACAGAAAATAGAAATAATAGAAATATAGCTAAGATTTTTCTCTACAAAGCATCCTAAATGCACACCAACATGACTGTGCTGTGGCAGGTCTCACCAAAGGCAGTATATGCAACAACTCTAGTTACCTGTCACCACAAAAGCCAGACAATGAGACAGTTCACATCTCTAGAAACCTAAACTGAAGGTGGGAATTCAGCTCGCACAGAGGGGAACATGAAGTACAACTGATTAAAATACATGCAGTGGATATAAGATGGAATTTTATTGAACCATAAAGAAAAGAGAGTCAGGGAGTTTACAAGAATTTGGAAATTATCTTGTTAAGTGAAGTGGCCCATACTCAAAAAGACAAAGGCACAGCATCCTCAGAATACAACTTCTTCACTATCATCACTGTTGCAAGAATTTTTTTCAGTCACTAGATTTCTTTCACAAAGACAAAACAGACATCGGAACACTCAAAACCTCTAATGCCTGCCATAAAAAGTTGTGTCAAATGAATGGAACTAGCAGAGAAAATACAGAGTTTAGAGACTCAGAAGCTCTCTCACTGATGAAGGAAAACATTAGTGGACCTTAAAGAGATAAAGAGCAGTGACATGGATTTTCCCTACCACCTGCACTGATGGTAATGGTGTCTAAATAGTGACAGGATGATCCTCTGAATATCTACAAAAAGGGGATATTTTACTACCTCTCCGAGGTGGCCTCTTCATAATATTCTGTAACATACCTTACTGTAGCACCTTCACTGATGTCTCTTGACTACAAACACACACACACACACACACACACACATTACACACAGATACACACCACACACATATACACACAGGCAGATACACACACACATACACACTTACACATACACACACACTACACACAGAGATACACACATACAAATACACAAACACACACATACCACACACAGATATACACACATACACACACACATGTACACAGACACACACAGATACACACACCACACAGATACACACAGAAAAACACACACATACACACACATGTACACACAGACACACACACCACACAAATACACAGAGAAAAACACACACACACATACACATATACACAAAGACACACACAGACACACACCACACAGATACACACAGAGATACACACACACATATACACACAGACACACAGAGATACACACTCCACACAGATACACACACCACACAGATACACAGAGACACACACACACACGGTTACACCCATAAGATATACACACACACATATACACACAGACACAAACAGATACACACACCACACAGATACACACAGAGAGACACATGTACACACACAGAGACACACACACCACACAGATACAGAGAGACACACAGAAATACACACGCATATACACACAGACATACACACCACACAGATACACACCACACACAGATACACACATACATACATGCTCAGATGCACACACACAACACTTACAAACCATACTAAGATGATTACATCCGCTAAATCTTTTATTCTTCTCTTTAGCATGACAGAAACCAACAGTGTCTTCACATATCTGTTCACTCAACCCTACACAAAGTTTATGACTATATTTTTTCATTTAGCTATTCATTCATTCATTCATTCATTCATTTGCATCCTGATCAGCGCTCCACCTTCCTTCTCTCCTCCAAGTCTGAGGATGTTAAGTCACTATTGAACTTGTTAAACCATTTACACTGATCACGTAAAGACTGATTTTCTGAGAACTCACTCCCACTTAATTCACTTCTTATATCTAGAGCAGCTGTGATCACTTAGCATTAATGAAGTATTTGAAGTATAGTTTATCTTTGAGAAAAGGCAAACACCAAATATGCATTCACAGAAAGATCCTAGCTTCTAATTTTTATACCTGACTATCCAGTGGGGATATCAACAATATCAACAGTGTTTATGAAACTTGAAAGAGTAGGGAAGGTAGCAGAATTTATGAGAAATGAAAGAGGGGCAGGGGACTATTGGGGATGGAAGGGTATGACCCAGGAAGAGAGTAGGTGAGAGAAGACAGATCAACCTAAACTGTGTAGGAAAACACCTCAACAAAACCACTTATTTTGTATACTAATTCAAAACTCTTTTAAATAACAAATTTTCAAAAAAGTTCTCTGTGGTACGACTGAATAATGTTGCACAAATTCTACAAATTAGTATTTAACCATTACCAATGCAGGAGCACTTCCAACACAATGATGCTGAGTTTTTAAGTGACTGGACTGCACAACGCCCTCAGATGCACGCCTCTATTTGCATGTTACAATGAAATGATTATTGTGGGGCTTATCCTACTCCACACTTCCCTGGTTATTCCAGGTAAGGGCCAATTAAAGAAAAGATGTGCTACAATCTCCTTCTTCCCAGATTAGTCACCTTGATTAGATTTCACTTGGTTGGTATGTCTCCATCTTTTCACTAGAGATTACCTCTCAGGAAAGTCTTCCCTAAATTTGTAATTGCACCACCAGCCACAGCCCCATCCTAACTACAAACTCCTTCAGTGCTGAGTGGATTAATGCTATTTTCCTCATTTGATTCACATTTAAAAACGCTTGCTGAATATTGTTTGGCAATTCTCACTAGAAAATAAGACATCTGGATTATTCACTGTTTAAATATCTAGCTAGTATGTCATTGGCCTGCAATAACAAAAATTACTGAGTATTGTCTTGGGGTGACAAGTGTCTTGATGAAACACTATGACCAAAGCAACTTGGAAAGAGGGGCTTTATTTGGCTTACACTTCCATATCGCTGTTCATCATCGAAGGAAGTTAGGACAGAAACTCAAATCAAAGCAAGAACCTGAAGGTAGAAGCTGATACAGAGGCCATGGAGGAGTGCTCCTTACTGGTTTGCTGCTCATAGCTTGCTCAACCTGCTTTCTTATAGAACACAGGACCACCAGCCGATGGATAGCACCACTCACAATGGGTGGACCATCCCCAATCAATCACTAATTAAGACAATGCCTTACAGCTTGGTCATAAGTAGGCATTTTCTCAATTGAGGTCCCCACCTTTCAGATAACTCTAGCTTGGGTCAAGTAGACATAACACTGTACAGAACAAGTGTCGACACTTAAAAGTGTTTTCAGTAATGTCTCAAGTGCTAGTCACCACATTTCTGTTGCAGGTTGGTCTTCCAAAAGTTGGAAATGTATTTAACATTATCTCAGCTATCTAAACTCTCTGCACTAAGTTGTTCAAATGGGTTCTAAAGTCCACTAGAGAGAACAGACTACGCTTTTGATATTTTTACTGGTTTGACTTCATGCTGGGTTTATCACTACCACCTTGTTAATACTTACACCTGCTCAAGCCCGAGACTCAAAAAAGGTCATTGTTTCTCTCAAATAGAAGAGATATATAGACAGTATTGGTTATAATATCTTTATCCTAAGGGTAATAAACACAGGAAAAATAATGTTTAAGGATAAATGTTAGCCATACGTTCCATAAGATGGCAAAATATTCTTTAAAATTCCTTTAAGATTAAGTATTCAATTATAAGTCATCAACTCTTGGTTTTCTGAACTGTGATTTCCTTTGGTCCATGCAACATTTTTGAACAACAAAGATTCTTATACCAGAAACTATAATTTGTATTTACATACCAATGACTGGATATTTCTCCTGTCGTCAAATCTATTGTGGTCTTCCTTTAGTGTCACTTCTAAGTCTGGCTCTACTAATAAATATATTTTGTTAGGCAAATTATTGAGACATTGTGCATAAAACAATATTCTTTATAGCAGTAGATGGAAGTATCTTAAACTTTGTGCTCATGAGAAGTGCATTTGAGGTTTCCCAATTAACTTGTATTCTGCTTAACAAACAGCTAAATATTTGGTTCTTAAAGAGTTGCTTCCTGTCACCACCAGTATGTAGCTCAACTCTATATTTTGACAGATCCTAGATGTAAAAAAAAATCCTCACATTCAACCACTCAACATAAATGACCAAGCCCTTAGAAATGAAATTTCAAAATATCACAGAAATGAACAAAGTCATGAGGGTACATTCTTCTTTATCTCATATTAACCTTTAAATAATCCATTAATTGTATTCTAAACAAAATTACCATCAGTCTTCCTATCTTTGCCCTTGCTTCCCTGTTCCTTACATTCCTCCTATAATCTTTATGTCCACTATTCTGACAGTTTTGTTTCATCTTTTAAAACTTGGTTTACCATGTAAAGTTTTGGATTCTGATTCTTTTCTTAAATAAACAGGTCATTCTTTTCTTGTATCTGTCTGGGTGTTTTTATTGATTTTTGAACTTTATTTTAACCACTAGGCCTGCATATTATTTATTTACATCTTTATTCCTTTTTATCTACTGTGGGGGGAAGAGCCTTTTAAGTCATTCTGGTGTAAGCAGTCTTTGTTTTAACTTGCTCAATACTTGTTTATTGAATTCTTATGAGTTGCTGTCATTGTATATGAAATAATGTAGATTATGGGTATATGGATGGCTTTTTATAAACATAATAGTTGCTTGGTAGTTTAGTCCGACATCAGGCATGAAGGGGCAAGTCCATGAATGGAAGTCACAAGAGACAAGTAGTATGTGTAACAGGGATCTGCCTAAATGCAAATTGCTAGAAAAGATACTATCAGCAGTCTAGTGACTTCACTGGAAAGGGGAGACTGAAGGTCTGCATACCACCAGCAGTCTAGTGATTGCACAGGAAAGGAGAGACTGAAAGTGTGCTAAGGATACAGTATTATGCACAAGTCATAAAAGTCTTCTCTGTAGTTTTAAGAAGGTTGGACATTTTCATTTCAGAATGTTAGCGTGCTAACACTTTCAATGAAGACAACTCTTCAAGCTAGTTGGTATCTGAATGTGCACAGTATGTGTTTAAATGGAGGAATATGTTTTATAAGAAGCTACTGGGGCATGATAAACACTATCCATAACTGGTGCAAACACGTATCATAACTGGTGGAAAGTTTAAAGAAATGTTTAGGTTATTAATTTATGAGTGTCTGGATCAAACCATATTTTATTAAATGAATGAATGTATAAGTTGGTTTGTATTCTTGGAGAAACAGACCCTTATCATTTGGGGAAACTGTGAAAGTGAATTATGTTTAAGTTATGTGCATTAGCCATTTTTCTGGTGCACAACTTAAGAGTTGTTGAGTACAAGGTTGGTGTTTTATTTCAAATGATCTGACATTTTTAATCTAGTAAACTCATCAAGCAATGACATTTTGGTAGGGTATTGTCTCTTGGGAAAATTAAGGGACTAGCATCTGTGAAACAACTGTATAGGTATGTGATGCTGTGTGTAGAGCCTGGTGTCACTACAAAGCAACTGAAGTCTAGAAAACAGAGTCTTAAGGTCAGGAAGAAAGGGAAGGAACAAGTGATGTCTTATCACATTACAATATACCTAATTGCCATAACAGATTAATGGCATGGAAATAACAAATGTGCAATTTAAAACACATCCAGATACACATAATCAATAGACATCTCAATTACAATAAAAATTAACATTATTTATGGATGACTGCATTGCTTACAAGATCCTTGAAATTATAGATTAAAGAGAGGCTTCTGTTCTTCATCTTGCTAAGTGAATCAACAGGCTTAGTCAATCCACTCAGCTATCCAACTACTATTTTAGACTTTGGGAAAAACTTTAGACCTTCCCAGTTAATTTCTATAAGTCCCTAATGATTATAGTTTTCAAGCAATCAAATCTTATAGGATAACATGAGAAAGAAGAAACACTTGATTTGAAGTGTACATTTCTAATATCTAGCCCTGGAAATGCCTTTATTTTCAGTTATCTATACCAACAATAACTTTGAAAATATTTAGTTCAAGTCAATGGTTAAGTTTATCTGTACTTTTTTAACGTAGGAATGAGAAGACTGTGAGGTGATTCTATTGCATACTTTACCTGATTTGAAGGTGGATGCATTCTTGGTTGTCCATTGTTCTTTGGAAACAGGATTTATCATTTCAACAGGAGTCTGGATGGGTTTTGAGACAGGACACTTAGTAAATATTGCATACTTCACCCAGTGGTGGTGTTCATCACCCGGGGTAAAGGACAACAGTGATTACCATCAGCTGAGCGTATTCCTTGTCAGACTCTAAAATGCCAAATGGACATCAGTCAATCATAAGTATCTGGAAGTCATCCACATTGTCACACAGAGTTGTTACCAAATTGAGTCCTCACAATTTTCTTTAGAAAAAATTGGGTGTGGGACAACTTTTAGTTTGTTGTCTTGCTTTCTGATTGGGAAAGAAATATTGGAGAAATATCATGAATTAAAATAAGATAGCTTTCAACAAATACTTTCAAAGAAGTCTATGAAAGTAACGGCTGTACCAGAAGTACAAGAGGCACATGGGCCAATGTGGAGAGCATGCTGACTGATGCAGACAACAATGACTCCACACCAAGAATCATGACTCTGAGGACACTTGACTGTCAAAGATGGCAGAGTGAGACATTGTATATCTCACTAAAGCACTGTCAGCAAACTCTACCTCTAAGGGTGACATTTGTTGCCTTCCTCAATCGGTGACATAAATTAGGAAGGACACAACAGTGATAACACTCTCAGAGTCCTCTGAACTAATAATCTTTAATGTACTTTTAAAAAACTAAAGTCTGCAACATCCTCCTTTTCTTACACTCATCTTCTTGACTGCCACAGCTGTATTTTTCCATTCTAGTTCAGATATCCTAATGCTCCTTGATTCAGTAATATAAGAAAGTTATATGAATCCCATGTAGAGCATGGTGTGCAAGACTTTGGTAGTAAACTGTGATTATCCAAAGAAAATGCAACATATTAGAAGCCTATTACACGTGAGATCACTGTACTATTTATTAAACTTTGTTAACTGTACATTAAAGGAATGAACTCTCTAGAGTCAGTGTCTCCAAAGATGCATTATTTTGGCATATCACATTAGTGCTCAAGGAACTTCCATGAAACAACCGTATGATATAGAATGATGTTTCTCGTATGAGTAAACAATGCTACTGAGTGCAAGTTAATTTCGCTTGTCTACTTAAGATCAATTCAACCTGTTCCTTTGAAGCTTAGGAGTTTTAAGAAGCAATTGGCTGGCATCTGCTCTGATACAATTATATCTCCTTTCACTTCCACCAACTCACACAAGGGCAATAAAACAAAGATGACACCTTTGTCTTCAATGTTAAGTGTGCAAAAGTAGAGTGAAGTGAATTACCTGATGAAGCCTGCCTAGAGGACACCCTTAATTAGTGTCTCTTTTTTCCTCTCAGACCATTTATTTTTTAAAGGAATGTATAGATCTGTAGACTTGAGTCTTTCAGTTTTATACTACTTTATCAATTATTAGAACCACTTTCTCTCCATTTATCAAAAGTATCTAAATGTAAAATTCTGAAACCATGCAGACCCTGACAGTTAGTATTACACCTTCTACTTCTTTATCTGTTTTCTCCTTTCTCTCTGGCTGAAAGAAATGCGTTTGGAAATAAAAGAAAAAATGCATGCTCTCCTTCTGTCCAGTTTTGCAGCCGGATAGTTTCCTGCTGCTGCTACAGTGTTTGAAATGAGCACGGTGACTGGGGAGGAGCTGATGTGGGAAGAGGAGACGGAAGAGAGGAGGAGCCAGAAGACAAGAAATGTAGGAGCCATGGAGAATCACGCATGGGTCCAGAACAATCCTGGGTAACGATTTATATCTTAAGGTTAGATATTGGGAAACAACTTTAAATTGTGCAGGCATCTTGTTAATTGAACATTTCCAAATGTATAAAGCCTTTAGATAATAATTAAGCTTTAGAGTCTCATTTCTACTGGGTACCATGTGGATGGCAGGTATTGTCTGGGGTTCAGCCAAGCTTTGTGGAGACAACGTGGTAGATTGGCAGAGCCATCTCCCACGCTGGTATCTTGTGGGTGCCAGGGGTGGTGCTTCTGGCCAGCCTGAGCTGCAGTCAGAGCCAAGCACTAGTGAGAGCACACTGCCGCTCTTGGCCTCAGGCCTTGTCTAGTCAGGAACATGGCGGTCCCATAAGAACAAGCCAGATTGGGTGCCACTGCTTTAAAAATACCTGCAATATAGTTTTGTTCCTAAATATCATTCATTTGCTCTGTGTACAGAAAATGTGTCTGTAATTTTTCTCTTTAGAATGCGAACAGAACCCCAATGCCTGCATCTCCAGAGATTATATCAGAAACACAGGGTCCCAGAGACTCTGGCCACAGTATACATTAGTGACATGGTACCACAGGGTAAGTCTTAAAACTTGAAAATTCCAGGTAAATATGGAATCTTCTTAATAACTTTACCTAACTCACCTTCTTTCTTCCAGTCCCCCAAATCAAAATGGCATGTGCAAGCATGCACCTTTGGGCATTTGTTTTCTTTGTGAATTTCCTAATCTTCCCATCAGTAATCCAGTGCTTTTCCTTCCAACTCTATTGTCATATACATAACTACCCCTATGAAGGCGCAGTGCATTACATGACATTAAACTTGTATATGCATGCCTGACTGTGCGTGATTTTATTTATCTATGTATATAAAGCATTGCTTTACTTGATGGGCTACTTAATGCCTTCAGTGATGAAAACAAGTATAGGAACATTTCATTTCACATCTTAAGCATGATTAGTTACTAGAAACTCAGGTCATGCTTTTACAACATTCATGATACCATTCCATGCTTTAGATAAAGTAATCTCAAAACTCCCCCTCCCTCGTGTGTATAAAGCCTAATTTCCCATCATTTAATTCCCATATTCACTGCTTTTCTTGTTCTTCAGTTGCCTTCTATCCTTTTCCTTAATATCTGAATTCCTGGGTTATTAGAAGAGCCTGTAGTAACTAATAGTTCAGATCTTTTAGTGACACTATCAGCTCATTATGTTGCTAAAATTTAAAGTTGCTCGACTTGCTATTTAAGTTTCTCATTTCTTATTAGATACTCAGTGGCATTTTAGTATCATGTAACAGTGACCTGGCTTGGATAAATAAGTGACCACACAAATTTTTAATAAAATGATATTCCTACCTTTCATCTGTCCATTTACGTTAGTTTTTCCCACTTGGTATCCTACACCAGATAAATGGCCAGCTTTTATCTGTGAAAGATGTTCCGATTCACTCTGTTAAGATAAGTGTCAATAAGAAGTCACGCAAATATTTCCTAGCTGCCTTCTGAGAAGATATATGATTTTCCAACTTCGAAAGCAATTAAAATAGAAAATAACAGTAAGCTGTGCAGACAGTAAAACATTGTATGGAGATGTTTTACAAGCTCTTTATATAAATTTAATATTTTTACACCATCTGGCTACTGACTATGTAAACAGATCATAGAAGGACAGAAGAAACAAATGCATATGCACAGTGGTGGCTAGCCTGCATATTTTAATAAGAATTAACCTCTAAATACCTAGCACTGTTTTATAGTCCCACCGAAAGCATAATTCTCAAAAATACATATTAGACTAATTTCATTAAAAATAAAGCACTTGCTATAGCAGAATATTTAACATTTAGGGTTCTTCTCCAATTATAGAAATGTCTTAGAGGCAGAAGAAAATATTTCCTAGCTTATTGTGTTGGGTATAAACAAAACACTGAAGAAGCTGTTTGGTATGGGTAAACAATTCTTAAACCAAACCTGTTTTTATATAAAATGTTTACTGGTAGAAAAATGCTTAAGTAAATGATAACTTAGAAAATATTTATTTATATTTTATTTAAATTATAGCATAAAATATCAGATGTAGTACACAACTCTTTCATAATGAAGAAATTCCAAAACTGATAGTAAGCCTTAGTAAGAATATATAGTATAAGGCCATGTGTGTGTGTTTGTCCATATACATGTATATGCACATGTATGAAATATAACAATAAAATTAAGGAAGAAAAGGCAAAAATATGAGAGGAAGTATGAGGGGCAAAGGAGAAGTTGGTGGGGTAGAAGGAGAGGTGAGATGCACGGGCTGCCCTGGCCGTTTGGGATTCAGAACAGAGGTGGAACACAAAGTTGGATGAAAGCCAAAATACTGATCTCTCCAGCTTTGTAACTCTCTTTAACTAATTGTGCTGGGGGCCAGAAGCTGGTGGCTTCTGGAAACTTAACACTCTCTTGCTTATTCTATGACTGAAAACCACCAGCTTCTTTTCTCTTGAACTCTGTGCTTGAATAAGTGCTGAGAAAACAAACTCTTTGTGCTTACATAAGTGCTGGGGAATTATGAAAAGGATTTTATTGTTAGTACTCCTTTTTCTGTCAAGTTAGCCAGAAGCCTGTAGCTGACCAGGTGAGAGGCTTGCAGCTTGCTAACTATTTTTGAACCAGAGAGAAAAGAAAGAAAAGGAAAGAAGTCATTTACATAGACAATACACACACACACACACACACACAATGGAAGAAGTGGAACGTGTCTAAATCCCTTTTTTATTGCTTTCAGACTTTTTATAGTTTTTTGGACAAACGTTCTCTATGTAAAAATGAATTACCTCATAGAAAATGTGTTACATAAAAGAAGAGTAACAGAAAAATATCAATAACAAGTTGAAAGCAGTGTTTCATTCTGTAAGCTCATTACAAGTTCAAAGCAACAATTTTTACATGGCCTTACTTTGTCATAGTGCACACTGTGGCTTCATGCTTAGACCTGAATGTTTTTCCTTGAACACAAATTTGTCCCAAGCTTATATATCCTTTTAGTGTAATTTATGAAAGCTCATTGTATTTCTCATTATTGTAGCCTTTACTTACTATTTATCAAGAGGGGGCACACTCTATTCTTGGTTCTACCTTTATTATATCTTTCTAGTGAAACAACTAAAACCATCTCCCAAAGCTTCCTTCCCAATATTATTTGAATCAAATCAGGAATTCTATAAAATCATTAATTCATCTCAACAGTAATAATTTATGAAAGTTTATCTTTATATTGATCTGCATGAGATCTGTTCAAAAGGCTGGGGGTAATGCCCAGGAATCCTTATAGTATGTAATAGTGACAGGAGCGGCATATCAGCTGCAAGAAGCCATCCTGGGATGAAGTCTTTTGGGGCCTTGCCTCTCAGAGCTCACCCATCGAGGATCATGCAAAGACAGTGGGCCACCTCCAGGATGGTCACCTGCTAGCTTTAGCCTTTCTCAGATGGTTCCTGACAGTGGAATAATATAAATGTTGTAAACTCGTGTGTACTGGCTGGTTTTGTGTGTCAACTTGACACAAGCTGGAGTTACCACAGAGAATACAGCCCCCCTTGAGGAAATGCCTTCATGAGATCCAGCTGTAAGGCATTTTCTCAAGTAGTGATCAAGGGGAATAGGGCCCAGCCCATTGTGGGTGGTACCACCCTGGGCTGGTGGTCCTGGATTCTGTAAGAAAGCATGCTGAGCAGCAAGGCAGGGGGAGTAAGCCAGTAAGTAACATCACTCTATGGCCTCTGCATCAGCTCCTGCTTCCTGACCTGCTTGAATTCTAGTCCTGTCTTCCTTTAATGATGAACGGCAATGTGGAAGTGTAAGTCAAATAAACCCTTTCCTCCCCAGCCTGCTTCTTGGTCACGATGTTTTGTGCAGGAATAGAAACCCTGACTAAGACACTCATGTAAGAAGTTCTAAAAACAATTTAAAATTTTAAATTCAAAAGGGAACATTTCCCTGTTTGCAGATGCTATTGTTTTTTCCATCATCTAAAGAATCCAGAGGCTCCACAAGAAAACTCCTACAGCTGATAAATGCATTCTGAAAAAGACACAGGATACAGATTTAAAAATGAGAAAATCAAAAGTCTTCATTTATATGATAAACTGAGGAATAAATAAAGAAAATTATATGAACTTGAAAGGAAGCACAGAGGAATACATGAGAAGGCTTGAAGGAAGAAAGGGGGAAAGGAAATATATAATTTTAAAAATAAAAATTAATCAAGGAAATGATACCATTTACAATAGTGTTTATGACATGTATGACTAATTTTAACTGAGAAAGGAAAATACTTGTACAATAAAAACTTCAAATTACAGAAAATAAATTTTAAAAAGAAACTAGAAGATAGAAAGTTCTTCCATGATCGTGGACTGGAGGAATTAAATATATGCAGTCACTGATAAGTAGATATTAACCCAAAAGCTCAGAATACCAAAGATAGAATTCACAGACCACATCAAGTTCAAGAAGAAGGAAGGCCAAAGTGTGAATGCTTCAGTCCTTCTTAGAAAGGGGAACAAAATACTCATGGGAGCAAATACGGAGACAAAGTATGGAGCAGAGACTGAAGGAAAGGCCATCCAAAGACTGCCCCACCTGGGGATCCATCCCATATACAGTCACCAAACCCAGACACTACTGTGGATGACAAGAAGTGCATGCTGACAGGAGCCTGATATAGCTGTTTCCCAAGAGACTCTGCCAGAGCCTGACAAATACAGAGGTGGATGCTCACAGCCAATCATTGGACTGAGTATGAGGTCCCCAGTGGAAGAGTTAAAAGAAAGGACTGAAGGAGCTAAAGGGGTTTGCAACCCCATAGGAAGAACGACAATATCAACCAACCAGATCCCCTGAGAACTCCCAGGGACTAAACCAAGAACCAAGGAGTACATATGGAGGGACCCATGGCTCCAACTGCATGTGTAGCAGAGGATGGCCTTGTAGGGCATCAACGGGAGGAGAAGCCCTTGGTCCTGTGAAGGCTCAATGCCCCAGTGTAAGAGAATGCCAGGGAGGGGAGGCAGGGGTGGATGGGGAAACACCCGCATATAAGCAAGGGAGGAGGATGAGATAAGGTGTTTGGCGAGGGGAAAATCAGGAAAGGGGATAACATTTGAAATGTAAATAAAGAAAATATCCAATAAAACATTGTTTCTGATAAAAAAAAAAGAAGAAAAAGAAAATTGCCATCCCACCAAAATCAATCTATAGATTTAACAAAACCCCTGTCTGTATCCCAACACAATTTTTTGCAAAAATTGATAAAGTAATTTTAAATTTCATATGGACATATAAAAAACAGGATAGTCAAAACAGTCTTATCCAAAAAAAAAAATAGTAAATCATGGGAGGTAGCATCATCCCAGACTTTAAGCTCTACTAAGAAGCTATAATAAAGAAAAAAAAAAAAAACAGCATAGTACTGGAACAAAAACAAACTCATTGATCAACTTAACAGAACTGAGAACAAACACAAATGCCCACATTCTTACAATCACATGATTTTAACAAAGAGATCAACAGTACTATTGGAGAAAAGACAGTACCTTCAACATTTGCTGCTGGTCAAACTAGACAAATGTGTGTAGAAGAATGAATCTAGACCCTTGTCTCTCTCACCCTGTACAAAATTCGACTTCTAATGGACATCAAAATAAGACCTGATATTCTGGGGGAAAGTCATATGAAAGCTTACTAATGTAGAAGCTTCCAGATGGATGGATAGATTGGTTATTTAAAAATAGATGATGACAATATATAGCTAGATGGTAGATGAAGAGGATAGATAGATAGATAGATAGATAGATAGATAGATAGATAGATAGATAGATAGATAGATAGATAGATGATAGATGGTGATGGATAGATGATAGATAATAGACAGACTCACACACAAATAGATAGGTACATACATACACACACACACACACACACACACACACACACACACACACACACACACACACACATGATAGACAGACAGACAGACCTGTAACAAGATACCAATACCCCTACTAGAATCCAGAGACTAACTAATAAAAATCCTAGTGCCAGGAACTAGTTATTTCTTTTGAAGTTGTTGGTCAATGAAGCCCTACAGATGTCAAACAATACAGACATGCACGTGGAAACTTGAAGATAAGACCCTACCTAGTAGTAAAGACACCATATACTTGAGTTATAGAACATAAAGAAATCATACTAGCACTCAGTCAGAAGCTTAATCCTTACTAGCTAATTTTCATTGCTCTGGAAGATGCATGCAAAGAGAAAAAAAATCAATTACCCAACTGTGAACCCTGAAAGCTGCAATAATGCCTGGCCTGGCAATACATGACAACTGATATAATCATGGCACAAACACTATGAGAGTAACCAACCACCTTCTGCTTGAATTTATGTCCTACTTCAAAACATTAAATCCATACCTAGAACTATTATCAGGTGAAGAACCCATGGCTATACAAACCACAGGCCCCAGGGATGGTCTACTATTATTATGCTGCCAAGTGGATATAGGAATTAAACTTACTTCTAATGACTTGTTGTTAAATTTATAAATTAATGAATCTCATAACCCTCATCCAAAAAGCTTCTATTTGTGGTAGATGGTGATTAATACAGAGACCACATACAAAAATGTCAGAGGCTGCAAAATACTCATCCCTGAATATACTGTATATTCCATACACCTCCTTCCAAGACTCCAGAATCATGATAGAAGTGGAGGGTGACCACAAGGAAAGTGTCTTTGGGGCACCATGTGGGCAACTGCACTTATGAACTCACAGCACCCACACAAGACTGTGCGAGCCCAAGCCAGACCAAATCTCCAGCATGGAGAGGGAAGTTGGCAGAGGGTCCCACCCCTAGCCATGGAGTTATAAGATGCTGGGAGAGGGACTGTTTCTTTGGGTGTAGCTCCCAGAAAGTCTGCCACACTCCAATGGATGACTACACATTCAATAATGTTTGGGTAGCACAGTGTACTTGATGCTTTTTTTTTAAAGAACAACTAAAGAGTACAATAAATGGTTGTGAAAGCTCAGGAAAAGATAATTCCTTGGAGGTCTAGAAAATGTACCAAGAAACTGGACTTTGGGGGTTGGGGTAAGAGATGGCTATGGACCTGCCATCTGTAAAGGCTATTATTCAAAATGAAAATGCATTAATTCCTAAGTACTGGAGAAAAGTATTGTACTGCACAGCTATCAAGAGAATTTGAGAATAGACAAGTCAAAATAATGAAACTTGAAACTTTTCTTGCTTCTCTATACTTATTGACAACAGAAAAGTAGTCAGCCTTATTTGGTTGGCTTTGCAAGGAGAATCTCTAATCTTTTTCCCCTAGCTCTCTACAAATTATCCTCGCATGCAGAAGCTGGAATTACACTTTTCTCAGAATAAAAAAATCTTCAAAAATGATAGCCAATATTAACCTGAACCCATCAAAAATAACTCTTAATGTATGGTTTTCCAATTTAGCATAACTTAAAACTCTTGTGTGCCTCCAGATAACCTCAGTGCACACAAGGTTTTGAGATGATGCTTCTAATAGAGATTGAAAAAAATTGAAAAAAAAATGTATACCGTGATGTAAATATAAGATGCCTTATAATGTATACCCTCTGGTTTTGTCTACACAGCTGCTCCAAACTATTTATGGGCTGAGCTTTCAGTTCTTCTTCCTCCTCTATTGAACATAGTGAATACATTGTTAAAGGGAGGAGAAATATTCAAAGTTGTGTGGGTAGATCAAATATTGTGTGGATAGATCTGAAAGGGTTTGGGTGAAGAGCAATGAATATGATCAAGATACATTGCATATAATTCTCAAATAACAAATAACTTTTTCAATTCTGGCAATAAATACTACGAAGTTTAAGGATATTCTAAAGTTTTAGGTTTTGTTGTTTTGTTTTTGTTCTGCGGGACTGGCTGTCCTGGAACTCACTATGATAAATTTTATAACAAGGTAAAAATGTTTTAAACATTAAGTATTTAGATATCTATCAGTTAGAATCTATTAATTCTATCAAATAATCTAAAATACACTTCTTGAGCCTCGTGCCATACTACTAAACAAAATAATCTTATGTGACACTTAAAATTAAATGTTTTCATACCAATGGCTGGTCCTTTTCACTTTCATCAGACTCATTTTCTTCTACTGACATCAATTCTAACTCTGTTTCTGTTGGAAAATGCATTTATTTTATTAATTTTATAGAATTCATATAGAGCAATAATCTGTATAATAATATGAGTGTTTAAATTAGCTAAAGTAACATTATATTGTTACTTTCTGATTAAGAAAGTATATAACTTTCAACTAAGCATATAAGGAGCTGGACCTTTCTAGCTATTTAAACTATCATCATCTACTCAAATACAAGCAGAAGAAGGCACCATGTTCAACACATAAGAACACCCTAAAGATTTGCACATAAATTCACCTACTCAATCGAAATGAATAAAGCATCCAGAAACAAATTTCCAAGTACCTTAGCAACAAATAAATCCATTATGTGTATTAAGGTTTATCTTATAATGTTACATTTTAAACAGTCTGCTAATCATTTTGATCACAAAGTAACAGCTAAGCCATACATGTTCATCTGTGATTACATAGTTCCTGACATGTGAAATTGTTTTCACCTACCATCAGACAAATTTTTTCTTCCAAGACTCAAACTAATGCCTGAAGTCTTTCTTGGTTATACTTTTTCCTTGTCTACTTCAATACTCTAGTGAATTTTTACTGTAACTATAAATTACTTCTGCCCATGTCCCTCTCTTTCACTCCTGTGCCAGGGAAATAGATCTTTCACACCATCCCTGTATAGCGACTTGATTTTATGCAATAATTATTTTTGTGCCCTGATAGAAAAAGGCATGAAGTTTTACAGGATGGAAATGAAATATTAGTGATGGATTTTCTAGAGTTGATGGGTGATTTTAAAATTAAGAGGTAAGGTGGGGCAGATACAGAACTTTCTAGGGGGGGAAAAATGAAGGAAGAAAAAGTAAGTGAAGCCAGAACACTTTTATAAGTGTCTTTGGCTTAGAAACATAAAGTTAATTGTGTAACAGTAAAGTTGTAATAACTGATTTGTGGTTACAGAGAGAATATATGACTGATTAACAGTACTAGTTCAACTGATAGGAACACACACACACACACACACACACACACACACACACACACACACAATCCAGACAGTAAGCTGACTAGATGTACGAGTGAAAACGAAATTGCTTTCCCTGAGTTTTAGGAAACAGCCTGCTGCTTTGTGCACTCCGTGGCCCAAAACTTCCTAAGCAAAATGAATGTCTAGTCTGGTTCTCTCAGGCGTCTGAGTTTACTGTGTGTAGCACAGTACCCAGTTCTTCAAACAGCATTTTTTTAACTGTAGAAAAAAATCTCATGGGTATCATAATCACCCTCTGTAAATCCTTCTGACAGAGATCCCACCCTGGATGTAAGGGACACTGAAACACAAAGGTGGAAACAACTTGTCCAACTTATATTTTTACAGATCTTGCACATACAAATTCTCTTTTTAAAAGCATAGGTGGTACTTTTATCATTTACGTCAAATCATACCATCTACTTGGGGGACGGGGGACAGGATTATGGTGGTGAGGTCTACAAACTTCTCAAACACTGTATTTTGATCTCGAGTGATTCACTCCACAGTGTGTACCTGATACGGATGTCAGCAGCTCTATCCTTTCTACTGCTTCGTTTGTAACAGAGTCTCTGACTTCAGTGGCAGACTAAATAGATTTTAAAAGCAAAATATTTAAATGTTTTCTATATCTATATCATGTAATACATATTTAATAATTCACAATGAAATAAAAAGCTTATTACCTTTGAAGATAGATCTTTCTCAACCCATGCTAAAAAGCAAAGGGAAACATGACTCAAAACATGACTCAAAACAAGACTCAAAACTAATTCCTAAAGTCTTTCATGATTATACTTTTTTTTGTCTACTTCAATAATTCAGTGATTTTTCACTGTAACTATAAATTACTTTTTCCCATCTCCCTCCCTTTCACCCCCACACTAGAGCACTTACAAAAATGGAAACTTAGTTATTCCAATATAATGAACCAAACAAGCCAAAGGTGGCACTTTGGTTTATAATCCTGGAGAAGACAAAAGCTTTTTGGGTAGGACAAAACCAATTCCTCAGAGTATATTCTTTTTCCTCTTTTTAGTTATTAAAATATTTTCATACAATAAGTAAAAAATTAATTTTTAAATAACATATTCTTCTATATTCAATTATTGTGCATTAATATTGATAGTTTATCTATTCAACATACATTTTCAGAGTCTGGTGATTATGGAGAGGTGAATGAATGACTGCAGTTTACTAAATTTCAGCATTCCTTTAACCCATCACTTTTGCCAGGAGCAGCAATGACCTCATCTTTGGTTTGAATACACATATATTGAAGTCATCTAAACTAAGTTCATTTACATTCCCTAATTAATTCAGATTCTCCCAGAATTATTCTTGTTCTTACAGCTTAAAAAACACTCTTTCTTTCTTCTTCTCCTTTCCTATTTGTTCATTCGTTTGAGAAGGGTTCTCCTGTATCCCAAGCCGGCCTTCCTCACTGTATAGCAGATAATGACCTTGATCTTCTGACTCTCCTGCCTCCACCTATGTGCTTGGGAGGTGCTGGGATCACACGGCTCCCTGTGTACCAGGCGAGATCTCTGCTGACTGAGCTGCATCCCCAGTCCTCCCTCTTCTTTAGTGTGGTCTCCACAGCTCAGGTCTCCATCTTCTCTACTTTTAGTTTCTTTTTTGGTTGACATTTACATTTCAAATGTTGTCTGCCTTCCCAGTCTTCCCTCCTCAAACTCCCATCCCATTCCCCTCCCCTGTGCCTCTAAGAAGGTGCTCCTTCATCACACACCCACTCCTGCCTCACCCCTCTAGCATCCCCCTACACTGGGGCATCAAGCCTCCACAGGACCAAGGTCCTCCCCTCCCATTGATGCCAGATAACGCTATTCTCTGCTACATGTGTAGCTGGAGCCATGGACCCATCCTGGGAGCTCTGGGTGGAGGTGGGGGGCCCAGTTCTTTCGGTGGATCATTCTTATCATGAATTTCCTACTTAACAATCTCATTTGAGGATTATGATTTCTGTCTTTCCTACCTTTGTTTCTCCCGTGTTTTCTATGAACATTATTTGAAACAAAAGCAAGTTCATTTTTTCTCTTCATTCTATTACAATGCTATTGATTACCCAATAGCATTTTTTGCTAAAAAAAAGTGGTGTAATACCTCTACTGAGCAGGCAGCTGATTCACGGTGACTGAGGACTTACTGCAAATGCAGAGTTCCTAACGCCCTGAACCACCTTGCCTATGCTTCATAAATAGGTTTGCTTCTGGTATCAATCAACCTAATTAAAGGTCTATGTTCTTAAACAACACCATATAATACAAATAAAAAATATACTATGCATAATTTTATATTTTTCTGGAAAACACATTACAAGCTAACAAAAATAGGTGAAAGTCATTTTAGTACAATTCTTTTTTATTTACTAATATAGCAAATGTGTTATAGGGAATCAATACAAAAATTAATTGGGAGATATGTTTTACCCTCTTTCATTCTGTTTTTATTACTTAGTCTTCAATTGATGTAACAGAGGTAACTCCATTTATTTGAACCAGTTCATGTTACACAGATGAGTTACTGACTATTTCAAAGTATTGTATATTGACATTACATCATCTCTTGTATGGAATTTTTCTAACAGCTAAACCTGCCTATGACACATCCTAGTAGTTAGCAATCTCCAAACTAATGTATTTCCTTTGTGGAAGCAAAATTAATTTCAAGGACCTAGTTTCTAAAGTTTCTGAGTTTTGTGCAGCCAATTTTATTAAAGGGCTTCCAAAAACTACTTTATTTTATTGTCGTCTCTTATAAAGAGAATATTCTTTGTAAAATTTCTGATAACTTTTGAATGCTAAGAGTTTCTTCAGCCATGGTGTTGGTGGTGAAATACACACCCAAAGATCTGGAAAAACCCCCCCATCCCCAAAAGGTTGCCATAATTTAACTAGATCTCTCCAGGCTTCGGGTCATCTGGGTCTCTGTGGCATTTTCTTTTTCAGCTATTCTAAGTAGGTGGGATAAAGAATGCTTTATTGACTTCAAAACATCTTAAATATCAATGAGACAGGTGGCATGGCTGCAACACTGTATTTTTAAAAAGAATAGTTAATTAAATCAGTTTATATACCTTAAGGACATGTTTGCCTCAGAATAAAAGTCAAGATATGTGTTGTATTGGAGAAGAGGTTTTTCTCTTTTTTCAACAAGAAGGAAAAAATTGTGATCCCTTCAAAGCTAATAAAAACTACTTTTGACTAGGGAAGACCTCCTGAACATCTTGCTTACAGACTTAAAGAAAGAGGCCCAGGAAAAACACTGAAACAGATGATGATGTAAATGCTGAACCCTCTACCTGGGAACAGCTCAGGAGACTGGCTTAGACATGAATGTCACTGCATAGCCGATAAATCTCTTTGGCCTCCTGGTCCCTATGACTTATTACTATGTGCCATCCTTTCATATGGCACAGACGGAGATTTATATCACAGTTTGGTTATGCAGTCCAAATGGACTTAAAAATTGACAGATGCCCTTTTACCTGCTCAAACATAGAGCAGAAAATCATTACTACCTGATTTGTACACACCGCAGATCCCATACATGTGCTAGTGCAGAAATGTACCTACAATGTTACATTTAAAAGTCTGTATTTTCAGAGCAAAAGAACCAGACACAACACCTGGCTGACAGCTTCAGGACAAGCTTGACCAGGCTATGGCTTCCACCATGGACAGTCTCAAATCCCTCCAGCAACAGATGACCTCCCTAGAGGGGATTGTTTTACAAAATTTGGAGAGCTCTGGACTTAATGACTGCTCAACAGGAAGGGGCTTGCACTGTCGTTGGGAAAGAAACGTTGCTTCTATGTCAATGAATTTGGACTGGTGGAACAAGACATACAAATCCCCAAAGGTCTCCGGTGAGATCTCCGGTCAAGCTGTGTACCCAACACCCCTACCCCATGTTACTCAAAGCCTCTGGTTGTTTGGCTTCTTCTTCTTCTTGGCCCTGTACTGGTCACTGGGGCCCTACTCCTGGAATCCTGCCTCATCCAAATTCTAAAGCACCAGATAAATAGCCTTGCAAAAACCACTGTCAATCAGATTCTGGTTCAATACCAAACTCTTCCCCCAACATAGAGTCTGGTGACTGTGGTGACATCCCCCCACCCCTTTATAAAACAAAAACGGAGAGATGTGGGGCCAGAAGGCTGTTTGATCTGGGGAGTCGGTCTGGAGCAAGAGTGAGGTTGAAACAAGTCCAAACTCAGAAAACCACATCCAGATACCAGCAGGAGTAATACGACTTTCTCCCTGCTCTGACCTGCAAGTTCCAGCACACACAACATTGTGACCTCCATATCTGCCACCCTTGGCGTAGTCATGTAACCTGGTGGCTAGGTTACAGGTTGAACTTCCTCTTTATGCAAATGAAGCATTTCCCCATCACCTCATCCCCAGCCAATGATGTACAATCTACCCAGAAAACCCCTACTCATTCCCCAAAGTTTATATACCCTTCTTCCCCTTCGATAGAGCGAGATGTTCCTCCTGCATGTACACTGACAGAGAGAGACCTGTCTAACCCATCCACCCCGGCTAAGCCTTACTCCCTCCAGTCTGGCCTAGTGCACAACAGTCTTGGACACGCTCAGTAAAGAAGCAGACCAGGAGAGACATATACCTTCCACAGTTCTTTTTCCTCTGTTTCCAAATATTTTGTCTATAGCTGTCGGAGAATTGTCAGCACAGTTAGGAGACTTGCTCTCTGAGTTGCTCTGTTAAAATTGAGATTAAAAATTAGTTGCATACGTTTCCCTTAATCACTTTAAGACATGTGAATTGTTTAGTTTTAAAGCAGACCAAACCTCATGCAAGCCTCTCTGGAGCAAAGCTATCCTGGCAGTTTTGTGCGGCAACTTTTACATGGGTACTAATTCTGTGAACCTGATGTGAAAATTCACAGGAAAATATTCATAGACAGGATACTCATGTGCTTATTTCCAAAGAGGAGCTACCATTATACCATCTACCTCTTAGATTCCATATCCAAAAGAAAGGGTCATTTTTAAACTCTGCATATGTGATCATAGTCTTATAAATGTGATTGGTAAACCAAAGCAGTGGGCATTTAAACATTTCAGATGGCTGAAATTATTTCAGTGCTAAGGCTTGGGGTCTGCGGGATGAGAAGAGGAAGAACCCATACATACAGGAAAGGGAGAGATGACTGTGGAAAGCTGACCTCTGACCTCCACGTGCTCATTGCAATGCATGCATATCTGTGCATGTGCACATGTGTGCACACACTCATACACACATACATACACACATATACACATACATGCACATACATTTCAGACAGAGTAATAAATAAAATTAGAGGGTATTCGGCTTGAAAAGCTATTTTTTGTATAGTAATTTGTATATAAATGGAGTATTTTAGAAACTAGGTCATTTCGGCAGAGGCCTCCTAAACAATTTTGCTAACATAAAGTACCCACAGTGGCTTAGATGTGTTTACTATTTGTTTTTCTATTGTGATACAATAGCATAGCCCCTCATCTGCAAGAGGCAATGTCTATATAGCACATAGTGGATACTTAGTAACAAAGATGTGTTAAATATGTCAAATATATTCAACATATCAAAGATGTGTTGAATATGTCAAATATAGTCTCAAAATATCTAAAAATTCATCAGAAAGACTGTAAAGGTGACAAACTGATGTTTTCCTATAGGATATATAAATAAATGGGTTCTAAAAGTTTGGCATAGTCCAAGTTAAAAATATATCTGCTTCTTGTAAGCTTTTTAATATATTCTTGATGCTACTATCATTTTACTGTCCACGGGATTAAGAAAATATCTTCAACACTTAAGTCTCAAAATGAAAACAGGATTGGTTTTCTTGTGTAGTAACATCATCATTTACATTTTATAAAAGGTTTTACTCATCCCTAACATTTATTCATGAGCTACATAAAAATGTTACATATATCATGTCACCTTAAAGTCACAGTAACATTCTTAACACTGACATTCTACTTTTTAGTTTTGCAAAGATCTGAATGACAAAACTAGTAGGATTCTGATAGGTCCTCTGCCTTCAACTACTGTGCTCACAGCACTGCCCTACTGTGCTCACAGCACTGCCCTACTGTGCTCACAGCACTGTGCAACTCTCCTTACATTTAACACAGGCCCTTTCCGTCTCTTTCCTCGGTGTCATCTTTGTGTTTTCATTATTTATAGTTATTACTACAAGAATGTATGCCATAAATGTACTCAATGCACTTAACTCTTCAGTTGATTTATCTTTAGTCGAGCATCAGAAACCAAACTAAGTTTCTAGTCTCCAATTTTACATTTATTCTTTCCTTGAACCTTTCCTTCCTGAAAGCCAATACCTGGCCTTCCAGATTGAGGATGATTTTACAAATTATCTTTCTCTTCTTCCTCAGATATTTTACAAATACACAGCTTTCATTTTATGGTTCAGCATACACAAATCAGTAAGTGAAAGAAACCAGATAAATGGACTTAAAAACAAAAATCAGGACACTGTGCCCCACCCCACACCTCTGCATGCCTCCCAGGTGAAAAAAAAAGATGAGAAACATGAAAAACTTAAAGAGAAACTTAAATTGCTAGATTCCCTATGCTGTTGAAAGGAAAGGCACCATGGAAATTGATTACTATAATAATAAATTGAATCTATTAAATATTTATTTGGATATTATCAAAATCATGTTAATACAACTTTTAAAATCACAGCAAATTACATTTATCCAAATAATAACTGACCAAATTTCAAATTTCTTCTATTATGGGAAACCTAACGCAATTTCTCTTGAGCTCTGTATTTTTATACCATTAGACTGCAAAGTAGTTACCAGTCCTTCTGATTACTTACCAATTTGACAAGTGTTTTCAGCCTGCTCGTAATCCTGTTTCTGTCAACTAACTTTCCATGTACTGGCATGGCATCCATACCACTAGTGAACATTCAGAATAAACCAAAAACAAACTTAGGCCAAGAAAGGTAACTCCGCAAAGGATCAATTTACCCTGGTATCACAACTGCTCTCTTCTCCCTTCATTGCGAGCACGGGAGTCTCTGGGCTAGGACAGCTGGAGATCCTGCAGAGCAAAGTATGCAGTAAGGACGGGTGAGCATAATTCTGTACTAGTTCAGCTGCTCGCATATGAAACGACGCTTCTTCATCAGAGTAAATATGACTTGACCTCAACTGAACAATGGCTCTCAACTCAAAACATCAAGGACAGTCTCCTGAAGCGTTTTTAAATCTGTACAAAAGTTAAACTAGACATTAATTCTATGTGGATAAGCAGAATGTTCTTCCCCAAAATACTGGATACTTTACATTTTTAAATTGCAATTATTTTCCAGTCCTCTTGCATTTTTCATGTTTACATAAACACTTAAGAACTTTCAAAAGTGCCCAGACACGCGAGGGGAAAGACTTCTGCAAATCCAGTCTCCTGTTGTTGGCGCTCTTCCTCGGGGTCCTCTAGAACTACTTCCTTCCGGTGACTTCCATTTCTACTTCCTCAGGACTCAAGGACAATATCCAAAATTAAGATCTCCAGCCCAGGAAAATCCTAAGTAAAGATGTGTTCAAAGTATCAAGAGAAGCAGAGCTACAACTATCCACACAGCCATTTTACTGACTACCCAACAGAGCCTTGGTGACTTCAGTGCCAGAAGATCCTAGAACGGTCCTGCCCACCATCTAGGTTCAGCACAGCTGGAGGGAGAAATTCGCCTCAGCCGCAGGTACACCTTGTTCCTCAACTTCTAATGCCATGGTGTTTGGTGGGCTTTAAGGCATCTTGTAAGTTGAGGTGACGTAAATAGTTATCTAAGTTTAGCAGCTACAGAGTCTGACCCCAATGGCTCAAACTACCCTACGGACATTCAAAAGAAATGCTAATGCCTTTCCATTCCTGCAAGCAAACAAACAAGCAGCACCTTTATCAAAACTGCCTTGAGTGTTTCACGTTTATGTGCAGGCACGTTTTAATGGGCCTGCATATAAACGTTTAATATCTTCGGTCCTTAATCCCTGTCTTCTTCTTACTAAATTTGTTAAATATGCCTGCATTCCAGTCTTTTCTCTAAAACCTCTTTTCTATTGAAACCAGTCTCCTTTTTATCCATGCCGTCTGTTTGTTAATTGCCTTCTATCACCATCATCATTATCGTCATCATCATCCACTTTACGTCCTGATCGCAGCTCCCTATCTGCTCCCAGTCCCACCCTCTGTTAAGGCCATTCCTGTCCTCCGCTATCTTAATTTTATTCTTATCCTGTGCCAGCACAATTACTGGGCTCTCTTCCCAGTTACTTTATTAAAATATCCATCTACAGAATCAAGCATAAAAACGACAATTGGCCTGAATACTAAGGCCCATGAGTCTAATGTCATCTGTGCCATTTTTTTTGTCCATCCAGAGAATTCACATTAACATCTTTTGAGTTTTGAGTTCTCCATCTGGATGAAGCACAAGAGTATATTTTGATTAGTTCTTTGATTCCTTCAAAATTCTAAAAATTCTTAATGCTTTTTAATCTTCTCTGTAGGAAAACAGAATATTTAGCTGGCAGCAATTTTACAAACAGGACAAACAAGAGGGGAACCAGAAAAGCTGATTTACAGAGAAAAATTATTATCACACAAAAAAAAGGCAAAGTGTCATTTGACTAAGTGTGCTAGAAACTTAAAGGAAAAAACAAAATGAAAAATTAGTAATCAAAGAAAATTTTCCAAATATCCTCTTCAAAGGTATTAAATACAATATAGATCATATGCTCAGCACACAAATATGCTTCATTTCCAGAAAAGAAAATCCTCTCTGGAAGTTGTTCCTGTGGCCCTAAGTCCACATACGTAAGGGACACAGATGACTGTTGGTACTCAAGACATGTTTACTGACTAACGTTGTAATTATCAAAATTCTCAGATAAACGTGTGTAGGATAGCTACACTTCCCAAGAAAATCCCAAAGGAGCTCATCTATAAATTCGGCTTCCGAGGGTGATCTGACACAGACCTTATCTAGTTCTCGGGGGCTACACGAGTCCTCATCAACCTGTGGATAATCGAGAGAATGAATCAGGGAGCCAGCAAGATGGCAAAGTATAAATGGGCGACTCTCAGTTGCAGCTGTGTAGTTAGTGAGAAACGAACAGTAATGATAACGACAGTATTTGAACTGTAAAATGTGGTGGCTCCCACAGAGGGATGCTGACCAGATGCTTCTTTCTCCTCTGCCCACTCAATACTTAGATGACAAACAGATTTTATCAGCATGTAAGACTTACTTGGATAGTGGGTCATTGCCAGCATCTATTTGTTCTGCTAAAGAAAGACATAAAAAATGCATTTTAAGCAAATGAAGGAAAAGCATCAAATATTCAAAATCGATGACTCAGGAGCTCTGCTGGAAGGATGTTCATTGAGAAACAGACATGGGAATCCCCCACAGTAGATATGGCTTATACTGCTGGTAGAGCAATGAACGCATTAAAATTCGTTCTCTTGTTTGTATTAGCGGGACACAAGGAGAAAGAAAAAATTTACGATGTTTATGAAACTTAAACTGTTGTGTGCGGTGACCATAATCCCAGCGGACTAGTATCAGCTAACTTAAAATGGTGTCATATTCTAAGATAAGGACATCCAGAAAACCACCTGACACATCTAGACTAACAGCATAGGGAATTAAGGGGATACAGTCTACAGCGATACCACTCTGAAGACTCTTAATCACATCCAATAAGAGAATAACTCTTCTGCTATAACAGAAAAGAGGTTCTTCAAGTAATCAAGTTTTCCAGGTTAGGATGAATGCACTATCCCAAAGACACTTACCTGTAGACACTGCACCCTATAGGGGGAAGGATTCAAAACACAAAAGCAGACCAAGAAGAAGGGCCTTGCAAACACTTCCCAGGAGCTAATGAAGAGCCTCGGGAGTCAGCAGTGAGATGCTTGTACTAGCTATGATGGTTTGTATATGCTCAGTCAAGGGGTGGCACATTAGAGGGTGTGGTCCTATTAGAGTAGGTGTGTCACTGTGGGTGTGGACTTAAAGATCCTCATCCTGGCTGCCTGGATGTCAGTATTCTGCCAGCAGCCTTTAGATGTAGAACTAAATTCTGTAAATTTATGTAGAAGATGTAGAACTCTCAGCTCCTCCTGCACCACGCCTGCCTGAATGTTGCTGTGTTCCTGCCTTGATGACAATGGACTGAACCTCTGAACCTGTAAGCCATCCCCAATTTAAATGTTGTATTCTATAAGGCTTGCCTTGTTCATAGTGTCCATTCACAACAGTAAAACCCTAACTAAGACACTAGCCAATAGGCTTTCTCTATAAAAGCTATTTCTTGTTCTTCTTATCTGTGGAAAAAAGTTCAAATCCATCTAACATTCTTTCTCTGGTGGAAAAATTATTTGAGCACTTCCTTGAGGATTTATCTATTCTGAACTGCACCTAACACAGAAACACTTAAAGAAACCGGGTTAGCCGTATGTAACCTGGGAAGACATGCTCTTCTTAAAAGTACAGCTTTGTGAAGTTGTTAAGCGCCTACTAGACATGAATAGAACATGATGGTCCAATCACTGCCACCAGTACAAACATGACATCATTTCTCTCAAACTCTCTTACTAGGGAGCAGACTGCTATAAGGACAGAGCTTGAGGGATGGGGAGATGGGGAGATGGCTTTAGTGGTTAAAAGCACTTACTGCTCTTGCAGAGGATCAAGTCCCAACATTGACGTGGGTGCTCTCAACTGTCTATAACTCCATTCCAGGAGATCTGACGCCCTCTTCTGGCCTTCACCAGCACTTCACACGTGGTGCATGTACATACAGGGAAAATGCTCATGCACATAAATAAAGTCACTTTTATAAAAGCTTTTGTAGGGCAGTGAGCTGACCCATGAGGCAATGTCACTTAGCATTCAGGCCTGGCCGCTCGAGTCAACAGAACCCATGTAAGGGGAGAAGGAGAGAACTAACATCACAAAGTAGTCCTCTGACCTGCATGTGTATGCCCACAACGTATTCTCACAAACATAACAATATATTGGTTTAATTTTTTAAATAAATAAATATAATATATATATTCATATATGTGTATATATGCATATATATGTATATATACATATATGTGTATATATATGCATATATGTGTATATATATGCATGTCTATGCATATATATGTACATATATGGCTTTTCACATGTACAATGCATTTCAGTTTCTGGTGGTGAGCGAAAACAATAGGAATAAGAAGCTGGAGGCAAAGGGAATTATGCAGCACTTACCCAAAATGCAGGAGGTCTTGGGTTCAACTTCTACTTCTATAAAAACAAAAGTTTTGATTGGTTTTGTTTTCTCTCTCCTCTTTCTGTTGTGTGGGTATGTCTCTGTCTCTCTGTGTCTCTGCCTCTGTCTCTCTGTGTGCACGTGTCCACGGGGGTGGGGTTATCTACGTACACCTGTGTGCATGCATGTGAAGTCAAGTTGTCAATATTAAAGGTCTTCCTCGGTGACTCTCCACATGATTTCTTTTTAAAGATCACACTTCCTATTGTCAAATTCATTTCATTTATGTCCCAGGTCATTCTGACCTGTAGACTATTCAGAAAGAACTCAAGAAAATATGAAGGTGGTTTTTAGTCTTTCTGAGTGGAAAACTTTCTTAGTTTGACATTTTTGTATATGTTAGGACTGCAAAGAGCATCTCACTATAAGTCTTACCTGGTTCGTTGTCTTTTTTATTAATATACAGATTTTCTTCAAAATCCAGAAGTGTCTGTCTACTGTCATGTGAAAAATAATAAACACAATTACTACTTTAATACTGATTTAAAAAAAAAAAAAAGCATTTTAGTACCTTTAGTCCTTAAGATACTACAGAGGCTGGGGTGGGGGTGTAGCTCCGTTAGCAGAGTGTTTGTCTAGCACAAAGCAAGCTCTGGTTCTGTCTCTAACGTCACATATAGCCAGGCACAGCAGTGACACTCACCTGTAATCACAGCGTTTGGGAGGTGGGGGCAGAAAGATCAGTAAACCCAAGGTCATTCCCAGACACACAGTGAACTCAAGGCCACATGGTACATGAGACCCTGTCTCTCAATAAGGACTATCACTGGAAATAGTAGAGGAGCCACTACAAGTTTTTACCTCGTGTTTGAAATTTATGAGCTCTGAGTCTTTTAATGAGAGATGAAATGAGAGATGAAAAAAGACTAAAGCAGCGGGAGCATGAATGAGAGAAATAAAGCTTAGGGGACAGACGGGGTGTGCTTGACAAGCAGCGATGTTCCCTGATGTCAGAGGATATCCTCCCTCTGCAACTAAGAGCTGTTGTGCAAGTTCTTTCCCATAGATATTGTTATTCATAAATAAATAAGGATTTCACTGCTTGCATTCTGTACATTTCTTTTAAGATTTTATAGGACAGTATTAAAACATGAGCAAGGAGATACCAAAGCCAACAAGTATTTCCTGGTGCTGAGTTCTTCTTCAACCACAAATAAAGGCTAATGCGTATTTCTTTGCAGTGTCTAAAATTCAAATATTACAGCTGTTTAAAAAAATGTTATAAGCCCTCACTTTTTGGTTATGAGCTATTCTGTTTTGTGACTTATACTTCATAGAAAATGCATTGTTTAACCATTTGAAGCTAAGTGCTTTATCAATATATTACCTGATTCATCAATGAGTGCTCACTATTCCTAACATAATCAGTCGCACTGAGAGCAGAACAAGAATTCATCCCAACACCTGGCTTTCCTCTCATCTTTGTCCTCTCCTGCCTATTTTAAATCATCATACTTGTCTCCAAATGACTCTATTTTCTTTTTCTTTTTTGTTTTGTTTTGGTTGGTTAGTTTTTTGAGACAGAGTTTCTCTGTATAACAGCTGTGGCTAGCCTTGAACTCCCTTTGTAGACCAGGCTGGCCTCAAACTCACAGAGATCTGACTGCCTCTGCCTCACAAGTGCTGCGACTAAAGGTATGCACCACCACACCCAGCTACTTGATGTGATTTTGTTCTCTTATGTCCTATGGTTTGTTGAATCCAGAGACGTGCTTAGCTGCTTCTTTGTGGGGAAGAATTAAAAAGTCTCTGTAAACCTGAGACCAGGACTGAAATAACTTGGGAAATTTTTACTACTATAGACAGAGAGACAGAGACAGAAGCAGAGAGAGGGAAAATTTTACTACTACAGACTGAGGGGGGGCGCTATCCATGGAAAAGTCAACAGCAGCCCTGGACAGGTTAATATGGTACATCCCAGCACCTAAGAAAAGATTCACAAAGGGTGAATACCTGTGGTACAGATATAGTATTAATCAACAGAGGAACTCCATGGGTTTTCTGCAACATGATTTGGACTTTTATACAGTTTATAGCTGTCAGCAAAAAAAAAA
>JANHMN010000015.1:18947600-18993152 GCA_030674055.1 Rhabdomys pumilio | reverse complement strand
TATGAATTGACCACAAAAGTCTAAGCTAATATGTGAGTTCTATATAAGATTCTGAATGGCTGGGAAGAACCAGATTGCTAAGTTTGTGGCAGAAACTAGGAAATTCAATTGCCAAAAGATAATGTGTTGCTTTAAAATAACAGCTGGATTTTACAAAATAAGTCCATGTGAGCTTTGAGATATTGTAACTTTCAGGGCTGAGTGTATATTATAGTAAGGACTTAGAGGTCTAGCTTAGTGTGGACAGCATGATAGTTAACATTAACTGGTACCCAATTCTGGGGCATGTTTTAATAGTGATGGAACCAACAGACATAAAGAATGACGGGCTATCATTCTTCTGATCCGTCTGACTTTTCTAAAGAGAATTGGCTTCCTTGGATCTAAAAGTCCCCTTTGGCTGCTGGAGAATCAAGGAGTAAGGTACAGAAGACAGTTCCCACAGGAGAGTGGGACTATGTGATAAAATGGACATTTCAAGACCTGACTGGGTACTCAACTTACTGAAAAGATCAGAAATTCGGGTAGATGCTATTTAGACCCTGTTTCTAGGGGTTATATTTAGGGATAACATGGAAAAATGCTGAGGTCCCTAAGATTAAATAGGTCTTTAGATCTCTTAGCTGGAGATTTTAGTAAAATGATGGGAGACTGGCCAGGAACACACCAGGCACTGGGTCCAATGCTCAGCATTCGCCAAAACGAGCTCAGCTTAACTATTCCATTTCCAGTGCAGTCCCTAGCTATGTTTCTAACATTCCTGACTGACTGAGTGAGTAGACTAAGTCACTGCCATTCTGAAACTGCCTGCACAGTGCAATGTCGCCTCAATGGGATGATGCAATAGCTGTGGGGTTTTTCTTTTTTTCTTTTTTTTTTTTTTTTTTTTGAACTTCAAGATAATTTTACTTAATATGTTCATGGAAATACTTACAAAGTACAGTGGCCTTCAATAGCATAGCGTAAGGCTGTCCATCCAAAGACATCCTTGTAGGAGAAATCAATACCGTTCTCAAGGAGTAATATAGCCAGATCTTTGGATCCACATCTTATAGCGTATATCAAGGTGTTTCTAAAACAGCAGATACATAGATTCACTCTTATAAAATGACTAAAATTAGTTAAATCTACATAGATGTGTTCAGCCAACTTAATGTCTTGTCTGGCTGTGTAGAATTGACCGTTTTCTAACCAGACATAGCATCATGGGACCACAATTGTTTTTCTTTGTAGGGCTACATCCCAAGATAAAGAAGAACACATACAGAAAATCTTTTTGCCCATTGTTTACTTGGAAATAGAACCCCTGACTTCATGACCTTTGAAATAAAATAGCTATGCTTATACCATGCATCTGAAGTCGTTGAAGAAGAATTCACATTACAGTAACCTGTTATATACATATTATATATACATATCTTAATAAGCTGAAGATTAAATAATTCAATGGATGCTTTGAAATAATTCAGTGAATGGTGTAAGCAATAGTACTATTAAAATAATAATAAAATTGATAGTGCTTTCAGTTAATAATGTTGATAACTGTGTACTATACACTAAATAAATGCCATATAAAGAATCTTATAACCACTTATCAAGAACACTATCCTTTGTTCCAAATCAGGGGGTATATTTTGCTGTGGGCATCCTTCTGAAGATGATGTGCCTGGATACTGGGAAAACTGAGAACTAAATCCACTCTTGAGTGAATCTAAAGTCTGCTCTCTTATCATTTGCTCGTGACTTATCTTCATTAAAGTTTATCCAGTTAACACTGTCTTATCTCCATTCCACTGCCAAGTAAATGTAAATGAATTAAAACAAATTGGGGAGGGTGAAGGGGAAAACTAACATTTAGTGATAATAAATAATAGTCACTTAAGGATACGCTGATATAAATATTCTACCAAGAAAAGCGATTTAAGGAGTCATCCCTCATATCATAATTTTCTAATCCTGGAATATAGTGTCTCCAAGTGTACAAGAAGGAAAAGTGTGGATACTCTAAGATCTCCGCAATCTCTTTAGAGAGGTTTTCTTTCGTAGTGAAGGGTGTTTAATGTAGAAACTCACAGCAAAAACTGGAGTGGAGGTGTTGTTCATTTAAAAATAAAAAGAGAAGACACAGAGTTGGGGTAAAAAGATGAGGGAAGAACAGGCAGGAGTTAAGGGGAGCAGCTAGGGTGAGCATGATCAAAATAGATCACATGAAATTCTCAGTTACTTAAAAAATATTTTAAATAAAATAAATAAGTAAAAAAATAAATCTTAAAAATGAAACAAGGGAAATACCGTAAGAGGGTCAGACAGTTTTATTGTGAATCGAACAAGTGGTACTAAAAGTTCCTACATTTTAAAAACAAATGAAACCCATTTAGCTCATAAACTCCTCAGTCGGTGCTTTAAGGCCGTATGTATGTGTATGTATGTATGTGACCGTACATACATTGTGTGTGCGCTCGCGCGCGAGCGCTGTTATTGTTATTTGCATTGCTCACTTCAAACAATTGCTTGCTTCCCTAACAAACGAAACTGACACTATGTGTATGCTTTCCTGTATCCTTGTAAGTTACTCCTCTTCTACCACCCAACCAGCCATGTCTGAGTTGAGTGACTGTTACAGTCCAGAATCCCACTAAGGTTTCGTTTCTCTTGAGTTCCAATGACTTTACCTTTGCAGCTCATCTACAACATGTATATCTGCTCCCATTTTCACCAAAAACTCTGCCACCTCCACCCTCTTTTCTCTGAGTGCCAGCAGCAGCGGTGTGAAGCCGTCCTGCAAAAACAACAAGACCAACTTGAGGTTTAAAAGGATTACAGCTGACCCAAAAAGATCTTACAATGGGCGGTACAAATACGAACGTTAAGAAAACTGTAAAATCACGGCGGATAAGTACACTTGGGCCTCAAGCAACATGGCCGCCTTCTGCATGGGCACCCAACAGTACAAGGTTCAAGGGAGATGGGGCTTAATTATTTGGGAGTAATGTGAAGTTAAGGTTTGTGCAGAAGCCTCCTGAAGCTTAACAGTAGGTTCAAGTCATGGAGGAAACTGAGCGAGTGGAGCCAGGGCCACCTTGAGCCCACGTCCCCTGTGTTTCCATTGCTGCTGTGGTGTGTTTTCCAGTAGGTATATATAAGTCAAGTGTGTTTTAGGAATGTTAACCTTCCAAAATGTAATAAAAAGACTCATCATACTTAGTTCTTCCTGCTTTTGATAATTTATACTTCCCTTGTGTTCAGTGTTCTCAGCATTCACAAAATGATTAATACTAGTCACATAGAAGCTGAAGTTAAATTATTCCTATCGACTTTGGCGCGCGCGCGTGTGTGTGTGTGTGTGTGTGTGTGTGTGTGTGTGTGTGTGTGTGTGTGTACAACTGCCAGGCTCTATCAACTCAACATCTGCACTGAGATTTGTGACCAAACAGATAACCATTCAACCTACAAGAAGATTCATGTTTTCTTATGTTCTGACAGAGAAAATTCTGCTTGTATTTGACATTTGAGCATCTGTTATCTTGAAGAATGTACTGACCTGAAACATTTTTTTAAAAAAATCTCTACTTATAAAAACTTTGAAGGAGTAAGGAGAGGAGGAGAAGAAGGAGAGGAGAAGCTAGGTGATGAGAGAGAGAAAGCGGGGGACATGGAGGCAGATGTTCACGTGTCTCTACCAGTCAAAGATAGTTGATATATCTAGGTTGGGTATTGGGTTACACTTCTAATTGAGCATTACAAAACTTATAAAGCCTTTGATTAAGTTTTTTTAAAAAATTGTATAAAAGCAAAAAGGAAAAGGGGGCATGGGATAGGGGCTTTCTAAGAAGGGGAAATGGGGAAAGGGAATGGCATCTGAAATGTAAATAAAATACCAAATAAAAAAATGAAAAAAAAACTTTGAAGACCTAAAAGTAGAGAACAATTATTGATAGAAGAAAGGTGGTTTAGTCTGTAAGCTAGTAGTCACTATTGATTGTGAGAGTTAGCTTTGATTGTCAACTTGACACAGCCTGGAATCACCCAGGAAGAGAGTCTCAATGAGGGAGTGCATACATTGGGCTGGCCTGTACACATGTCTATGGCAGACTGTCTTAATTAATATGAAAAGAGTCAGGCAGTGGTGGCGCACACCTTTAATCCCAGCACTTGGGAGGCAGAGGCAGGTGGATTTCTGAGTTTGAGGCCAGCCTGCTCTACAGAGAGAGTTCCAAGACAGCTAGAGCTGTACAGAGAAACCCTTTCTCGAAAAACAAAACAAAAACAAAAAAAACAAACAAAAAGATTGATGTGAAAGGGCTTGGCCTGCTGTGGGTGGCACGATTCCCTAGGCAGGCACCTGAACTGTTTAAGAGTAAAAGCTGTGATCTTTGCACAATGACACAAGTGGTCATAAATGCACTCATTTCTCTCTGCTTTGAGTACAAATGTTATGACACCAACCTATGACCGACCCAATCTTCATCTGTGGTTACTTTCCCAAAAATGATAAACCTAGAATTGTCAACTAAAATAAAGCCCTTTCTCCCTGAAGTTGCTTTTTGGTCCAGATTATTTTATCGCAGCCAAAAAACAAAAAACAAAAAACAAAAAAAACAAAAAACAAAAAACAAACAAAAAAAAAAAACTTGATAAGGCTCCATTTAGCATCTCAACACAAAAAACTGGGCTAGCATTATTAGAAAGGAAGAAGCACTACACCAGCAGGAAGTAGTATCTAATCAAATTCTAGTTCCTTTAGAGATGTCAGGATTTTAATCCCAGGAATACCTTTAATTCCAGTTATCTGTTTGGGGTCTCCTTTTTGAAACAGAAGTTGTTTCAGAATCTCAAGGAAATATTTTGAGATGCATGCCTATTACTTATTAGATGTCCTGAATCAAACTGTGCACAACTGCAGCTGGGGGCCAGAACCCACACAAACAGAACTCCAGTCTCATCTATATGGGCATGGAAGAGAGTCTCTTCATCATTTGGGTATTTGACTGATAAGAGGTACTCAGTGGCTAAAAACAGGAACCATGCATCTCGGAATGCAACATAATTTCAATATATATATAAAAAAAGCAACATATAAACAATTAAATATTTGACACCCCCACCCCCACCCCACTCATCCTGGTAGCAAGCAATTGTAGATTTGAGAGCAGAGCTTGTTTTCAATGTTGTTGTTTGTTTTGTTTTGTTTTGTTTTACCTAAATGGATATCTCTTCCAGAAAATATACCAGTGCACAGCTCCATCTTCCTTCTATTTTTCCACATAATTAGCACTTAGTCACTACCAGTCTTATATTTCCAGAGTCCTCCTTCAACTGAGTTCTAGATATGCTGACAGTCAAGTAGCTTTCTCGTTCAAACAACCACAAATTACTACCTTCGACATGAAGAGCCATTGCATCAGCACACATTTACTGATTTTACTTTACATTCCTCTTGCTTTATTGTCTAAGGTCCATAATATTTCATTTTACATAAGTACTCTTGTTGTCTTTGAGTTTTAACCTAAAGTCATCTTCACTCCACACCCCCTCTTCTTCAGCTGTGGGTCACTTGACAATTTTCATTTTATGTAAGTATTTTTGTTATCTTTGAGTTTTAACCTAAAGCCATTTCCAAAGTAAATTTTGCTGTGTACTGAGGTTGCTTTACAAGAGTCAGGGGAAATGGAGAGAGAGAGAGAGAGAGAGAGAGAGAGAGAGAGAGAGAGAGAGAGAGAGAGAGAGAGAATGAGGAGATTGTACCATTATCAAATTCAGTGATTTCTCAACTATTTTACATTAAACGTGTCAAAGAAAGTTGTGCACTAAATATATCTCTCAAGAGAAAAAGAGAGAGAAAGAGAGAGGGGGCATGGAGGCAGATGTTCATGTGTCTCCACCAGTCAAAGATCGTTTACATAGCTAGGTTGGGTATTGGGTTACACTTCTGATTGAGCATTACCATACTTATAAAGCCTTTGATTAACATTTTAAAAAAATTGTATAAAAGCAAAATGGAAAAGGGGGCATGGGATAGGGGTTTTCTAGGGAGGGGAAATGGGAAAAGGGGATGGCATCTGAAATGTAAATAAAATATCCAATAAAAAAATCTCTCTCAAAATATGGATGTCGAATTCAGTTTCCATGGTTAAGCCCTTTCTAAATACTTCCACTTAGGAAACGCTTGGGTTTCTAAACATGAAACGTTGATCTCCACCCCTGCCACTGTGAAAACATCTATTCCAGAGACTTTTGAGATGAAAATGCCGTGAACTCTACCTTGGTTTTTTGTTCGATATCAGCGTTGTAGTGAAGCAGTAGGGCCGCCATCTCCTCATGCCCATTGTACACAGCGTAGTGCAAGGCACTGTTGCCACTGTTATCAATAATGTTCGGATCAGCTCCGTGCTCCAGCAGCACGGTCGCGCATTTTTGCTTCCAGCATTGGACAGACTGCAATTTATAACAAGAAACAGACGGTCGGCTCAAAGAATTCAAAATAAACATCCCAAGGGGTTCGCCAGCAAGCAAGAGGTAGTTCAATTGTAAGCGCTTCAACCACGTCTAGCCCACGCTGAAATGAATGGCTGCCACCTACCTTCATCAGAGGTGTGATGTGGTTCTTGTCTAAGGCATCGATCTCACACTTATTGTTCACTAGAACAGTCACTACCGGTAGCCGGCCATAGACACAGGCAAAATGCAAAGCCGTCCTGTGGGGATGAGAGGAATTCTTGTGACACAGTAGAGCGCTGTCTCAAAACCCACAATTATTTGTGTGAATATAACATTAAATACCATGTCATTCTTCTGTCCTCTAAGCAAATCTTCAATATTCTTCTTGTTAAGGGGACAAGATTCACTCTTATTAAAGAAAAGGGTTCCTATTTCCATTACTATCTCCATGTGAGCTATGCATCGGTCACGTGATCTCCTTCCTGTTAGGGATGGGCTGTGCCACTGAGCTATTCATTTGAATCAGCCAGGAGCAGCTTGTGTGAATAGAAAAAAAATACGGCCCAAAACAAAAGAAACCTCAATGGTATTTTTGTACACTTTATCTCATGTTGCTTTGTTTGGCCAGTGTGTGCGTGTGTGCGTGTGTGTGTGTGTGTGTGTGTGTGTGTGTGTGTGTGTGTGTGTGTTATTGGTCTTTTGCTTTTCCGTTCCATGTTTGTGTTTTTATGAGACTTTTTGTGTGACTTTCTTGGGGTTTTTATTTGGGGGGGGTGATATTGTTTAGTTGTTTCTTAGCCACAGAAAGGGTAGAGTCAGGTGGGTGGGGATAGGGAGGATCTGAGAGGAGTGTTGGGAGGGGAAAGCTTGATCAGAAAAATATGAACCTTTTTTCTTTCAATAAAAAAAGGAAAAGCATTGCCTTTGAATTAAACTTCCCTTAGATTTAATTCTCCTCTGAGCTAAGTCACTTACTAGGTTTCTCTCAGCCTTCCTGTGCCTCAGTTTCCTGGTCCATAAAATTCGAAACAAAAAAAGATAGATAGGTAACTGTCTTGAGAAGCCTGCACACAGTCCTTGGTTGGCCTTCTCTATCTTGGCTATGCCGTGTCTTTTACTAAGTGCCTCTATTAGTTCCTGTGTTTACATCTGTTGAACTTTCTCCCTAAAAAACTCCAAGTGTGCTTCAAAAACATAGTGTTATGAGAAGCCCGAGGAGAGGTAGAAGGGGCGAGGAAAGAGGAAGTGGGTGGAGGAGAAAGAGGGAAAGGAGAGGAAGGGGAGGACACCAAGGGAGGAAGGGGACAGAAGAAGGAGGAGATAAAGAAAAAAGGAGAAGGAAAAGGGAGGAAGAGGAAGAGCAGGGAAAGAAACGGGGAAAAGAGCAGGAAGAGACATGGGAGGAGAAGAGGAAGGGGGAAGGAAGAGCTGTTCAGAAGCATGTGCTTTTTTTCTCAACACCAGTATGGAAGATCTCCATTTGGACAGCCACTAGATCACAGGGCCTTTTTCTTAACACAGCTCCAAAGATCGGTGTGCGCGCTGTGAATAGAACTCATGGTTCACTTTACCCCACAAGCCCCAATCAATATTAGGTTTCAGTGGAAAGCACAGCTCTCAGCCACAGGGACCTCAGCACTTTGACAACAACAAACACTTGACAGAGCTGTGATTGCCAGCTCTGTTGGGCTAAACAGAGACGAGGAAGCAGTTAAAAGTTCCTGTTTGGCAGTTCAGAACCCCTCCCAGGTGTGCAGGTCTCCGGTGTGGAGCCCCAGAAGCACAGGCAGACTCCTCCCCTTGCTGGATGAGGAAGCAGGCTCTCAGAGGGAAGTCAGGAAGACAACCATTCTCCCACAGTAGCCTGCCCAGGAAGTAAACAGTTGCCATCCCTCCTCTATTACCTGTCCTTACGGTCTCTGTCGTATACGCTGCACTGTCCAAGCATGATGAGAATCTCCATCTGGGCTGCATCGCCCTCAGCTGCAACCCGGTGGATGTGCCCCAAAGGTCTGTATGTTGTATGGTATTTCGGATAGTTTGGGTTTTCACCGAAGAAAAACTCAGAGACAGTCATTTGTGGGGCATCGCAGAAACCCAAGGGTGTCTTTTCCTTAGACCCAAAGATCTTCTTCATGGCAAAGGACATTTGGCCTCAGGTTCCTTCCAAACCTCTCATCTTTTCTGGTCCTCGAGCCCAGTATTAGGTCTTAGTAAAAAAAACGAGCCTCACCAACCACATTTGCACAGAGGACCTCAGGGCTTAAACGTCTGCCAACCAGAGCCTTATACAGTTGGTAGAGGCACAGTTGCCAAGCAACGCCTCTAAGCACAGTGTGCACGTGCCAGTTTGCACAAGTGAGAAAGGTCGTGCTACTGAAACCGGTAGCATCTCTGAGGCGATGGCTAAAGGTGCTGAGTAGGCATGCGCAAAGCCCTGCCTAGCCAATCTGAGCTGGAAGGCCGCCTGCAATCCAAACGTCAGTGGGGAGTGGACGAATATTCATATCATTTCAAACTTGTAACAGTGGGAAAGACACTGAGCATGTTTAGTCGAAAGTGGAGGGCAAAGTGAGGGCGAAGACCTAGTCACACAAAAAAATAATAATAATAAATAAAATAAAAAAATAAAAATAAAAATAAAAATAAATCTGAATTTGAACTGCACCTCCGTATTCCTTTATCATTTAACTGAGCCCTGACAACCTTCACCATCCACCATCTGCCAACTCTGAGCTTGCATCTCTGTTGTTGTGCTAAAACATTAGCTAAAGCAACATGGGACAGACAGGATTTATTTGGCTGGTAGATTATACATCAGCATCAAGTAAACAAGGCTACGCAAAGAGTCTGGGTCAAGGGTTAGGGATACAGTCAATGTTTAAATGTATACTACTAAGTGCAAAGCCCTGATCCACAGTGAGGCCAAAAAGGGAGACAAAGGCATACAGTAGTGTATATTATTGGAGCTAATACATTAGGACATTGGAATATGAAGACTTCACAGAAGAAAATTTGTAAAGGACATTTGGCCTCTGTGCAAATGTGGTTGGTGAGGCTCGTTTTTTTTTACTAAGACCTAATATTGGGCTCGAGGACCAGAAAAGATGAGAGGTTTGGAAGGAACCTGAGGCCAAATGTCCTTTACAAATTTTCTTGTTTTTTCTTTAATATATAAACAGAAATATCAATAGGGATACTATCCTAGATTACAAAGTAACATTTGTTAACATGAAACTTTTATTATAAGAGTTATTTTAAGATTTTTATTTTTGTACTTGCAAAATGCATTACCTCAACCTGTGCTCAAAATAAAGGAGTACTTTGACATGGTTATATAAGATGGGGTGTGTGCTCCTTTGAAGTTTGAGGGGATTTTTTTGACACAGAAAATGCATGAATGACCATTCTGCAGACTTCGAGCCAACTGTCAATTCGCTTTAAATTCAGAACAAGACAACAATCTGTCTATTAAAAATGTACATGGAAAGAACCTTTAAATATATATAATTTGTGAGTCCCCAAAGGATAGCACAATAAATAATGCATCATATGCTTTTTCAAATACATACTTAGGTTGAACGTCACTGTTTCTCTGTAATAGTTCACCTCAACCATTCTTAAAAGTTCTGCTGCATGTAAGGAAAGAAATCAACACATCAAGTAATGAAAAAGGGAATGATCTGCAGCCACAGAAGAAACATTGAATTGCTAATTTTCAATAATAGAACCATCTCAAGTTGTTCCTGCATGCACATCTTTTATCCACTAATAAGACAAAGGGAGAACCTGAGGCACAGCAGTGGGTTAAAGCAAGGAGCCATCACCATGATGAGAACAGTAAGCATTGGTGACAGTCCTCAGCACCCCTGTCTGCCAGCCACTACATTAGTCCTTTTAATTCTCTCTGTTAATTCCCCAGACATGACTCACTGTGAGGCAAGACTTCATTTTGGAAGTCAGGACAGTGACAAGCCCAGAGGATATGTGACTTTCCTGAAGCCCATCAGAGCTGGTAAGTGGCCGAGCTAGAATTCCAACCTGGATCCACCTACAACTAAGCAAACACTTTGAATCCTCTTGAAAGGCTTTTAAAGCATAAATACTTTATAGAGTGAGTGTGCTTCAGAGTCCTTTCTAAACTGGGTCAATGTTGGCACCACCTCCCTTTTCCTTCCCCTTGGATCCTCTCCTGTGCACAGAGCTGTGAAAGGCAGGTCTGATGAGAAGATGGAGCTGGACCCTGCACATAATGCCAGGGAAGAAACCTCAGCCAGGGGTGTCTGGTCCCAGACAGGCAGACTCTGAACTCAAGGAGAACAGTGGGTACAGGCACAGTTAAGTGTGGTTTTCTCTTTGCGCTGCTGGGGATGGAAGCCTAGGGCACATTCCCCATCTGAGCCACACACAGCTATCAGTGATTTGTTATCCCTGCCATGGGCACCACTCAGCAACTTCCAGTGCAGGACATACTCTAGTGGAAATGATTTCCAAGACAAGATTCTGGGAATTCTGGAACTCCATTCCAGCCTCTTCTCTCTTTGCAGAGAAAATTTCTGGGGTCTTCAACATACAAATAAATGTACATGTACTGTAAGTCTCCTGATGTTGAAACAATTTTATTACCATTGTACTAGAACCAGGAATTCTATGAAATAAAATTTAACTCCACTGCAAGAGTTCTTGCTTTGTGATTGGAAATGAGAAGACTATACCAAGTCCTGTTGATTTCCAAGGGGCCCTGTAATAAGTCACCACACATTTGATGGGCAAATACCACAAAATGCTATGATTTCAGAGCTCTGAGGCTAAAAGTTCAAAATGCAGGTGTTAGCAAAGCCAGACTTTCCAGTAGGCTCTAACAGAAAATCTTCTTTGTCTTTTCCAGCTCTTGATGACTCCAGGTGTGCCTTTGGCTTACAGTTTCCTAGTTCAGATATCTGCATCTGTAACTACAGGGCTTAGTCTGTGTCCCAACACCCATGCCTCTTTCTCCTCTGTCTTTTTCAAGGAAGGTTAGAGTTGGATTTAGAACACTGTCCTAAGAAATGCTGCTTCTGCAGATCTGGGGTCTGGCTCAGGCTACTGAAGCTTTAAAGCTTGCTGGCTGATCCTGGTGGCCATGCCCAGCTCTATTTATCTGGGAAGAATCCTCTTCCAGAGAGCTGGAGAAGGTTTGCATGTAGCTCATTCACAGTGGATCCCTGTGATATCATAGACTTGGACATTTCTGGCACATACCTGTCCCTGTCAATTTGTGTATCCTAAAATAAAACTGTGAGATAGACTCTGAGGTTGTGATGTGGCTGATACTTTACATGTGAAACAGCCCAGTGAGCACTGGAGTGAATTCTGCACTGTTCTTGGTGTGCTAACAAATGAGGAAATGTGGTCACAAAGGGTGTACATTCACTTTCAAGCTCCCATTGGACATTCACAAAAACTGAGCTTTAGTTGTGATAAAAAAAAAGTTTCAACAAATCATAAAAATTCAGTATCACAAAAAGCATCCACTGTTCAGAAATAACTAAATCAAAACTCAGTTTCAGGACCCTCCAAACTTAGACTTCCTTGCATATATCAAAGTGCTGTGTTGGTCCACTATTTCTGAAGGGCAGTGAACCAAACCTAATAATGCACATGGATTCAATACTCAAGCCTCAGTAGAGTGTGCATACAACTGAAGACAATGTTAATCGTAAGGTACTAAGTGTACCAGGTCTAAACCCGAAGTAGTACCCAATGAAGCCTCCCCTCAAAGACTCCTTGGTCCTAAGAATCTGTCAGTTCCTTGGGCTTCTCTGCTGGACTGATGAACATGGCTACCTTCCCAATGCCACAGCCACCCTTCAACCTGAAGCAACTAAAGAAGACTAGGTACGAGGTGCAGAGATTCGTGTAGGTGAAGGACAGAATGAAGAAAAATGGTGAGATGTCTTTAAAGGACAAAGCAGAAAGAGAGCCCACCCACCTAGTGTTTTATTCCCAGCAAAACTGCTTTACAAGCAAAGACAGAGTAATTATTTCCAGTTAGAGGAAAGCAGAAAATCCATCATCTACAGCAAACTTGTTCTATAACCAATGGTGAACAGAGTCATCCAGCCTAGCCAATAGACAAGCAACAGGCAGTGAAACCCTCACTAAAAAAAAAATGGTGGATGGAACCTGAAGAATGAAAGATACCAGAAATTGTCCCCTAGTGTTCCCATGTACCAATGAGCACATACATATGCATACACACAGTATGTCTGTTTCTCTCTCTTTCTCTTTCTCTCTCTCTCTCTCTCTCTCTCTCTCTCTCTCTCACACACACACACACACACACACACACACACACACACACCTTGACTACCTAATTTTAAATATGGGCTTATGGAACAAATCTTATTTTCTTTAGAAGATAATAGTTTGGAAATGTTCACAGAATATCCCATGAATAATACTGTGGCATGGGTTATTCTTTGTCAACTTGACAAAAGTTAGAGTTACGTGAAAAAAGAAATCCTGACTGAGAAAATGCCTGAACAAATGTGCATATAAAATAAGGTGATTTTAGAACAATTTCTTAATTAACGATTGATGGGGTAAGGAGACGTGTTCAGCGAGATCTGGTCTCTATAAGAAAGCAGTATAAGCAAGCCATGGGTAGGAAGCCAGTAAGCAGCCTTCCTCCGTGACATCTGCCCTACTTCCTGCCTTGAGCTCCTACCCTGACTCCTGTGAATGATGGACTATATGCTTTAAGATGATATGAACAGGTAAAGTCATATTTGTCTTTCTTGCCTTTGGTCTTCTCTATGTCTTTGCCCTGTCTGTGTCTCCGCCTATCCATTGCTGTGCTGTTTTGTGTTGAATGGGTTTTTCTGCTCTGAAATTTTAGTGCTCTTGCCAAGTGGCCTTTTGAGGATGCTCCAGATTCCAAGAACGCCTCCACCTTCAAGGTGCATAGCTCCTTCCTGGGCATAGCATAGCTCCATCCTGAGCATAGCAAACAACCTGTCACCTCCCAGAGTGCCAGTCAGGCACAACTTCTGCAGGAAGTCACCTTGTCTTTCATGTGGTTCACATTGGAGAAGCTCACTCTCCTGCAATTTTAGGATAGGTTCTGGGCTTTTGGAGAGTTAGATGTCCTTGGGAGATGGTTAACACCGAGTCTACTCAGACCCGAGGAATGAAACAAATTATTATTCTTAATAATGATGACTTAGGAGATAACACTGTAGACTTTATAGTGTGCAGTTTACAGTGTCTATATAAAGAAAGCCACAGTGTGTTACTTTTTATTTGAAACAGTAGAAGTCATGGAAAGCTCAGAAGACAGAAACCTGAAAACATGATTAAAATACAACATTCCTCTGACAAAATAAAAAAACCTTCTGCATTGCTGTTTCTGGCAGTAGTGTAAATTAAATCATGGCAAGCACACACCCTGAACTAGAAGGTAAGCAGGCAAGGAATATAGCATTGCCCCAAAGGTACCTGCAGATCCCTGACCCCGATGAGATGAGACAAATCATGAGGCTCTGCTCCCTCACACATAGACAGGACAGAATGTGGGGTCACTGGGGACCCATCTGAGGAAGGAACTGTGGCCCTCAATCTCTCTGTCTTCCTGTCTGGCAATGTGGCTTCTTATTGACATGCAAGATACATTCATGTGACACCATGCCTTTAAAGGCCTTTGACAGAGCTTAGACAATGTCAGTCATTTCCTTTGAGTCCTCCTCATGATTAACTAAATAAATCTGTTTTTTTTTTTATAGTAAGATATTTCATTAATAGTCATCCCAACTAACTAAAAGAGGTCAGCTTCAGAATTCAAAATTAGAGTTTGGAAAGTCTATTCCCTAATCTGATTCAAATAAAAAGAAACCATCATAGAGGCAGTGGTCGTCATTTGGTAATTTATTTCTCTAGCAATGGTGCATGTGTATGAGAGATTAACCTATTACCCAAAATCAAGGAAACAACAATGGATTGTGTGAGGCTGTAATGGCAAAGAAAAAAAACAAAGTTTGAAAAATTTAGACAAGAGCTAGCATCCTAAGGGAAGAAATTCACCAAGCCAAACCAGTGTTTACACTGCCTGACATTCCTGGGCTAGCCTATCATGACTCTTTCTTTGTGTGAAGAGGCATTTTAAATGCCAGGGAGCTAGGAAACAGGATTAGAGTAGCTTTGAAACTAAACATTAAGTCAAATCATTTCAGGGCCTTGAAGCTTAAGGTCATATTTATATAACAATGGCCAAACTGCAAGGATGGAAAGGTCAGGCTGTTTTGTTTACAGGAGCCTGGAACTACATCCCAAGAACGCTTATAGAAACCCAACTCGGATTCTGCAAGGCACCGAGAGAACTTGTAGTAACTTTAATCAAATGATAATTGTGTCTGAAATTAAAATTTTGTACATAATCATATAGCTTGGATTTAATATGAGTATTTGGAGAAAGTAAACTTATCAGACTAAAGTTAAGACAGTATTAGATGCCTACAAGCTAATCAAGGAAAACACAGACAAGGGCTTATTTTCTCCCCCATTCTAAAGGTCAGCTTCAAAAAACATTGTGTTAAAGAAGTCTTGAGATTAATCATAACCTTTTGTCCTCTATTGTAATATGTGAAGAACAATCATTACATGATTTCTTTAAAGTTTGATCCTATAATTTTCTTTTTGTGAAGCTTTAAAAACTTAACCTGTAAAAATTATACATACATATGTGGGGTATTTAAATATGGTAAGGTTTTTTTTTTAATCATATATACAGTATATATATATCAACCCAACCACAATATGTAGCTGTGATGTCATTGTCAACTTGATAAGGTCTAAAATCCCCTTCAAGAAAAATCTCCAGGGAAACCTGATTTGTTGACCTCTGGGAATAATCACGACTATGTTCACTGAGATGGGGATACCTACCCTAAAGGGGGACAGCACCACTCCCTGGGAAAGGGCCCTGGGCAACATAAAGGGAAGAAGCTACCTGAGTAACCACATTAATAATGGTCTCTACTTCCTGACTGTGGTGTGAAATATAGCATGTGAAGATACATCATGATGGGTTATATCTGTGAGCCAAGGTGAATCCTTGCTTCCTTGGTTGCTTTTTGAAGAGTATTCTATCCCAGCAACACAAAATACCTTAAGACACTAGAATCTTTTTCAGTTGTGATTTTTCACTATTACTCTGTTCTGGGAACATTAATTGAGCTTTAAAGCACAAGTTTTGGCACATATCTAGCAACAGAGCTGAAAAGGTATTGTGTATTTGAGACTAGTATTTACCCAGAACTCTCAGGTAAACTTGACACTTATGCTAAAATACAAAAAGTACCTGAGATGTCTGAAAATAAATAAAAGCACTATGAGATCACTTGAAGGAAAAGAAAACAATAACTGACTTTGAAATCTCACAAAAATAAATAGTTCATACTATATATATTGTACTTCTGAAAACCTCCTGTGTCCATATAGTACGCACTGCACAGTGCTATCCTATGTGTCTGTTTACTGCACTCTGTACTCTGAGGACCAGGAAGAGCAGAAGGAAAGCAGGTAGTTCTACCACTGGAGAAAATCATAGGTGATGCCTTTCCAGGTCACAATCAACAATGACAGGCACTGATGCCACCCAAGCAGGTTCTGAGGATACTACCACCCTGACGTCTACAGTGTGTGTGTGTGTGTGTGTGTGTGTGTGTGTGTGTGTGTGTGTGTAACTTTGAACATTCTGGCCTGTGAGGCAGGCTTCTCTGCTGAATAGTAGACTCATAACTCTGTTATCAAAGGAGCTGTGATAACAAAAAGAACCTTTGTTGGGCAAAAGGCTTTACTGCACTGAGTTCTCTGGTTTCCTGCCTGAGTCCCCTTGTTCCCAGCATTAATCAAGAGAGGTAACTTGGTCAACCTCTACCACCTACTATTGTTATTTTTGCTAAATGAACCTAGTAACAAGATACCTTCCAAATAGCTATTTCTTCACCCTCAAATCCATGCAGCTCCCAGTCCCCATCAATTAAGTTTCTCTGTGCAACTGACAGCAGCTGGAACAGAGACTCACAACTGATCTAAGAGCCAAGAATAAGTATCTGTGGAGTGGTCAGTCACATGAAAAACAACTCTGCCATCCTCTCTTTCCCAGAGACTCGGGGAAAATTGCAGAAGAGGGTGAAAATAAAAGATCATCAAAGACAGAAATCAGAGAAGAAAGAGTATCTTGGGGACACAGCAAGACTGTGAAATTCAAGGATTCCTGGAAGCCATGATTGCCTGTACAAGGCCTGAGCAAGATCGAGTCAATCGGTATTGAAGCATGAGTGGGGGCATGAATCCCACCTTTAGCTGAGGTTCTAAAAACAGTTGCTGAACAACTACTGGAAATGAAAAGCTAGCTTTCTCTAGAGCTATGGCCCCAAGTAGATTAATCTTGCTCCATTGGATAGCTCTATACCCATATTGGCAGTATTAATTTAATTTACTGGGTTATTTAAAGGGGAAGAGGGTATTCTGGACAACATTATATTAATTTGGTACCAGGAGTGGGGCATTGCTGTGACAGACCTAACCATGTTGCTCTGGGGAGAACTGTAGAAGGACTTTGGAACCTTGTGCAAGAAAAGCCATTGAATATTTAGTGTTTGGTGAGCTGTTCTGTAGGACCTTGGAAGATAAGAAGATTGAGAGCAATGTAGAAGATGAAGGCTTGGCTTGTGGCAGTTCAGAAGAGAGTTTAAAGACTACCGGAGACATCTGTCACTTTGTATAAAGTGTCTGTGGTTCTAATTAGGTGGGGCTAAAGAAGCAGCTGTGATTAAGAAGATACCAGAACTACTAAAATGAAACCTTTGGTTTGCTGGGATGCTCAATTCTGGTTGGCTGGAGCTGAGAAACTATCAGTAATTAAGATACTAGCATCACTGAAGTGAAATCTTCTAGGAAGTGTTTCCTAGGAGTCAACACACAGAAACTGTGTTGCAGCAGCAGCCAAGGTTGTACCTCATGCTGGCAGTCAAACTTGGTAGTATAAGAGTCCCTCAGGTGATACTGGTTTTGAAGGCATTAAGGATTCATGAAGAGCAGCTGAGGTATGTCACTGTCAAAAGCCAGGAGAGACCAATGGTGATGGTGTATCCTCAGTGACAATTGAAGGCCCAGGATTGAAAGGATCATGCAGAGAAGTTGAGGCTTGCCACAATAAAGAGAGCCCAGGAGAGCCTATTGGTGAAAGTGCAACCCAGTTGCAGCAGAAGACCCAGGCAATTTGGAGATACCAGTACAAGAACTGGAATAGAGCTAACCAGCACATAAAAGACAAGCTGTGTGCTGCACAGGGCAGAACTGGAGACACGACCCAAGCCCCTGGGAGGAGCACAGACGATTATGGGTGAATCCCAGATGATTGGACATTGGTTTAATGACACTGTTGGAATTTGGTTTTTGCTTCATTCAGATTGTGACTGGTTCTTTTCTTTTGAAGAAAAAACTTGATTTCTATTTGAGCTCACAGCTGAAAATTTTTGATCTTTTAAGATACTTTGGATTTTTAAAGAGATCGAATATTTTAAGAGACTGAACTTTTAATATGTCTGAATGTGTAAGGACTGCATGACTTTTAAAGGCATTCATGTTTTTAAATGTGAGATCTTGAGGATGAAGGAGAAAGAAAAGGCTGTGACTTAGTAGGGATGTGTTTTATTGTCAGGTTGACAAGGTATCAGTTGTGCTGGACAGTTTTGTTTCAACTCGATACAGGTTAAAGCCATCTGAAAGGAGGAGACCTCAATTGAGAAAATGACTCCATAAGATGGGGCTGTCTGCAAGCATGTAGGGTATTTTCTTAATTAGTGACTGATGGGGGAAGGCTCAGCCCACTGTGGGTGGTGCCATCCCTTGGCTGGTGGTCCTGTGGGCTCTATAAGAAAACAGGCTGAGCAAGCCAGTACTCTGTACTCCTCTATGGCCTCTGCATCGGCTCCTGGCTCCCGGCTCCTGGCTCCTGCTTTACGTAAGTTCCTGCCCTAGCTTCCTTTGATGATGAACAGTAGTGTGGAAGCATAAGCTGAACAAACCCTTTGCTCTCCAACTTGTTTTTTGGTCATGGTGCTTCATCACAGAAATAGAAACCCTAAGCAGGGATTTTTTTAAAAAATGGAGTTAAAGGGTGGGTGTGGTGGTTTCAATGACACCCTCATCTGTTTGAATGCTTGGTAACCAGTTAGTGGAACTGTTTTGAAAGGATTAGAAGGTGTGGTCTGTTGAAGACTGTTTGTAACTGGGAGCTCTCTCTCTCTCTCTCTCTCTCTCTCTCTCTCTCTCTCTCTCTCTCTCTCTCTCTCTCCCTTCCTCCCTTCCTCCCTCCCTCCCCGTCCACCTGTGGATCAGAATGTAAAACTCTCAGCTCCAGCACCATGCCTGTCTGATTCTCACTATGATGACCATGAACCAATCCTCTACAAATGTAAGCAAGCCCATAACTAAAACGCTTTCATTTATGAATCGCCTTGGATGGCATCTCCTCACTCCAATAAAATGGTAACTAAGATGGGAGAAAATCCAGAAGTCAGAGGGAGGAGGGGGTGAGTTTGATCAAACCCGTGTGTAAAATCATCAACGAATAAATAAAAGTATTTTTAAGATTGCAACATATGGAAATAAATGTAGATTTGGTCTTTTTACATCTAATTAAATGTAATTGCAAGTAGGAGCCACTAGGTGGCAGGAAAAGCCTGGTTTGGGGCTTAAAAGAAAATTCGGTTCCCTAATCATATGCGATGCCTACCTAACCCAAATTTTATAACCAAGCTTCACTTCCTGCTGCGTGAACAACAAAACTATTTTCCTTGCTCGTTCACACTTGTGCTGTAGACTCCAGTACTCACAAGGGCACTGCCTTCTTTCTGCACAACTATTAGGAAAACTGACTTTTATCTCCTAATGCCACTATTGGAATGCTTCCGGCAAGAACTTTTCATGGCATTAGAATGTGGCTCCGCCGCAGACCATGCTCACTGTTTGTGCGAGACCCTGGATTCAAGCCCAGCAGTGGAACTCCCAAACCCAAACTGAATTCTCTCTGAAGACTCATCTACCCAGAGTTCATTGCAATGTGTTTTGTTGCCTGTAGGTCTGGTCCCTGGCCACAGCAGCCTTCAGTCTTACAGTCCCTGTAGCTCCTTATACTCTCTCCTTCGGGGAGCATGGCATTCACACTTGCCACCAAGACCTCGCTCCTATCACCGTTTATTTATTGTTATACAAACTAAGCCATACAGAATTGCTAGGCGAAAAGGAAAGTCTAAAGTTTACGACTGCATTCCAAGACCAAGGAATACCTTTATCAAACAGACTGAGGCTCGTAGCCTAAATGTGGCCGGTGGGGTTATTTTGTGGGGATACAAATACTTGAAATGTTGTTTTTTAACCGTTCAAAATTAAAAATCAGGAGAAATCGCATAATATCAAAGTTCTGTCCCAGCAATATCTTTCCTCATAACGCAAAAGGGTTTGTCCCGAGCAGGACAGCTGCTTTTTATGGAAGGGTTTCTTCCCCACCCCCATCATCTCTCTGTCTCTGTCTCTGTCTCTGTCTCTGTCTCTGTCTCTGTCTCTATCTCTATCTCTGTCTCTCTGTCTCTCTCTCTGTGTTTGTCTGTCTGTCTGTCTTTCTCTGTCTTTCTGTCTTTCTCTCTCTCTCTTTCTCTCTCTTTCTCTCTCTCTCTCTCTCTAGAACTCTCTCTCTCTCTCTCTCTCTCTCTCTCTCTCTCTCTCTCTCTCTCTTTCTCTCCTCTTTCTCCCATACCTCCCCCTCCACAAACACATTCCCTCTGCGGGCATGTCAAGGCTTCATCCTGGGAGATCTTTAGCCTTAAACAAGAGTCTCTTAGTAGCCACACAGTAACAAGGTTCCCAGAGACCCTCTCATCTCACCTAGACCCCGACCTGGTCATGCAATGACTTGTGTTAAGATCCTACTTCTAGCTCTTAAACTCATATGGTCACGTCTCTAAAACGACACAAATCCCCTTAGTACCCTTAAAAATGCCTGCCAGAGAAAGCCCAAGATTATCCAGAGATTTACTGTTTGTCCCAGCCTCTCTGCCTCCCGGCTTCTGTTAGGAGACAGAACCCTGTCCTCATAAGTGTCATGGGGTCAGGGAATAATCCCAGGTGACTTACATGGGCCAAGTTCCAAAGATACACTTTGCAGTTTTTCACTCTTCCAACTCAGCTCACATCCACTGACTTTAATTCCTTCCGATTCTTTCTATAAAATTTCTAACCACCTCTATATAATCCATGGCACCAGCAGTTCGTGTTGGACTCTTCCTGTTTATGCCTGGCAGTCATGAAGTCCTTTCACACTGCTAATTAACATCTGTCCATGCCACCTATACAGTGTCTAGTTGTGTCTATAGATTCAGCCCTGACTTTATCTAAGGTGGGCTTCCAGTGCAGTTGCTTTTGAAAATAGCCCAGGTTTATGAGCATGAATATAAGTATTTAAATGTGACAGTATGATCATTTAGGAAATTAACAATAATAGTAATTCTAATAGCAGTCCTATGACATTTCCAGCCATGGGGTCTTAACCAGGAATAAAGTACAAAGCAGCCAATTAAGGAGGCGTTAATTTCAATCAGGATATAGTTGGTTGCCCCATGACATTTGTTCCACTTGGGCATACGCCACAAGGGACACATCTTGCCTAGCAGGTCATTATTGTCACATGCAGGATCCATCACTGTACCCAACGTGTAGATAACATTCTGTTCTCCCTACAGTCTACATGGGACCTGTGGAAGAAAGGGTTTGAGATTGACGTCTCTTATGTCTCACAGCCAAAGTGTGTGGTATCTTTGGCCATAGTTGGCCTTGTTTTGGAGACCTCTGGGGCCTCCCTGACCAATAACACATGAAAAGGTATCCCTTGCCTAGAAGAACAATTTTCGTTTAATATCCTGTGTCTCCTATGAGTGGTGTTGTCCACTTATGTGGATAATTCTGTTGGAGCTCCTTTATTGTATTTTAAAATTAGCTACTAACTAATGATTTTCATGGGAATTTTCCATACATCCTTACTCCTGACCAACTCACAGTCTATTCCTATTTCTCCCCCATACCCCACACCCATCCCAGTTTAATCCTGTAACCAGTGGTACACCTCCTTCTTTCAGCCTCCATGTATTCTACTATCCCTCCAGTTATGATGTTTGAGTTGTAAGACAGTAGGCTTAACCTGAGCTTTTCACCACCTTTTTCGAGTTAGCCCTAACCCCCTGGCTTTGCCTACACTCCAGTGCTTTTTACAGCATAAGACTTCGAATCCTCAGAATTCCATCTTGATTGGTTATTCCATCTTCTCTCTAGTTTGCTCTTACCTACAATCTATTAGCCCCTTCCCTTACCCAAATGCCCTTTCCTGGCTTCCAGTTATAAAAGTCCATTCAGCATAAGAGAAAAGATTTGAAGCTGTAATGCATAAATGAGAAAAAAACACACGAAATTTGTCTTTCTGTCCCTGAGATACATCACTCACTACAAGCCTTTCTAGTCCATGCATTTACCTGACATTTTCATTATTTCATCTTCTCTGCAGCCAAGTAAAAATCTTTTGTTGTGTATCTGTACCAAATTTTACTACATTTTAACTGAGATATAATTTTATATCACTTTATTCCCCTCCAAACCTTCCCAGTCCCCACCTCACGACAGCTCTATCGATAGCCTCTTTTTCTTTGATTATTGGTTTTTTTTATATATGCATAAATACAGAAATACAACCTGCTGAGTCCATTCAGTGTGGCTTCTGTGTAGATGATTTCAGGGCTGACCACTTCATATTAGATGACCACGCAGAAGACTCATCTCTAGGACAGGGTAATTTTCCTTCTCTTAACTGTCACTGGTTGCCCGTACTTCTTTTTTGAGGGGTGAGACCCCTTAGATCCCTTTCCCTTCCCACATTAGACTATCTACTGATATTACTACTGTTCAGGTCTTGTTTAGGCAGCCATATTCTTGAGGTGTCATGAGCGTAGCTCCCCTGTCATTTCCAGAAAATACAGTCTCACAGTAGACATTCTAGTCCTCTGGCTCCTACAATCTTTCCACATATACCCCTGCTTTCTGATGTCCCCTAATATTTTTATTGGATATTTTATTTACATTTCAGATGTTGTCCCCTTACCCCATCCCCCCTGCCCAGGAACTCCCTATACCATCCCCCCTCCTCCTGCTTTTATGAGGATGTGCCCCCGTCCACCCACCCACTCCACTTCCCCACCCTCAAATTCCCCCACATTGGGGCATCCAGCCTTCACAGGACCAAAGACCTCCTCTCCCACCTATGCCCGACAAGGCCATCCTCCCCTACATATACAGCTGGAGCCATGAATCCTTCCCTATGTGCTCCCAGGCTGGTGGTATAGACCCTGGAAGCTCTGGTTGGTTGATATTGTTGCTCTCCTCATGGGGTAACAAACCCTTTCAGCTCCTTCAGTCTTCTCTCTCACTCCTCCATTGGGAACCCCATGATCAGTTCAATGATTAGCTGTGAGCATCCGCCTCTGAGTATGTCAGACTGTGGCAGACCTCTAAGGAGACAGCTATATCAGGCTCCTGTCAACATGCACTTCCTGACTGATGTCCCCTAATTCTTAAGTTCAGGGGCTGTATCACAGATATATTCACTGGGGATGGGTGCCCATAATCTATTGTGTGTTGTGATTTTCTGTGGTGGTCTCCATTGGCTGTAAAGTGAACCTTCTTTAATGAGAGGTGAGAGCTACACACTTATCTGTCGGCATAAGGATAAGTTTATGATGCAGTTAGGAATTATTCCAGTCTAGTAAAGTGATAACAGCAAGCTCTCTTGTAAGATATATGACCTCATTAACTTCAGATTGTTGGCTAGGTTTCTAGTTCTAGGCATGATTCTCTCCTATGGAGTGACCCTTAAGTCCAATTAGACTGCTATTGGTTACTGCCAAGATATGAAGACAAATAGCGCACCTTTGGGACTATCTTGCCACGCTGGTTATTTTTATAGTTCATTGGCATCACAGCTGGATGGGACTATTGATTATTCTCCCACTTGGCAGCCTGCATAGTACTTTCTGATACTATGAAAACTAGACTACAAGAAAGAAGCTTTCAGGTCAGATCTAGCTTCAATCTTCTGAGTCCTGTGTCCAAAGAATGTGGTGTCTTCAACAATAAGAACGTACCTTTAACCTCAGAGATGCAGCTAGAGGCAACAGCAGTGGACTATGCTATTCTGGGAGTCACTTGGATCACCCTCTCCAAGGATTCAAAAGATTCCTCAGGCCTGCCACCAGGGTTTGTGTTAGATTAATCATGGCTCGTGTGAGAAGCATCATTAGCCCAGGTGACATCACTTTATTTAATATGTAATTGTATTGTCATGATTTAGATAAAGATAAAATAAGATGATCCCGTTAGGCTTTGTTGAACATCCTTAGTGTTATCTGCACTGGTCCAGCCTTCAACTTCTGTGATTTCTTTCCTCCTCCCTCTCCCCTCCTCTCCCTCCCCCTCTCCCTTCCCCTCCTTCTCCCCCATCCCCCATTACAGACACTCCCACTTTTCCTGCTTTCCCATCACATCATCTGTATTCTATTTGGCTCTTTAACACGTCCATGGTCTCTATTCTCCTGGTTTTGAGGGTTACTCCAGGTTTTGGGGTTGGTTTTTTTTTTAATTTTTATTGGATATTTTATTTATTTACATTACAGATGTCATCCCCTTTCCCCATTTCTCCTCCCTAGAACCCCCTACCCCAACCCCCTCCTCTTTTATGCTTTTATACCATTTTAATTATTAAGGTCAGTTCTAGGTTGATGGTCTAGCAATACAATAGACATAAGAGCATACATAAGAGCATAGAAGAATCTGCAAATATCTCCCTTGCCTTGTTCGTGAGCCAGCTTTGACCCCCTAGGTTCTTTCGGCATAATGCAAATAAATGTCTGTGCTGCTCCCAGAAACCTCCTGATGTCTCATCTAATGCTTAATCTCTGCTTCAGTTATGAGGCTAATTAAAATATTATTTACTAAACCTTTGTGTATATGTGTGTGCTTTACTGTATGGATGTGTACCACATATGTGTGCAGGAGCCTGAGAAGGTCAGAGAGAAGAAGGTCGGATCCCTTGGAATTGAAGCTATAGATGGTTGTGAATTGTCACATGAGTGCTGCAAGCTGAGCGTGAGTCTGCTTCAAGGATAGTGGATTCTCTCCAAGCATCTCTCCAGCACTGAGGATGGTTTTCCTGTCTTAGGCTTTAGATTAGTCTTTTTCTTTCCATAGTATTTAACCCTTGGGTCATCCTTGGCTTAAGATCATGATTCTGATAAGGACAACATTTAATTGGGGTTGGCTTACATGTTCAGAGGTTCAGTCCATTATCATCAGGGTAGGAACATGGCAGCATCCAGGCAGGCATGGTGCAGGAGGAGCTGAGAGTTCTACATCTTCATCTGAAGGCTGTTAGCAGAATACTGGCTTCCAAGCAGCTAGGATTGAGAGCCGTATAGCCCACACCCACAGTGACACACCTACTCCAACAAGGCCATGCCTTCTAATAGTGCCACTCTCTGGGCCAAGCATATAAAAACCATCACAGTAACCAATTCCCAAGATATACCCCCGATACATTCCAGAGCACAACAATTTGTTCCTAAAACAAAGAAATACTGGATGTTCTGCCTGATGAATTACCAATGTCTTAGGTACTTTGTGTTGCTGTGATAAAATGCCTTCTAAAAGCAACCCAAGGAGACAAGGGGTTGCTTTTAGAAGGCACAACCTGCTCAGTCTGTATAAAGTTACTTGTATGTAAGTGTTTTCAGGACTGACTGCTGGGTATTGGATAATCACTAACTGGGATTCCTTAGGAAAGACTACTTCTCCTACTTGCCACATATTTTCATTGTCTGTAGTTCTCTGTCTACAGGTGAGACCTCCTGAGCCTCCCATATTCAGATGCCTAGTGATATCATCCTTGTTCATATCGCAGTTAGGCAGCCATGCTGACGAGACTTTACCCGTGTAGCTTCTGTCACCCCTACAAGACACGATATTACAACAAAGTCCCCAATCCTCTGGCTCTTACCATCTTTCTGCCTTCTCTTCCACAATGATGCCAGAGTCTTAGGTGCAGGAGTTACATTATAAATGTATCAGCTCGGACTAAGCTCCACAACTCTGTATTTTGATTGGCTGTCAATTTCTGTAATGTTTTCTGTTTGGTGCAAAAAGAAGTTTCTTTGATGAAGGGGAGAAACTACACTTATGTGTGGGTAAAAGACAAATACTTAGAATGTAGTTAGGAATCATGCTGGTTTATTAAAGTTGCAGTTATTGGTTCAGGTCAGATTTAGCTCTGGGCCTCTGGGATCTGTGTCCAACATCTGTAATGTCTTCAGAAGTATGGACCACCTTTTCACCTCCGGGTTCAGGGACCAACCAAGTGCAATACAATAACCTTGAAAGTCTGGGGGATATCCTGGACAATGCTGCCCAACAACTCAAGAGTACTGGGATTTTTGTTAGACGGTCTATAGCTCTTTGGGGGGCATTTTTACTTAAACAAGATGTGTTGATTTATAAGCTGACTTTATGTGTATTACAGGCATTTTGGTAGAAAGTTAATAATATGATTCCTCATAACTTTTTCTAACATCCTTACTGTTATTTTAGCCTCCATCTTGCATAATGGTCTACTCCACCGTCCTGTCCTCCCATCTTCCCCTTCAGATCGTCTTTACCGTGCTATCCCTCTCTACTGTTCTTCCTGTCATCCCGGCCATGGTCCCTTCTACTTCCCTGGTTTCTGCAGTTGCTCCAGATTATGTACTGACGTCTGAAGATTTGGAGCCAGGTGTTTCCAATGAGAAAGAACATTCAATGTTTGTATTTCTGAGTCCAATAACTTTAAAAAGACATTTTTGCAGCCAACAAACTGTAAGAAAATATACCCTTCCATATGTTTTCCATGATTAATTTTTATGAATCTATTATAACCTTACATATTCTCTATTAAATTTCCTTTATTCACTTTGGTCTTCCTTCTTCCTTCCTCTTGAGCTTCATATGATTTATGAGCTGTATCGTGGGTATTCCAAACTTCTGGGCTAGTTTCCACTTATCAGTGAGTGCATACCATTTGTGTTCTTTTGTTATTGGGTTACCTCACTCAGAATGATACTTTCTAGTTCCATCCATTTGCCTAAGAATTTCATAAATTCATTGTTTTTAATAGCTGAGTAGTACTCCATTGTGTAAGTGAATCGCATTTTCTATATCCATTCCTCTGTTGAAGGACATCTGGGTTGTTTCCAGCTTCTGGTTGTAATAAATAAGGCTGCTATGAACATAGTGGAGCATGTGTTCTTGTTATATGTTGGAGCATCTTTTGGGGTATATGCCCAGAAGTGGTATAGCTGGATCCTCAGGTAGTACTATGCCCAATTTTCTGAGGACTGATTTTCGGAGTGGTTGAACCAGCTTGCAATCCCACCAGCAATAGAGGAATGTTCCTCTTTCTCCATATCCTTGCCAGCATCTGCTGTTACCTGAGTTTTTGATCTTAGCCATTCTGACTGGTGGAATCTCGGGGTCTTCTTGATTTACATTCTCCTGATGCTTTAGTCCTACTTAGAAGGAGGAACAAAATAATCACAGGCGATAGAGGGAGGGAGGGAACTGGGAGGGAGAGAGGAGGGAGAGGAAAGGGGGACAGAATCAGGTGTAGGAGGAGACTGGGGCTGGGGGAGAAACACAGGGAATCAGAAAATTGAATGGAGGTGTGTAGCAGTGGGGGATGGGGAACTGGGGGTAGCCACCAGAAAGTCCCAGATGCCAGGAAAGCAAGAGGCTTCCAGGATCCAATGGGGATGACATTAGCTGAAATACCCAACAAAGGGAAGAGAGAACCTGTAGAGACCATATCCAGAGGTTAGGCATGGGCCCTGGTTGAAGGATGGGGCAACCCACCCATCTCAAAAATATTAACCCAGAATTGCTTCTGTCTAAAGAAAATGCAGGGACAAAAGTGGAGTAGAGACTAAAGGAAAGGCCATCCAGAGACCCCCCCACTTGGGGGATCTATCCCATATGCAGTCACCAAACACAGACACTATTGTGGATGCCAAGAAGTGTATGCTGACAGGCCCTGATATAGTTGTCTGCTGAGAGGCTCTGCCAGAGCCTGACAAATATAGATGAAGATGCTCTCAGCTAACCATCGGACTGAGCACGAGGACCCCAGTGGAGGAGCTAGGAGAAGGACTGAAGGAACTGAAGAGGTTTGCAACCCCATAAAAAGAACAACAATATCAACCAAATAGACCCCCCCCCCAGAGCTCCCAGGGACTAAACACCAACCAACGAGTACACAGAGGGTACCCATGACTCCAGCTGCATAATAGAGGATTGCCTTATGTGGCATCAATGGGAGGGGAGGCCCTTGGTGCTGTGGAGGCTCAATGCCCCAGCATGGGGGAATACTAGGGCAATGAGGCAGGAGTGGGTAGGTGGGTGTGTGTGTGTGTGAGGGAGCACCCTCATAGAAGCAAGGAGGTGAAACCCGGAAGGGGAATAACATTTGAAATGTAGTTAAATAAAATAACCAATAAAAAAATAAATTTCCTTTCTTCTATAAACCTCATACTAAGTCAAAACTTGCAGCCAATTTTAATTTCAGATCCAAATCCTTTGGTTAAATTTGCTATAAGCTCTCTCAGTGCCTTGTAGAATACAATTGGGGTTTCCAAATTAGTTTTGGGGATGTGACTATAAAGCTCCAGTAAATAAAACAGCCTGACCTTTCCATCTTTGCAATCTGGCCACTGTTATATAAGCATGACCTTAAGCCTCAAGGCCTTGAAATGATTTGATTTAATTTTTAGCTTGAAAGCTACCATAATCCTGTCTTCTAGCTCCCTGGCATTTAAAATACCTCTTCACAAAAAGAATAGTCAGGATAGGCTAGCCCAGCAAGGTCAGGCAGTGAAAATATGGCCTTGCCTTGGTGGATTTCCTCCTCAGGAAGCCAGGTCTTGTCTAAGTTGTTCAAACTTCATTTTCTCTTTGCTTTTCCAGCCTGTCTGAGAATCCATAACTTGTTCCTAGATAGTAATCAATCTCAAACACCTGCACCAATGGTAAAAAAAATCAATTTGTGATGACCACCGAGTCTAAACCGTTCTCTTCTTATTTGAGCCAAGTTGGGCAATGGAATTTCCAAGCCCTAGTTTAGAATTATAAAGATGACTGCATTAGTCAGTTGTGTGCTTTAGGAGACATGAAGTCTTTGTGTTCCTAAATAAACATTAAGGGGATCTAAAAATGTGAAGCACACAGGATTACTCCTTCAAAGAAGGAATATATAATTTTTGTCAGTCCAGAAGGTTGCAAGTGGTATTGTTTCCTAGTCTGGTTACTTTTGCTCTGTCTGTGTGACCAGAGACATTCTAGCATCAGGACATCCCCCAAGAAACTTACTGTTAATTTATTTTTCCCAGTCAGTCTATAGAACCTGTCTTGATGGGCTTGGCTAAGAGTTTCCATGTAGTTGCCTATCATCTGTATTTATCTTATTTGATCCTCAAAGAGAATTATCTACTCTTTGTTGTGAGAACAGGATTGAGTCGGTTATGCCAGAACATATGAAAGCCCTCGATAACACAGTAGTAGTAAAAGTCATAAAGTTTCATGTTTATGTTTCAGAGGATCTCAGTATGCTGCTTAGTTTTATCTAAAGTTGAGAGTGACCTACCTGAGCCTCTGAATACCAGGATTAGTGCTGTCTGAGGGTTTCAATTGCTCTGATAAAATACGGTGACCAAAATGCAAACTGGAGAGGAAAGGGTTCATTTCTTCGTACAACACAGCATACACTCCATCATCCAGGGAAGTCAGGGCAGGAACTCAAGGCAGGAACTAGAGCAGACGTCATAGAGAAACACTGTTTACTGGCTTGCTACCCATGGCTTTCTTCATATGGCTTTCTTATAGATATCCAGGAACAGCCACACAAGTGGGCTGGGCTGTCCTTATCACATCAATCATTAAGTAAGCAAATGTTCAAAATTATCTTCAGTTATATGCACAATTATTCAGGCATTCTTTTTAACCAGGATTCCTTTTCCTACATAACTCTAATTTCTGTCAAGTTGACAAAGAATCAACCATGGAAATAAGGACAGGACACACCACCATGCATGGAATATTCTGAGAGCATTTCCAAGTCATTGCATGGAATATTCTGAGAGCATTTCCAAGTGCATATGTATGTGCTTCTTGGTACATGGGAACACCAGAGGACATCTCTAGTATTCATTCTTCAGGTTCCATCCACCATGTTTTTGAGTGAGGGTCTCACTGGCCTGTTGCTTATCTATTGGCTAGGTTGAATGACTCTCTTCAACACTGGTTGTAGCACAAGTTTGCTGTAGATTATGGATTTTCTGCTTTCCCCTAATTGGAAACGATTACTCTGCCTTTGCCTATGAAACAGTTTTGCTAGGAATAAAAATTTAGGTGGGCAGACTCTCTTTCTGCTTTGTCTTTTAAAGGCACTGCAACATTTTCTTCATTCTGTCCCCACCTACATCAGTGTCTGCTCCCCATACCTAGACATCTTCAGTTGCCTCAGGTTGAAGGATGGCTTTGGTATAGGGAAGATAACCATGCTCACAAATGCAACAGAGAACCTTGAGGTACTGATAGACTTGTAGGAACGTGGAATCTTTGGGGAAAGGCTGCATACATCATTTTGGCTTAGACTTGGTGCATTTAGGACCCTATGATTAACATTATCTTCAGTTGTAGTCACACTCCAGTGAAGCCTAAACATTGAATTCCTGTGCATTATTAGATTTGTTTCCCTTCCCCTCAGAAATAGAGGACTAATGCACCACTTTGACATCTTCAAAGAAGACAAGTTTGGAAAGTTCAGAACTGAGCTTTGATTTGTTTTTGTTTTGTTTTGGGTTTTGTTTGTTTGTTTGTTTGTTTGTTTTGGACAGTGGATCCATTATGTGATAAAGAGTCTTTATTGCTTGTTGAAACATTTTTTATCATAACCAAAGCTCAATTTTTGTGAATGTTCAATGGGAGCTTGAGAAGTGAACGTGTGCCCTCTATGACCACATTTCTGCATCTGTCAGCACACCAAGAACACTGCAGGATTCACCTCAGTGCTCACTGGGCTGTTTCACGTGTAACATAGCACCCACATCACAACCTCAGCGTTTCTCTCACAGTTCTGTTTTAGGATACACAAATTAGCAGAGACAGGTATGTCCCAGAAATGTCAAAATCTATAATATCACAGAGCCCCGCTGTGAATGAGCTACATGCAAACCTTCTCCAGTTCTCTGGAAGAAGTTTCTCCCCAGATGGACAGAGCTGATCATAGGTACTAGGATTAGCCACTAAGCTTTAAAGATTCAGTAGCCTGAACCAGACCCCAGATCTGCAGAAACAGCATTTCTGAGTCCACAGCTCTAAATCCAACCCCTACCTTCCTTGGAAGGAACAGAGAAAAATGAGGTGGTGTACAGACTAAGCCCTGTAGTTACAGATACAGAGATCTGAATTAGGAAACTGTAAGCCAAGGCACACCTGAAGTCATCAAGAGCTGGAAAAGACAAGAAAGATTTTCTGTTAGAGCTTACTAGAAAGTCTGGCTTTGCTAACACCTGCATTTTGAACTTTTAGCCTCAGAGCTCTGAAATCATAGCACTTTGTGTATTTGCCCACCAAATTTGTGGTGACTTATTACAGGGCCCCTTGGAAATCAACAGGACTTGGTATAGTTTTCTCATTTTCAATCACAAAGCAAGAACTCCTGCAGTGGAGTTAAATTTTATTTCACAGAGTTCCTGGTTCTAGTACAATGGTAATAAAATTGTTTCAACATCAGGAGACTTACAGTTCTTGTACATTTATTTGTATGTTGAAGACCCCAGAAATTTTTTTCTCTGCAAAGAGAGAAGTCAAGAGGCTGGAATGGAGTTCCAGAATTCCCAATTTCCAATCTTGTCTTGGAAATCATTTCCACTAGAGTATGTCCTGCACTGGAAGTTGCTGAGTGGTGCCCATGGCAGGGATAACAAATCACTGATAGCTGTGTGTGGCTCAGATGGGGAATGTGCCCTAGGCTTCCATCCCCAGCAGTGCAAAGAGAAAACCACACTTAACTGTGCCTGTACCCACTATTCTCCTTGAGTTCAGAGTCTGCCTGTCTGGGACCAGACACCCCTGGCTGAGGTTTCTTCCCTGGCATTATGTGCAGGGTCCAGCTCCATCTTCTCATCAGATCTGCCTTTCACAGCACAGGAGAGGATCCAAGGAGAAGGAAAAGGGAGGTGGTGCCAACATTGACCCAGTTCAGAAAGGACTCTGAAGCACACTCACTCTATAAAGTATTTATGCTTTAAAAGCCTTTCGAGAGGATTCAAAGTGTTTGCTTAGTTGTAGGTGGATCCAGGTTGGAATTCTAGCTCAACCACTTACCAGCTCTGGTGGACTTGAGGAAAGTCACTTATCCTCTGGGATTGTCACTGTCCTGACTTCCAAAATGAAGTCTTGCCTCACAATGAGTCATGGCTGTGGAATTAACAGAGAGAATTAAAAGGACTAATGTAGTGGCTGGCAGACAGAGATGCTGAGGACTGTCACCAATGCTTACTGTTCTCACCATGGTGATGGCTCTTCGCTTTAACCCACTGCTGTGCCTCAGGCTCTCTCTTTGTCTTAAGATACAGTAGATAAAAGATGGGCCTGATAGAGACCTTTTGACCTCCTTCTATGATTACCAATTAGCAATTTAAAGTTTCTTCTGTTCCACCAAATTAATTATGTTTGAATACTCAAATTGTTAATGCTTGTTTTCCATGCATGTGGTAGACATGTTCAGAGTGGTGGAGGTGAATTACTACTGAAGACACGGAACACATGAAGCTCAACATGGGTGGGTACTTCACACAGCACAAGAGTCCATTATATTACTGATAATGTTGTATCAGTGTGGGGTGGGTCATAGCTAATACATGCATATCATGCTTTTGTGTGCTCTTCCTTACAGATAGCTATTATTCTTATTTTGGGTTTAAAGAGAACTGACAGGTGAACAGATGTTCTCTGAAGGTTCACTCATGAAATTTAAATCTGTGTTTTAAAAACAGAAGCACGCATCTATTTTTTATAGCATGCCAAAATCTTTTTTATTTTTAGGGGGAAATTATGGTGTGCATTTTACAAGCAGGAAAAGTCTTATAGCACTTTTAAAGCAATATTTTCCTGCTAACAAATGTTACTTTCCAACCCAGGAAATGCTTCCAATTAAACTTAGCTTTTATGATAAAAACAAGAAGCTTGCAAAACAATTATTCTCTGGAGCACTTACTTTCCAATTTTCTAATACATTAGCCCTGAGACTGCATTCAATTCTCTCTCCTCTCTTCTCTCTCTCTCCTCTCTTTTCTCTCTCTCTCTCTCTCTCTCTCTCTCTCTCTCTCTCTCTCTCTCTCCTCACCTCATTGGGGATGGAAACCAGGTTCTTCCACTCTCCAGCATCTTACCTTGGACTGTATCCCCAGACTCTGAGTAGCCTTTGCTATCTTCAAATACAAGACTTTCCTTCAATATGCCTCCAGAGTGCATCACAATTCCCAGATCAGAATGTTTTATTCATTTGTTTTATTTGCTTTTTGTTTAGTGAGGCACAGCTTCATTTACACTCATTCAAGGCTAGACTGAAGTTCATTGTATAGCTAAGGATGAACTTGAACTTCTGACATTCCTGCTTCCACCACAAGATTTCTGGGATTACAGATACGTACTTCCCCACTCAGTTTATACAGTGCTACAGATTGTGTCCGGGGTCTGTTGCATGCTGGGCAAGTGCTCTCCCAACTCAACAGCATCCTTGACCTTCAGATTACTTTTATTTTTTAAATAAAAGGGATGATTTGATGTGCCTAAGGACAATGAATGAAACCAATTGTGCCTACCCCGATTCAAGGTTGGCCATTTCATGATTCTGTGATTCCCAGGGAATTATACACCAATTCTGTTTCCTTTTCACCTGAGTATGAAGAAGAGCTTTAACCACAAACCCAAGTTTTTTGCTCCCCACTTGAAAGATCAATCAGTCACTCAAGAACAAGTTGCTGGAGTAAAGAGAAGCATTCGGTCACCCAGGAAACCAGACATGGTTTTGAAGCACTGTTCTCTTGAGACTACAATGTGTGCCCATTAGAAACTCAGCAGCCAAAATGTCCACTTTGGGAAAGAGCCCACCTGATCTCATTCAGGGTATGAGATCCATCATAGCAAAATGTCCTCATGACTTATTTTGTATTCCCTCAGGTTCTCTGGAAACTCTGTGGCACTTCAGGAAGAGACAAAAGCCTACCTGCTAAGGGTGAACTGGAATGGCATGTAAGGTGACCTATTAGAAGGAGCCTGCCTGCTGCTCTGTCTGAGTTTGTGCCAAACATGTATGAGTTTCTCTTCTGTTGCTAAGAGCCTAAAAGGTTGTCTTAGTCAGGCTTTGTATTCCTGCACAAAACATCATGACCAGGATGCAAGTTGGGGAGGAAAGGGTTTATTCAGCTTACACTTCCACATTGCTGTTCATCACCAAAGGAAGTCAGGACAGCAACTCACATAGGGCAGGAACTTGGAGGCACAAGGTGCTGCAGGGGCCATGGAGGGGTGCTGCTTACTGGCTTGCTTCCCCTGGCTTGTTCAACTCATTTTGTTATAGAACCCGGGACTACCAGCCCAGGGACAGCACCACCCACAGTGGACTGTGTCCTCCCCCTTTGATCACTAATTGAGAAAATGCTGGATCTCAGGAGGCATTTCCTCAAAGGAGGCTCCTTTCTCTTTGATAACTGCAGCTTGTGTCAAGTTGACACATAAAACCAGCCAGTACGGAGGACTTGGAGGGAGATTGACCCTCTAACCCTGTCAATGTGCAAACTGTATGGCATTTGAAGTGAACGCCTATACTCTTGAACTGAGAATACCTTAAGATACTCCATTCTGCTTCTTCTTTAAATGGCGCTTAAATCTAACCCAAATACCTGGCTAACCAGAACCCTATTAGTACCACAGCTACAAAGAAAAAAAGGGGGAAATGGCAAAGACCCAACCAACCCCAGATAATCAAATAGGAAATTATTCAGTGATGGCTGTTGCCCTCAGTCTTTGACATTTGACCTCTCTCCCGATCAGGGTCACAGCACTCAGAAGAGTGAGGTACATGGAGAACTGGCTTCAGAAAACTAAAGCAGATGCAAAAGTGCCCTGTAAACAATCCCTATGAAGAGAGAAACTAGAAATATTTCAGACAGATTCCTAACTGCTAAGCCTCAGTGAAACAGCAAACTGAGTGAGTATGCTTTAATGGATAAGTGTGGCGTTTAGCTGTAACAGGAGTCAAGGAAATATGATGTGCTTAGTCCACTAAAGCAATGGTTCTCAACCTCTGGATCTCGATCCCTTGAGGTCAAACGACCCTTTCACAGGGGTCACCTAAGACCATCAGAGAACACAGATATTTACATTATAATTCACGACCGCAGAAAATTACAGCTGTGGAGTAGCAACAAGCCAAGTTTATGCTTTGGGGGGTGGGGAGTCACCACAACATGAAGAACTGTATTAAAGAGATGCAGGATTAGGAAGGTTTTTACCGCTGCCCTAAAGACTAGTGGGCAAGGCGCCAGGTCTCTAAGGGGCCTGTCTGCCTAGTGTCTCTGCCTGCCTTTCTTCATCTTCCCTGCACAGAGGTCTAGGGTGACAGGACATGTGACAGCCAGCCGAGGCAGCAGTGTTGGCTCTCCTTGCCCTTCACATCTGTTTCAGCCTGGGATGCAGGAAGCAGCTGTGTGCTGTCCTTGCATTTTCACTTCACAGAAGATCTGTGTGAATTTCCAGGAGCTTCCTGAGGCTTTCATGATCTGATTTTTGCAGCTGACTGACAGCTGCGTTTTTCACAGCCCTCTGTGTAGAAATCGGAATTCGGGTGCTTTTATCATGCTGAACGGCTGGGACCGGGGATACCTTCACTGGGGTTTGTGTCTGTGGATATCTGGATTCTTGGCTTTCTTTAAAGGTGAGTTGCTGCAGCTTGTGTCCTGGAACATAATTAGTTATGTGCATTTTCTCTCCTTTCTCATCTTGTCTGGATCCAAATAATTAGAGAACTTTCATTAGTTAGGTTTAACGTAAGAGATAAGATTTGGAAAATAAGGTAGGAAAAACGTTGAAATATACTATATAAGTCACATTGCATCTTTCTAACTAAAATATGTTTTCTCAATTAACATACAAAATCATCTACTTTTGTAGCCGTTTATGCTATCAGTATGCTCCATTTACTTGTTGATAATAAATGTAATATATTTTTTAAATGGTAATTTGTTAGCGGGTACTTATTATTCAGCCTGTGAACCCTATCAGTATATGCAATGGTCCTCATTTGGGAAACCTGTCTCATTGTCTATACTAAGAGTGAGCTTGCTGGTTTTTAAAAGTTGAGTCAGACCCAGCTGCTGCACTGATCAGACACACACACACACACACACATGAGAACAGGCACACATGCACACATCCCACTATAAGGTTTCAGGGGGTCTGATAATGAAGTCTACCAGAGCCTCAGAGGAAGGAAATAGTAACAGCAGCCAGGAGAGTTCCTCACTATCTTCTGAAGCAATGTTTTCTTCCTGGTTAATTACACTGAAGAGAATGACAGGTGATATGTCAAAGTTTTCTTTCCTGATGGCATCCTAGCATTTAGCATTTCCAAATGGATGCACGAAGCACCTTCACGAGTAACTTCAGTTACTCGGTCTATTTTGCCTGTTATTCTTTTCAAGCCCATTCATTCCTCCCTCTCTCTCTCTCTCTCTCTCTCTCTCTCTCCCTCTCTCTCTCCCTCTCCCTCTCCCTCTCCCTCTCCCTCTCCCTCTCTCTCCCTCTCCCTCTCTCCCTCTCTCTCCATCTGTCTGTCTGTCTCACTCACTCTCTTTCTCTCTCTTACCCTTTCTCTCGCTCTCTCTCACTCTCTCTCTCTCTCTCTCTCTCTCTCTCTCTCTCTCTCTCTGGGGAAATTCAGAGAATAATATTCATGGAGTCAAATCTGGATTTGTACAAAACAAACTTTAGAAAAGTATTTCCATGGAGGTGTTGAGAAGTGAGTCATGCATATCGTAGGTAAGAAACTAATGCTTTCTTTAAGAACTGGAGACACAGAATTTAATGGCTAAAGTGGTACAGAGAACCAATTTCCAATTGCTTTTAAAGGATAAATGAATTTACTTTAAGGACTTTCCCTTCTCACAAATCTAAAAGTACATGATTCCAATGTTTGTTTTTCTAAAGGGTGTAACCTCTGAAGATTGAGGCAATGGTTAGATGTTGTGTTTGCTTGGTGAGGGTTCCAGCAGAGTGGCTTGCCAGTTATAGACAGACCTCCGGAATCCCAGGAGGATTTGTGTTTAGTGACATAAAAATATTCTTCCTCGTGGCTTTTGTTTGTTTGTTTATTTGTTTTGCTGTTAGCTGTCTAGAACACATTTTTATTGGTTATTTTATTTATTTACACCAAATGTTATCCGCCTTCCCGGTTTCCCCTCCACAAGCCCCCTATCCACTCTTTCCTCCCCCTACCTCTATGAGGGTGCTCCCTCACCTGCCCACCCACTCCTGCCTCAGCAGCCTAGCGTTCCCCTGTCCTGGCTCATCAGACCTCCACAGGACTAAGGGGATATCCTCCCAGTGATGCCAGATAAGGCCATCCGCTGCTACATATCCAGCTGGAGCCATGGGTACCCCCTGTGTACTCTTTGGTTGGTGGTTTAGTCCCTGGGAATTTGGGGGGTCTGATTGGTTGATATTATTGTTCTTCCTATAGGATTGCAAACCCCTTCAGCTCCTTCAGTCCTTTCTCTAACCATTGGGGACCCTGCAATCAGTTCAATGGTTAGCTGCGAGCATCCACATCTATATTGGTCAGCTTCTGGCAGAGCCTCTCAGGAGACAGCTATATCAGGCTCCTGATGGCAAGCACTTCTTGGCGTCTGCAGTAGTATCTGGGTTTGGTGTCTGTATGTGGGATGGATCCCCAGGTGAGGCAGTCTCTGGATGGCCTTTCCTTCAGTCTCTGCTCCTCCTCATGGCTTTCTACCCCATGACACTTACAGTACCTTTGACATCAACAGGCAGTCTCCTTGGGATCCCTTTGTGGCCGTTATACTAGCTCTGAGAGGCCTGTGTAGTTATCTGGTGAGACAGAGCAAGCAAGGCTAAAAGGGGTGGGGTCAAGCTGCCCTAGTACAGGTAGGAGTAGGCCTAGCTGGTACAGTGATGAGATTCTCTCACTAAGACACTAGGCTTGGGACTGGGAGAAGAGCCAGATTACAGCACCTCCCTCATGCTTTCTTGTGGTCTGGCCACGCAGGCAGTACAGGCTGTGCGTCTGAAGAACAGCTCTTCCACACACTGTTTGCTCACTACAATCGCTTCATCCGCCCGGTGGAGAACGTGTCCGATCCTGTCACGGTGCATTTCGAATTGGCAATCACGCAGCTGGCCAATGTGGTGAGTGCCTCAGAACTCCTACCGTGTTCCCAGAGGGCTGAGTTCCCAACATTCTTGCACTCTTGGCACCTGATAAGCACAGAACTCTATCGTACAACTTAACGTGAGGGCAGGATTACGTGTGAAGGGTCTTTCCATGCCCTGCATCGTGTCATCTTTGTTCAGGCTTTGCATGATTAGACATCCTTTCAGAGTCAGATTATAAAAAAAAAAGACATGAAGGCAAGTGGAAGAGAGGCTCAAAGTGAGGTAAACCGTGTGCAATACCCTTTCTAAGCCATGTGTCTTAGTTAGGGTTTTACTTCTGTGAGCAGATACCATGACCAAGACAACTCTTACAAGGACAACATTTAATTGGGGCTGGCTTACAGGCTCAGAGGTTCAGTCCATTATCATCAAGACGGGAACATGGCAGCATCCAGGCAGGCATGGTGCAGAAGGAGCTGAGAGTTCTACATCTGAAGGCTGCTAGCAGAATACTGGCTTCCAGGCAGCTAGGATGAGAGTCTTATAGCCCACACCCACAGTGACACACCTACTCCAACAAGGTCACACCTACTCCAACAGGGCCATACCTTCTAATAGTATCACTCCCTAGGCCAGGCTTATACAAGCCATCACACCATATCTGCCAGTTTATTGCAGTTTTTCCAGAAACTCGTGCATTTGAAATCATGACTCAAAATTATTCACCTGGGTGTCTACTAATATTTTCCCAAGAAAGAGGTAGGCTAATGGTTCCAAGGGTGTGGTGTGGAAGTGTGTCTCTGGCTCCTCCTCCTTCTCCATCAGGGCTCAGTGAGCTCAGTGTCCACTGAAATGGTCAGGAGTTGCATGAAGACTATGATTTTCCAGACTAGGTCCTTATCCATGACATTTTCTAACACCTCCAAGGGTGTGTGTTCCTCATGAATATACACCACACAGAGCTTATCTAGAGTTTAACACACAGAAAGGGTCTCAAGGGAGGCAGACCTGGTAAGCACAGTATTGATAATGACTGTCAACTCCCTGAACATAGTGAACTAGTCCAGAGATAAATCAGGTTTTGAATGATGTGGGGCTTAGGCTGGTTACCTCTAAGACCTCACGGAACTGAGGCAGCAGAGCCTATCCAGTTTTAACCAACAGCGAGTACATATGCTTACTCAGCTTCTGTTAGACCCTGCAGATCCAAGGTGACTCAGTACCAGAGTATCCTGATCTCTGATCTCAATACCATAGGATTCCCCAAGAGGGGATCACTGAAACTGTGCATGTCCCATCTCTCTAAGTCTTTTTGTTGACTTTACAAATCCCAGGGTCTATGTTGGCTCCATATGACCCACTGGCAGGTGAAGCTTGGCATTGTCTCTGGATCTCTCCAGGGTGGGTAGCAGTAACCACTGAGAGAAGGAGTGGAGCCCAAGGAGCAGCTCAGTGGACTGGGGAGAGCTGCTGTCAGAGCTCTGCATAGAAACCTCAACAACACTGGGTTCCTTCCTCCTACAGGGGCCTCAGTTATCTTGGGAAGTAAGATTTTGGAATCTTCTGCTGACTGCTAAGAACCTACCGTTAATACCCAAGCTATTGTGCTGTGACCTATCTGTCACCTAGTTGCGCCTCCGGTAGCTTTCCTGCTGAGGATCAGTAGTCACTTAAGTATCATTTGTACTGAAGATGGTGACAGGGAATGCCTATGTACCACCATGTCACTTCAGGGGCTGCTTGGACAGTACCTCCTCAGAGAATCTTGTTTGACTCATAGATAAAACAGATGTGTGCATGCACACATGAACCGCCCCACCTCTCTTGTGATATCATGATGTGTTTGATGTGTGCACGTGCATTTATTATTAGCTCTGTGTCTTCCCGGCCAACAGCTAAGAACACATGAAGGCAGGAGCTTTCTTCACTCTGTAACTGAGTATAACTCTAGAACACAGTAGTCACTGGGTAAGTAGGAGTGTCCTGTGTGACTAAAGGTCCCTTGGGTTGGGAGAGGAAACACAGAAGGAGTGAATAACTGATTTCAAATGGCAAACTTGTACGTGAGCTAAACTGCTGTTTCAGTTTGGATCCCAGGGCAAATGCACACGAGACATCCTAGGCTTCTTTGAGGAAAGGCCATGGGGCGTATGTAAAAACAGTGGGTACATGTCACCACTTACAGGACTCTCCTCTCCATCGTCCCTGAACCTCTGCCCTCTTCCCTGTTCCTTTCATGCATCCAAGAGACTTTATGGGTCAGGGTGATGAGAGAAGGTTCACAGAGGAGGTGAAATCCGAACGCTCTTTGAGCAGTATTTTAAGGGCACACGTCATTTCTAAGTCAACAGAGCAGGGACAAGTGTACGCATCCCAGATTTCTGTTACAGTCAAATGGCTTTCATTCAGTCCTCCTGATCTTCATGTCTGCCTTCATTAGCACAGAGAACTGAGATTTGTCTATTTTTAGCTGTCATTCTTGAGTCAAGACTTGTATTAGCAAGCACATGGAAGACTAAAAATATTATTTCTCCCTTCCAGGATGAAGTCAACCAGATCATGGAAACCAATCTGTGGCTGCGTCACGTATGTGTCTCCTCCTTTGGATGGCTGCAGAATGTGTCCACTCAGTGATAAAGCCACCAGCATTACCTTTGCCACTCTCCAACCTATGATAGATGAAGAATAACCTTTGCCTTGCTATCTCCCAATCCTTGGTCTCAGCTCTGGTTGCAGCTAGCTTAAATACAGGCAGCACATGGGCAGAGTCTGGTGTCTGACATGGAGCCCTCTGGCCTTTCTACTTTGTGCTCTCAGTTCTCTTCCTGTCACTCACTGAAGTCTGGTGCTTTCTTTCCTCTTTGATAGCTCCAGTAGGTCAGTGGGTTGAGGGCTGGAGAATGAGAACATATGTTACATAACCACCAACTGGCTTTTACAAATTATACCGTCTCTGCTCTTAAAAGTCCAAATGGTGCACACGGAATTTGTAATAGATTCATCCTCATGCGTACAAATTATGATCTTTTTTGTCAGTAAAAATGAGTTACTACTCCAATTTGAACATAGTCCATGAAACATGACGTGAAAGCTTAGCCAGTTAGCATGTTATAGACGTGCCAAAATCAGCCTAGCTATTTAGCCCCCTGTGCTTATGGATATAATTCCCTACTTTTGATAGAAATGGATGTATTTGTCAAAAATATCTTACTTTTTAATCAAGAAAATTATGGAACCAATATAAACATTTGGGGAAAGTTATGAATCCTTTTTCCAAAGGGATTCTCGTCTATTTTTAAAAGTGGAATGGATTTGTAGGAGGGAAGGGAGAATGAGAGGTTAAGATGGGGTTCAGAGAGGGCAGCTGGAATCTAATCAGGATACCCAATTTATGTGTATGAAATTGCTAAAGAACCAATTTAACAGATGCTAAAACAAGGCAAAACCACCACCACCAAAACAAAAGCTCCGTTTCTTTTAGATCTGGAGGGACTACAGATTATGTTGGGATCCAACAGAATATGACGGCATCGAGACGCTTCGTGTTCCAGCAGACAACATCTGGAAGCCAGACATTGTTCTGTATAACAAGTATGTGCATCTAGACAGATTCATGGTTCGTTTTTAAAATCTTTGGCCCTGGTGACCCACACCAAAGGGACACACAGTGCTGCTAACAGTGTGTGGTTTTGCTTCCAGCGCTGTTGGCGACTTCCAGGTCGAAGGCAAGACCAAAGCTCTTCTTAAGTACGATGGTGAGATAACCTGGACCCCGCCAGCCATCTTTAAGAGTTCTTGTCCGATGGACATCACCTTCTTCCCATTTGATCATCAAAACTGCTCCCTGAAGTTTGGCTCCTGGACTTACGACAAAGCTGAAATCGACCTTCTCATCATTGGCTCTAAAGTAGACATGAACGATTTTTGGGAAAACAGTGAATGGGAAATTGTCGATGCCTCTGGCTACAAGCACGACATTAAGTACAACTGCTGCGAAGAGATTTACACAGATATAACCTACTCCTTCTACATCAGGAGGTTGCCCATGTTTTACACCATCAACCTCATCATCCCCTGCCTCTTCATTTCCTTTCTCACCGTGCTGGTCTTTTACCTTCCTTCTGACTGTGGCGAGAAAGTGACTCTTTGCATCTCGGTTCTGCTTTCTCTGACTGTCTTTTTGCTGGTGATTACAGAGACCATCCCATCCACGTCTCTCGTGATCCCACTGGTGGGTGAGTATCTACTCTTCACCATGATCTTTGTCACACTGTCCATTGTGGTGACCGTGTTTGTGCTGAACATACACTACAGGACCCCAGCAACGCATACCATGCCCAAGTGGGTGAAGACCGTCTTCCTTCAGGTCTTCCCTTCGATTCTGATGATGAGGAGGCCTCTGGACAAGACGAAGGAGGCAGGTGGTATTAAAGACCCCAAAAGCCATACCAAGAGGCCTGCCAAGGTCAAGTTTACTCATCGAAGAGAACCCAAACTCCTAAAGGAATGCCGCCACTGCCAAAAATCAAGTGACATGGTGCCTGGCAAGAGAAGGTTAAGCCAGCAGCCTTCACAGTGGGTGGCAGAGAATTCAGAGCACCTGCCTGATGTTGAAGATGTGATCGATAGTGTTCAATTCATAGCAGAAAACATGAAGAGCCACAATGAAACAAAGGAGGTAAAAAAAATGGACCCCTTTTCTCCAGCCAGCTGCACCCCTAGCAGGCCTACAGGCACTTTGGAAACTAGGCAGAGCAGCAGTGGGAGTTACATCTGTGGAACAGTCAGGCAACATCAGCTAAGACCAGCTCTACTGTCGTGCAGCCTTGAGGGACCTGGGTTAGAGTTTAGGGAGCTATAGTGAGATGTTGTATGTAGCCCTAAAAGAAATCTTCAGCCTGCATTTACTTACAGAGAGATCTAGCTACAATACACATGGAGGACAAGCTTGCCTCGTGGACCAAGCCTCCAGCACAGTAAACAAAGTGAGGGTGGGAAGGGAGACTAGAAATAATTATTAATAAAATCCCAGCAGTGGGTTACTACCCACCCCGATGGTTTATGTTCCCAAATGAAAGACACATACACGGCCATTATATTTTAATATGCCTTATACAGCACAATAGCTGGGCTACTGCCTAACCTTCACACTGTGAATAAACCTCCCACCAATAATGCCGAGTTACTACTTACTAATTCTATGTTCTATCTTGGCTGCCCTAGACCCAACATCTGTAACCACAAGGAAAGAATTCAGAACCCTCAACATCACCCTGTAGATATACCAGGAGACACTAAGAATGCCTGTCGTAGCACATGTCACAGGACACCAGTGACCAGTGAGCTCACATCCAGGCTGGCATCTTTTAGAATGTAGAAAATACAGTTACTGTTGATTTATCAGGCCAGGCAGGTCCTCTAATACACAACCCACAGAGACCACAGTAGAAGACTAGAGGTTTGGAACTGGAGCAATTCTAGACATGCAATAAACACTTCATGTTAGCATCCCTTGGAGGTCTAGAGGCTGCTAATTCCTGTGCAGGGGATCCCAAGCCATACCCCACGTTCCCCGACCTGTCCTCTCACTGTTTCGTAGTCAGATTTCCTGAAGAGCCAGGCTCTCCTGGTGCACACGGGACAAGAGCTTGACTCTCAAGCAGATACTTTGTGGCAGAAGTCAAGAAAGGACCCTAATCTCAGGAAAAGGGTCACAAAAGTATTTGGCACAGTCCATAGCCATCTCTATGAGGCACCAATGATGTACATCCATCATCCTTAGAAAATGGGTCCCACATAGGACACACAGAAGGGCAGGCAAACCTAATAGCAATAATTGATTTTTTGAAAGGATTGGAGAAAATTACTTTGAAAAAAATATTCATAAAACATAGCATAGTTTTCCTATGGTCTTGGTTTTTAAAGCTAGCCTTGATCTTTTGTTTGCATTTCAGGTAGAAGATGACTGGCAATACATGGCCATGGTGGTGGACAGAGTCTTTCTGTGGGTGTTTATAATCGTCTGTGTCTTTGGAACTGTGGGGCTATTTCTACAGCCACTGCTTGGAAACACAGGAAAGTCTTAGTTGGTATTTTCCTTTGGCCTTCTGAATCTTTTAGATGTTATGTTTTTTTCTGAACTAGTTACCACTGGAAAAGGCCAAGTTTGCAGTCTCCTAAACCAAGACAAGAAGGGGGTGGGCACTGCTGCGGCCTTAGGAGCCTGAATACGTGTCTTCATTGCACTGGGTGTTTACAATCTTGGAGCCAAGAGCTGCCAGTGGTCCTAGGCTAGGAGGACTGAGTCAACTTCTCTATGCTTTGCATGCCTTGTTTCAAGAAAAATAGATAGCCCCTCACAGAGCTAAGTCCCACAGTCAGCGCCAGTCCACTCAGAAAGGTGATTGGCTTGTATCTGAAACTCCTGCTGCTTATTGCAACAATGTGTATGGCTATTGAGAAACTCGGCAACACTGCTGATACTTGCAACACACTTGTCTGCTACTGGACCCTACCTTCTTGTGCATGTCTCTGTGATGTAGCTCACACTATTATCTGACACAGGCAATGGCCAAAGAAGAAAGCAGATAGCATCTTTCTTAGAAGACTATTCAATTCGTGGTACGCTTGGTTTTCTGTCGGTGTGAAAATCACTGAGATGGTAGACATCAAAGAATGGCATTTATATAAGTTCATGGTGTTGAAGGACTTAGCCCATGATCACTAGGCCCCATTGCCTCTGATCCTTTGATGAGGCAAAGCATTGTGCCTAGTAGAGGACAGCTGCCCACTTAATGATAGCTACAAAGAAAGCAAAAAGCGAGGAAGACTCTGGAGTGTCCGTATTCCTTTCACAGGCACACTCCAATGGCTTCACATCTTCCTACAAGGCCTACCAACCTAGAAGCTCCACTGCCTCCCAAACGTGTGGAGGAATGTTATCCAAGCCACTGCAGTATTGTCCTAGCAGGCTCCAGTACTACGCTAGGTGCTACAAGGGGTAACATAGAGTCGTTCCCTTGTAAAGTTCCAGCCTTTTAGAAAAGCCATAGATGCAAAGATCTGCAGGATCAGGTAGTGGAGAATATAGCTAGAGCAACTCAAACGAGAGAAACTAATTGGGCAAACCTGAAGCCACTCTTGTGTTTCAAATAGGTATCTGTATAGTCTTTTCCCACATGCCCTTCACTAGCTCACTGCATGGAGATGAAATAAAATCGATATGAATTTTCAGTCTTGTGCCATTTGGAGCAATTCCTTTTCTGAGTGGGAGAACAGTGGGAATTGTGTTGTGTTCCACTCCGATTGTTTGTGCGGCTGTGACAACCTACAGGGATATTAAGAGAGCTGCTCGTGAAAAGGGGGAGGAGGGGTGCTGTTTTCAGTTCCAGTTTTTTTCTCTCCTAGCAAGTCCTTGTTCATGAGCATAGTTAATTTCACGGTTCAGTTTTATCTTCTAATCCTGTTGTCTCAGTACAATACCAGCAGCATTTGCCAAGG
>JANHMN010000015.1:18920100-18945100 GCA_030674055.1 Rhabdomys pumilio | reverse complement strand
CTGTAAGCATTTGTCCTTCCACCTACAGATAAGTGTAGGCTTCACCTCTCATCGAGAAAACTTCTTTTTACAACAGGCCGAAAACCACAGAAAACCACAACCAATCAAAATGCAGAGTGATGAAGCCCAGTCCCAATTGACACACCTACAAAACACTCTCATGCTGAAAACTCTGGGTTTTTACCAAAGAGGGAGGAAGAGTTGTAAGTGTCAGAATGTCAGGGAGTTTGCAGTGAGATTGTGTCTTCTAGGATATCTGAAGGCACATCCATAGTCTCACCAATGTGTGCTCAACAAGGATGACACCAATGAGCAGATCTAACTGGACGGAGGGGATGGGAGGGGTGAGCCTCAACCACACACAAAACTATAGATAACTGAGGTCCCCAGGGAGGAGTGTGCCCCATTGGTTGTGCAGTGCCAAATGATCAGGGCTGAAATCATACATGCAGGTAAGATTACACAGACTGAACAGGTTACATTTAGGGATATACATATATTTATGCAACACATATATTTATGCAATAACAATTAGTGGAAAAAGAAGGTCGTAAGTTTGAAATAATGAGGAGTATACATAAGGGTTTGGAGGGAAGAAAGAAATGTACTTAAATTGTGTGTGTGTGTGAGTGTGCGTGTGCGTGTGCGTGTGCGTGTGCGTGTGTGCGTGCGTGCGTGTGTGTGTGTGTGTGTGTACCTTTTTTTAATTTTTTACATTCCTGTCATTGTCCCCCTCCTGGTCTACCCTCCCATAGTCCCACAGTTCATTATCCCATTCTTCCTCCCCTCTGTCTCCAAGAGGATGATCATCCCACCCCTTGCCAGGCCTCCCCATTCCCTGGGGCCTCAAGTCTATTGAGGGTTAGTTGCATATCCTCCCACTGAGGCTAAACCTGGCAGTCTTCTGCTGTATATGTGTCAGGGGCCTCAGACCAGCTCATGTATGCTGCCTGGTTGGTGACTCCATGTCTGAGATATCTCAGGGGTCCAGATTAGTTGAGATTGCTGGTATTCCTATGGGGTTGCCCTCTACCTCAGAATCTTCCAGCCTTTCCCTAATTCAACTACAGGCGTCCTGGACTTCAGTCCAATGGTTGGGTATAAGTATCTGTGTCTGTCTCAGTTAATTGCTTGTTGAATTATATTTTTTAAAATCCTCTTAGTGTCTGGTCTAATGAAAATACATTAAATAAGCCTTGTCTACACACAAAACCCTATTAGACATATTGGGGAATGTGATGGAGATGATGCTGACACAGGTAAGGAACTAACCCTCACTGAACAGAACAATCTAGAACAATCATGTTCAGAATCACATAGTGCAAAGAGAAATGCCAGAGATAGGAAGATCTGTGGAGTTATGTCCAATGAAGACCACCTCAGGGAGTGAAAGGTGAGAACTGAGAGCCAAACAATGAGGTCAACTCAAGAATCTGTTCATCTGTACATGTTTTCCAACACCCACTGATTAGAATCAACTAACAAATTTTGCCCACAGATTTTTCTTTCTATACATGTGAAGTCAAAATGTCTTCACTTCCCTTTGTACTTATTTGTGTGTGTGCGCGTGCGCGTGTGCGTGTGCGTGTGCGTGTGTGTGTGTGTGTGTGTGTGTGTGTGTAGAAAGACAGACAGACAGACAGACAGACAGACAGACAGACAGAGACTCTGTTATGTACACACACAAATGCTAAGGCATTTGGAGGAGGGAGTAGTGTTGAGAGATAACTAAATGGAAGTCAATTCTCTCCTTCTACCAGGTGGGTTATGGGTATTAAACTCAGATGATAGTGCATTTACATGCTTAGACATATCTCCACTCTTAAGAGTTCCTTGCATTAACATTATCCTTTGGAATACTCTCCCAGTATCATTGCAATATGTAAATATTTATCCTTTTCTATACTTGAAATTATTAATGTCATCCTCCACTTTAGCTGGTAGTAAAAATAAGCCACATACACACACTGGGGCTTAATCTTTTCTGTATTTAATTCGGTCAGAAAATATTTGTTGTGGGAAATGGTTCATGCTGGTATTTTCCAAATGTAAAGCTAAGCTCAGATCCAAACACTTTTTCTAACATTGATACTGCACTTTTCCTAGCATAATTACATGTCAAATGTGATGAGTTAAAAATCAACCTGAAGGAGGGAAATAATAACTCTTTGTCCTTTTCATTCACAGTATCATTTAGGAAGTCATAGCTAACCCTTGGTTTTTATCACAGTGTGTTCCTGCAAAGTCTAATCTGAGGTAGCCACAGAGCAGTCTACACCCCCGCCCCCTTCACCACTACCTGCCCTGCAAGGAACAAAGCTACCATTAGGACCATGTGATTGAACACTGGAGAAGCTTCACAGCAAACCTCCAAAAGATAGAGTAAAGGACTGAGGAGAACATCAAAGATCATGAAACCTCACCTCATCCTACTGACCCACAAGACTTTTGTCTTCTAGGAGACAGTGAGTTTAAGGCCCATTGGTTAACCACAAAGCTAGGACCAGCAATCCCTGTGATCTAGCTCTTATTCCACTGTGTTTATTGGTTTCTTTAAAAATCCATCTTGTGATCCAGATGGGTCAAGAGCTGGGCACACTGTTAGTGAGGTGGGGGAGCTGTGTAGTCTGTGCAAGGAAGTCTAAAGAGTCTGAAGCAGAGATTCTCATTCAACTGGCTGTGGCCAGGCTCAGTGGGAACTCCAGACCAGAGTTTGCACCATTCCCTCCACACAGGCACTTAAACACCATTTGAAGAGTCCAAGAAAGACCAGCTAGAGAGGTGTAAGCAAGGGCTGAATCTACCATAGGCAGTGAGGGGTTGATGCAGGCTGTGTACCAGGGTTGGAAGCATGATCCTGGCAGTCTGAGTGCAGGGTCGTCCACTGTGCTATCCACAAAGACTCCCATCCTCCCTGACACAGACTGATATAGCCAGAGAGGAACCAGCTGCAAAGGTAGGACCAAAGGCTGGGACCACACCACAGTATACATGTAGCACAAATTGGACTTGAGGGGCAAGGGTATTAAGAAATAAATAAATAAATTAGGACCTGATGTTGGGGGATAGAGTGAGGGAACAGGTCTAGGAGAAGTTACAGGGGAGGAATTTGGGGTAAATAGGATCAAATTATGTTGTATGGAATTGTCAAAAAATATTCAATGACTATTCAAAGAATGTGCAATACGTTTAATTTCCTAGGAGAAAAAAGCACACATGTATTAATAATGAATGCAGTTCTAGCCGCTAATGGCTGTTTTTCTGGTGTAAGTTATTTTGATGTAACCTCACAGCAAGCTGGAAATCACCAGAGTTTCTTACCTGCATTAGAAAAGTTTGCAGTGCAGTGAATGGACTTCCAATAACACCTGCCTTACAGAACTGTTGTAGCCATTCAAGGTCATCTTGGATGACCCTATTTGTGGGCCATTCATTGACAAGTAGAATCTTTGACCTGTGTGCCAAGAGTTGTGTCTGTGTAATTCCTGAAACTGTTGTCAAACTTGTTCACCCACACTGCTAAAGAAGTAACACATCACCCCAGTGTGTGCACAAGTCACCAAGGGGCTGGCAGACACTAGGAGTTAAGTGGATAGACAAAATCAGAAGTTTAGGGGTGAGCAGATGGAATAGTCTGGGGGAATGGGCAGATGCAGTAGGTCAGGGATGAGCAGATGGGGGAGTTCAGGGTCTCCCACACAACAGCATAACATGGAGTCTTCTCTGAATTGCCCAAATACATCTCTAATGGCAGCCACCATCACACTAGCTCAAACCCAAATTTTCCCAGGGTCCTCCAATCACAGAAGGCTCAGAGGACAAGACGAGGGCACGACAACTGTTACATGCATCTGCTTTCTGTGAACATGTCAGCAGCCGTCAGTCCTAAGGTGGGATTCTCTCTATGTATGTCTTCTAAATGGATCCAGAGAGTGGTTCCTAATGGAAACGATGTATCCACATCTTCAAGGCTGGAATGAAAATCAGAATGGAGCCCAGAATGGAAGCTATCAGAAAGAGCCACAGGAAGATGCGGTCGAGAACCTGAGCCACAAATTTCCAGTCTTGTACTACCTGCAAAAGAGCAGAGGGCATCTTTCATTTAAGAGGCTCATTCATTTCTGAACTCATTAAGGGTTGTAAATAGAGTAATATTGGACTTAGGACACTTTTAAGTTCTCAAAATGTATCTACACACCCCTTGATGATGTGGGCTTGGATTCTATCCAGTGATTTTTTTTTTAACATTTTTTTTGTGGTCTAGCCGTTGCCTGCCTCTGGACAAACAAATGTCTTTAAAGCATTTGTAATTAAGTGTCATGGGATTTTCCTCCTTCTCCACAAGTGAGTGTGGCTCCTGTTGATCCAGAAGATGGCACTGAGAAAGAGAAGAAATGACAGAGACATTGCAGAAGAATGGGTACAAGCCTGGAGGAGCAGGTCCAGGAAATAACAAGCCATGGGCTGGTGAAGCTGACAGCAGTTTCACAGAGAGTTTCAACGTATAATCATAAAAAAGAAAATACACTCAATGGAAACCACTTAGATCTTGAAAGAAGAGTGGGGAGAGGGATGCTGATGGAGAGAGGAGAGTTTCTTCTGTATTCACATAGTGCCATCTTCCCAGGGATCTCACAGCTGTACTGAGCAGCAGATCCACCCTGAGCCTCATAATAGTTTGTCAGGGGAAACCAAAACACTGTATAGGGAATTGCTAATCAGTCGGGTACTGTGATCAGTATTTCCAACTGCAGTGTAAACAAAGACTTGGTAGAGATGGAACAGAACAAGAGGCCTGACCACTCACAGGAGGGAGGTGGCATGCTGTTCTAAGGTTTCCATGTCTAGAAACAAAACTAGCATAAATCACACACGCAAGATACAGCAAAATGTTAAATGAATATTTTAGCGTAATAATTTATAATCCCTTAGGTGATGGAATTATTCATGGCCATAATCCTCTTGTGTTTGAGTTTTCCAAATTCTATGTCTTGGTCATATTAAGAACCCCACTTAATTATTTTTATTAATATTTACAAAAGACGTAAAGAAATAAAGCAGTAATTCCTTCCCTAATAGCTGAGGTATAACTGTGCAAGCTGGTATTTTTCTAGTCTCTTTTTAATCAAACTCTGTAACAGTAGGAAAAATGTGATGAGCAGTTAAGAGAGAAAGATAAGCCAAGCTGTACCTTTGAAGACACAGTAAAATGTGAGGCATGCTTCCAGAAACATTTTCATTAGCCTGTGTGAGAGCCTTGGCCTAATTTTCAAGAATTTTGCAAGTAAAATGACTTAGCCTCGTCTGTAGTCCATATGAAGATAAAGTCCACATTTGTCATGTCTTCCTCGTCATGTTCTTCAAGGTAGGCTCCAGAAAAACAAAGTTCTGACAAAGTAACATGTTCTCGGAATAGGGATACGTCTGTGCTCAGAACAAACCATGGTGCCTCTAAACCTTAGGCATTTCTGATTTTGAAACAGGCTCTTTGACCCATGAACCATGTTGATCTCAAACTGCTGGTATCCTCAGCTTCCTGCAAAGGCAGGATCCCAGGATCAACTCACTCAGCTTCCTTCTTGTTTTCTGTAATGTGTACACTAAGTAACCAGATCCTTCTCCCTCCGTGAGGTATCTGTTACGATTTTGATCCTTTCTATTCACTAAACACATTCCTAAACACTGAGTTTAAAAATATCATGACATGTAGAAGTGTAAATTACCATAGACCAAGGTAACCCATTTAAAGGTGTAATTGAGTTCTGGAAAACGGAATTGAGGGATTACGAATGGTGCTGAATCTGTAACTGATTGCTTTTGGTCATTATACTTCTGTGAAATTTTTTCTTAAAAATGTGATGCTAAAATTCCTCTGATTTGCTGGGCTTGTTCTACTTGGTTTGTGTGCAGAGAGTAGCCAGCAGTGCCGTTGTTGTTAACAAGGACCACGTTCTGCTCTAACACACACCACCGTGGCTTTCCTGTGCACACCTCAGTCACAGCCCTATCACCTCACAGCACACTCACCTGACTGATGAAGTGTTCCTTCTTCACATGCCTCGAAATATATCTGATGGACTCAGAGGCCTTCTCCAGGAAAGCGACCAGAACTCTTTCTCCATCACTAGTAGGAGTCTGTTTCTTCTTCCCTGGGACTTTCCCCCTCACGGCTGCCTTACTCTCCTTTCCATCAGTGAAAGAGAAGCGGTCCATGGGGTCCTTCATGCAAAGCCATCTGGGGAGTCTTTGCAGAAACAGCCTCCTCACCCAGGGGGCCATGGGATGGTACGTTGAGGAAGATCTGTGGTGGACATTAATTACAAAAACCGTGACGATAATGGACAGCGTGACAAAAATCATGATGAAGAGCAGGTACTCGCCGATGAGAGGGATGACTTTTGAAGAAGACGGGATTATTTCTTCAATTACTAAAAGAAACACTGTCAAAGATACCAAAACCGAGGTGGATAATGAGAGTTTTTCCCCTTCGTCGGAGGGTAGGTAGAACACAAGGACGGTGAGAAAAGACAGCCCCAAGCAGGGGATTATCAAAAAAAGAGTGTAAAAAAGCGGCAGGCGTCTCAGAACAAATGAGTAGGTAACAAACGGATAGGAGTAAAAGCCGTCTCTTCTGTTGCCCTTCATCCCCTTTGCATTCAGTATCTCCCACTCTCCGTTATCAAAAAAGTCTTTCCGGTCAACGTTTTCATTGATCAGAATGAGGTCAACCATGGTGCCATCGTAAGTCCAGGACCCAAACTTCATTGAACAGTTCTGTCTGTCGAACGGGAAAAATGTGACATCCATGGTGCAGGAACTTTTGTAGCTGGCGGGAGGAGTCCAGCTGACGGTTCCACTGGATTTCACAATGGCCTTGGTCATGAGGGAGCCCTCAAAACGTCCATCAGCACTGCCAGGAAAAGTTACCTGTTAGTGGGTGGCTGGACAATCTACATTGCCTTCATTTCTTACCGTAATGTCAAGTCATGCTTTACAAAGAAATCACTTTGATATATAGTTAATTATTCTGCCCAAGTCAGACTTTCTATATTTGGTGTTAATCTGACCAATGCAGTCTTCTTCTAAGATACTTACTTTTCAAAGAGAACTATGTCAGGAAGCCAGAGCGATTCCGATGGAACCTTTATAGAATTAATTCCACCATATTCTTCTGGATTCCATTGTAATTTTTGATCTGTCCATTCCTGCATGAAATGGGTATGCAGCAACTTTATTCTGAAAATTCAGTACCAATTTCTTCAATTTATCAGCTCATCATTTTGTCACAAAAGGGATTTTCACCCAGGTTAGAACGTGGCATCCTATCTAGGATTCAGTGCAACTTCAGGATTCAAAGTTCAGAGGCCAGCCTGACCTCCGGACCTCCACATACCCATATATGAGTCAGTAAAGAATCAAATCTCAAAGGGCATTGATTCGTGCTTTGCGTTTTTTCTCTTTTCTCTTAAGAAACTAACACAAAGTCTTGGGTCTCTGTGAAAAAACACTGAAACAGATGGCTATAAGCAATTGTAAACAGGCAGCTTTTGTGGAAATCTATCAGCCTGAGTAGTCATAGACCTTGTAAATAGGCAGCCTTGGTGGATAGTACCAACTTAGATAAGGACAAGTGAATCATAGGCAGAGTCGTAGTGACCTGTCCCCTGAACTTTCACCCAGCTGACACTCTGTTCTGGAAGATATCTGTACTCCCCCTGAACACCTATGCTCCTGTGTCATCGCTTTCCCCACATCCTGCCTTTTTGTGTTTATAACCCCTGTGTGAAAAAGTAAAAATTACGATTTGATTTAAATAAATAAATAAATAAATAAATAAATAAATAAATAACAAGGAAAGTCACAGCTGTGTGGGAAGGTGCTTGTCTCTAGTCTCAGTACTTGGGAAAGTACGCCAAGAGGATCGATCATGAGCTCAAAGCCAACCTGATTTACTCAGTGAGACCCCCTTCTAAAAACTAATAACCATCTCATTCAGTATATTCCAGGAGGATTGTCTATTGGTCTTTCAGTCCCTTGACAATGGGAATGTATGATCATGGCCTGTGGCTGTGAAATGTTCAGCTCTGCTGACAATTCCTGATGGCACTGTCACCTTTATACAGTGCGAATGGACAGAGAGTTAACTTTTATACTCTATCTAAATTGATTTTGTAAACTCCTAATTAGCATTTTAAATCATGTCCCTAATATTCTGGGCGTCCATGTGTTTATTTTTTTTTTCTTCAAGCACTAGAAGGGTTTACCGAGTGTGAGGCTTCCTGGAGAACAGTGATGCCATCTAGGTCATTAAAAAATCAGGAATTGGCAGATGGGGTGACTTAATTGGATGGTAAAATACTGAAATATGTATGGTGTCTTAAAAAGTGCAAAGTGCTTCCTAAATATTTATGTTTATACCCATATCTTTGTGATGCTCTCAACTTTGGTCAAAGAAGCTTTGTTTCCAGTAGACAGTGGTCAGTCTGTGGACCCATAACTATTCAAAGTGTTCAGAATAAATGGCTGGTACTGATCAGTGATAGACAGAATATCTATATCAGCCTCTCCCAAACTCTGCCACCCCACCCATGGCTCAGGGAACATCACAGAAGAGAGGACAGGAAAAGTGTAAGAGCCAGAGGTCTAGGTTGAAACAATGTCTCCTGGTCATGACAGGGTGATGCTCTCCTAAACTCACTGTAGCTGTGGTTGTCTGCACAAGATGTACACAAGATGAAGCCAGTCAGTGTTCCTGTATAGAAGGGGAAGGGATAGCCAAGCTCCCACCCAACCTGAGTAACTATTGACAATGATGGCTGCTAAGGGACAGAGGAACTGTTTTCTTTAGGGGTACAGTATCTGGTAGGTCAGCCGTGCTCCAGTGGATAGCCCCACACCCATGCCTATAATATAGGTATAGGTACCACTAATCAGACTCGGGGTTATAGAAAACAAGATGAAAAAAAAATATATATATATATACACACACATATATATATACATATACACATATACATACATATACACATATATATACACACACATATATACATATACACATATACATACATATATATAGACACACACATATACACACACACATATATATATACACATATTCATACATATACATATACGACACATACATACACACACACACACACACACACACGATGAGTGGGGGGGAGAATCCTGAAAAGGTGTAGAAGCGGGAAATGAATAATATAAGTAAAATACACTGTCCACAATTTCTCAGAGAATAAATCTGTAATATTTTGCTTTGTATTTAATGTAGTCAAAGAGAGATGAAGGCTTGGTTTGGTGTAGAAAACTGTTGCATCAAACTGTCTTCTGTATTATTTCCTGTTATTTTTGGCAAAGCAGCTTACACGGATTTGTTTGGGGCACAAGGGACACACATCTAGTTATAGCTGGCATTTTCATCTGTGTGTTGCTTAAATAAATGCTGATTTATTATCTCTAAACAAAGTTCTAGGATGGGTGGTGGGGGAGCTGCTGAGGCACCTCTCCTGGGTTGCAGGGGTCAGGGGGTGGGGGTTGGAGAGGTCATGGCAGTTGATGGCTGCTGGAGGAAGAAAAGGAACTTTCCTTTGCTGTATGGCCACGGTGCATTGATTATGTCCCCGTGGATGGCCTGATACCAGTGCACATATGGGCAACAGTAATTGGATTCAGTGATGATACAGATATAGAAATAGATATATAGAGATATAGATATAAATGATATAGATATTGATATAGATATAGAAATATAGATGATATCGATGATGCAAAGATAGAGATAGAGATAGAGATAGAGATAGAGATAGAGATAGAGATAGAGATAGAGATAGAGATAGAGATAGAGATAGAGATAGAGAAAGAGGACATGAAGTGTGCTGAGGAAGCCAGAGTTCAAGTGGGAAGTGTACAGTGGATATTACCAAGACATAAGGCTCCTATATGAAGTCTTCAAAGAATAAATTAAAATATTATTTTTAAAAAAATAAAATAAACTCAAAGTTCCTGATAAGCAGTGGGATCTCAGCAAATGTGACATCTCTCCACTTTAAACAAGAAAACACGGCTCTTGAGAATTTAGAATCTAAAATAGTTAGAACACTGTTTAACTGTGAGACAGCCTGCTTAGAAGACTGGCTACTTAGAAGCCAGACTAATCAGAACATGTATGAGATTTCTCTCAACATTCTCAGGCTTCTCTGTTTCCGTAATTCCATTTGTAAGAGCACACACAACTCCCTCCTCGTGACTGCCTTGCGTTCCTTCTGAGAGACCCTCAGAATCATCAGAGGGTCCAAGTCTCACACACAGTAACATGTTTTGTTTGTTTTGCTCTACTTTCTCCTCACTTGCCATCGAGAAGTCTGTTCACCATAAAATTCCACGCCTGCCTGGCTCTGCATGGAGATGGTCACATGGTCAGTGCAGCGCCGCCTGCTAAGACTTTCCTGTCCTTCGTGTGCCACTATGTCTTCTGAAGTTTTAAAATAGTTATTCAAGGTCTCTTTATAAGGCAGGCTTCACTCAAATGTAGGCATCTAAGAGTTAAAGCTAGAACTAGGGATAGAGGTGGGGGGAAACTCTGTTTTCTAAAGCCCAAAGTTGCTTCTGTGCGATTAAGGCTTGATGATGCTCTAATGTTTAGCCATGTGGACAGGTGACCTTAATCTGTTACATCCCATCAAAAAATAATTTAGATTTAACTCTTTTGCAATATATTTGGGACTGCTCACAACTGTGCTCTCATAAGTTACCAGCAGGAAGAGCAAGAATGGAAGATTACTTTATCCATGGGTCTTCATGAGGAGTCGCTTTCTTACAAACTTAAAATTCTGCTGATTGTGCTCAGTCTCATATGCAGAAAAGGGATTTGGCAGCAAAAGAATTTAAGCTGTGTTTTAAATCATAAAGCTATTTAATCTAAAAAAAATAAAACAATTTTTGTCTAGGTTTAAATAATATTGAAAGGGATCTGAATGTAAATTTACCTAAAAGATTTTCTGCGGTCAAATTTTAATATCCTGATATTATTAGAAATCAGTTCGTGCCTAAAGCAACACACTTTTTTTTTTAAAAGATTTATATGTTTACTTATGTGTGTGTCTATATAGTGTATGCCACACATATGTAGGTGCCCACAGAGGCCAGAAGAGACCTAGCTGACTTGTGAGAGTAACAAGCACATTTAATCACTGAGCCATCTCTTCAGCCCAGTGAATGAAACTTTCTTAAAAAATACTTCTTTGTTGGCCCAGCCAGTGGTGGTGCATACCTTTAATCCCAGCACTCAGGAGGCAGAAGCAGGCAGAGCTCTGTGAGTTCGAGGCCAACCTGGTCTACAGAGCTAGTTCCAGGACAGCCAGGGCTACACAAAGATACACTGTCTTGAAAAACAAATTCAAAACAAACAACAACAAAAATACTGCTCCACTCTGCTTTTAGTTACATTTACTAAACTTGTATGTCTTGTGCTGAATTTGCAATACCTTTGACTACTTCAGACACTAAAGTCTTTCAAAGCAACAATATTTTAGACTACTTTATTGACCTAAAAGTAAAGAGAGATGTGGGTGACTCTACGATGAAAAATAGCTATGCATACAACTTGAGTTGAGGGATGGGAAAGAATATATCATGTGAAATTTAAAAAAAAATAAAATAAAACTTTATGCAGAGACTTACAAAATTAAAGATTTGTATGTTTAAAGCACACCAAGTGACCGGTTGAGCCCTCCTTTTATATACCATGAGTTGTATGTCAAACTTTAGCATATAAACTGGCTAGTAAAATTTGATAATTAGACTGTTTCTAAGCTGTATGATTCAGGTAGAACCCAGCCATTTCAACAGTCTGTTGATTTAAGTGTTCTACCTTTATTTGCCCCAACTCAGTAAGCATTTTTATCATATACAAAATGCACTTGTTCTTCAGAAAAAGGTTTTATTGGCATTTATCACCTCTCTCCTCTCTCTCTCTCTCTCTCTCTCTCTCTCTCTCTCTCTCTGTCTCTCTCTCTCTCTCTCTCACACACACACACACACACACACACATACACACACACACACAGAATCACTCACAGAGTCATGGGCACAGATTTTTGTCCCAGTGACGAGGAGCAGACCAGACCAAACCAAACCACAAGATGGGTGGCAAACAATATCTTCGAAGAAAATTATTTAGAGACAAAGGGGAAATTTTATCAGACTCAAGATGAAATCATAGCAGGCATGGTGGTCCAAGTCTGTCATCCCAACACTCAGGGAGCAGAAGGGTCATGAGTTTGAACCCACTGAGCTAACTTGTCTCAAAGCCCAGCAAAGCCTGATGGTGTTGCTTGTGTCCTGGAGGAAGTAGTATGTAAAGCCTTGTCAGATCGAGAATACCAACAGATTCTTGGCTTACTAATGTGAGTTTATCTAAGAACCTCCTAAATTCTCTTGAACAAAAAGGAGTAAAAGATGAAACCATTTCAGAAACGCTGCTCAAAGGGAACTGAGGCAAGCCCCAGAGGAATATTACTAAGTCAGAATAATTGCTCTTACTTTCTGCCCTCCAGCACCAAGATCAATAGCAGGGATAGAGATATAAAAGGAAGAAGCTGCCAGGTCTAACTTTGCTTGGGGATTTCAGTGTGTCACAGAATATGTCACATTAAGTGGTACTGAGCGCAGTGGGGGTCCCCAACACTATGAAACTCCCCGCCTGAGACTAACTCACACAAGCTGCAAATGGTGCTGGGAAAGAGATGGTGTGGGCATTCTGAGGAGAAGATGCTCACAGCTGAAATGGGATGGATAGGGAGTCGGGGCATAGCTGGTGGGGCAGGTTAGGGAGAGGGTGATAGAGCAGGGTGCAGGAAGATGCTGGGAGCAATAAGGATGGATGAATAGATGGAAGTGCATTTGGACCTTGAACATGACGGTGCAGAATGTGAGGGGTCATGACTTTGTCCTTCCTCCTGTGTTTTCAGCAAGTATGTTGATAAGATATTTATGGTCCCCTGGGATTTGATTACTCTCTGAAAGTTCAAAGAAGAAAGACAAACGAGTCTGCGGAATAAAATCAATAGAGTAAAAATAGGTCCAGCTAGAGGGAGTCCTGTTCGTGTGACAGTGTGCTTTGTAAAAGTCAGTGGTTGGGAGGGGACCTCACTGCCTAGTATGGGAAGCAAAGGAGGAAAGGGAGAGAACTGAGTGCTTTAGTCTTCATTTTTATTAAAGTATGCTGGAATGTTTGGGAAGGGTTTCCGTCGGTTTGCTGAGGTGTTAGAGCTTTGTCAAGTCATGGGAATTATTGGGAAGACTGTTTGTGTGATTCACAAAACCCACTCCTACCTGGTTTGTGGGACTTGTGTTTAACCTTGACACCCATGTTAGACATCTGCTCTTCTTGCAAGCATTCCCTGACTTTCCCCCCATCTCGGTGGCACCTTCATGTAATCATGGGCCTGATACAAACCTATTAATGTTCAGCACCTTACACTAACCAGCCCTCTGTTGTCTCCTTGAAGACAAGGGCTGGGGTTTATTTTCCCTAGTCTCCTAAGATCTCACATAATATCTGTCACTTAGCAGACTCTCATAGTGTTGAATCTTTAACAGACATCACCTGCCCCAGTGTCATCCCTGCCCCATGCTGTCCCACCCCTGAGAAACAGTGCCACGGGAAGATGCATACCCACATAGTCACAGGGCTACTCTCCTGTGCTCAGAGCTGAAGTTAAAACAGACCCTCCCCTTGCATTCCTAAATCTTCCCCTAAGGGATCCGGCATACTTTCTAGAGTACTTCCAGATGGCAGTGTGTGCAAATAGAAAGCAAATGTCAGTGCCTGGGCTGGCTGGCAGACACAGCCTTAGACTGGTCCTCACCTGTTTCAGCCACACGTTTGTTGTCATCAGCTGATTCTTTTCATCCTAAGAAAGGGACAGTAAGAAAGGCGAAGAAACGTTAAACAGAGTCTCCTGGATGTGACAGGGAAGCTGCACAAAAAGCAGCTGCAACAGTGTGCATAGAGCCTGTGCAAGCCCGAGGCAGACCAAACCCCAGTGTCCAGGTAGGCGCGGGCAGGAAATTCCATTGCTAGCTATGGAACTATCGGCCATTGTTAGCTTGTAGGAGATGAAGAGACAGTTTTCTCCAAGAGGGTGAATCTCATTAAACCACCCATAACACACACATCAAAGAATATTTAGGCATCATAAATTGGTGTTGGGGTTGGGGGGAGGGGCTGTTTCAAGGGTTTGGTGTTGGGTGAACAGGGTTGGGAGGTGAATCTGAGGACAGATGGGGGCCATATCAAAGCAACTTGTTTGAAGCCCTCAAAGAATTCATAAAGAATTTTAATAGTTGGACATTAAAAAGGATGAAAGTGAAGGGTTTCAATTTTTTTTTTTTGCATTTTTTTTTAATTAGGAAGAATCCTGAGTCTTACTTTTGGAGGCGTTCAAAACCCAAAAGATTCAAAGATTCTAAGCTTAAGAACAAGTCAATGGTATGTGACCTTAAAGCATTGTGCATATTTTCCTCAAATGAAACCACCTATTAAATCAATCTGTAATTCATTATGGGGATACTTTCAGCTACTCAGAAGACTTTGGGGGGCAGGGGTACAAAGAAGGAAATTATAGCTGGCTTTAAGGCAAACTACATATAATTTCTCAGAAGGAAGGCTGGGTTATTTAGCCAGCCTAGGGAGTAGAGGAGCAGAGACTTGAGCCACATGGGAGAAATACTCCACGGCTTTGGGGACCAGAATAGAATGAGTTCCTGCATTTGAGCAATTTAAGCCTACAGGTTTCTCCAAACATAAACATAGCAGAAATGCAAGCCTAAGGGGGAAGTGAGCAGAGATGGCAAAGGTGTGGGTGAGTTCAAGAAAGGTGAAGAGTCCCCTGGCGAGCACAGGGCCCTAACAGGGTACTGCCATCACCTCGGCTTCCTCTAAGTCTGTGATTCTCAACCTGTGGGTCACGACCCCTCTGGAGGAAAACCACTGTTTCACGGAGATCGAGTAAGGCCGTCGGAAAACACAGATATTTACATTACTATTCCTAAGAGTAGCAAAATTGCAGTTATGAAGTAGCAATGAAAATAATTTTATTGTCAGGGGTCACCACCACATGAGCAACTCTATTATAGAGGGTGGCGGCATCAGGAAGTTGAGAACCACTGATCTAGGTGCAGGAGCCTTGACAGCCAAGTGCATAGGCAGCAAGGATCTGGGATCTCACCTGTCACCCTGGACTTCACTCTCCCTTCTCCCCTGCTTCCTAGCAGGAGCCAGTCTGTTCTAATTCTCCTCTCCACCCTCTGCCCAAGAGTCCTACAACCTCTTCCCAAGAGTCCTACAGTGCCGGCATGGGATGGCCTCCTGTTTCTTCTTCTGGACATTTCATTGGCTCCTTGGGGCAGATTTACATTCATCACAGCCTATTTATGAAATGTCAGCATCAGTGACAGGGAGAGACAAATGTCTGGAGTCACACCTGTCAAGGTTTGTGTATTGTTTTGAACAAAGGGCCTAGGATCACTCACCACATCCACAAGCTGAGATATCTTTAATCCAAAATATACTTTTATGATGTCACTGGAATTCAACACAGGGCGAACCCATTTCTGATAACCTTGGAACAAATGTCTGAGGAGTGCGTCTTCGTGTTCTGCTATTGAGCTGAGGCCCGCAGTGGCCGTAAGAGTCACCCAGGAACCTGAATTAAAAGAGCAACAGAAGAGGCGGTTCAGCATCCTGCATCTGAAGCCTTCATCAGTTTCCCATGGGTCGACTCAGCAGACTCTGAAGCAAGGTGCTCTGAACCCCACTCTCTACCTGCACCCTACTTCCCTGTACCACACTGGCAAAACCAGATTCTATGATTTCCCAGAAACTTCTCATCACTATGCACACACATAGGTCTCTGAAGTGTCACCTGTAACTCCCACCTTACCCTCCACTGCAGATCTTACCACAAATGTCACCTTCTTATAGAAATGTGCATTGCCCACATGATGGCTCCTTCATGGCACCGTGGATTTGTCCTTTAGCTTCTCAGTTGTTCTCATATACACACACACACATATATATATATATACATAAACATATATATGTATATATAACATTACTATAATATATGTATATTATGTAATAATGTATGTTATTATATTAATTATATTAATGTAATATTATGTGTAAGTATATTGTGTAATAATGTACATTACAATATTACATTACTGTCTGTGTGTATTGTATGTATAAGCTATCATTGTATGTATATTGTATATGCACTTTGTCCTTGTATATATGTTGTACAAACACACATATGTAGGTGTAACCATCTTAATGTGTATATATTATTGTATACATGTGTGTATCACCTTCATATGTGGTGTGTTGTACATGTATAGTTTTATCATGTGTGTATTTTATGAATATTTACATGTTCTCATTATTTCCCCTCAGACTTCAAGTTGGCACACACACAGACAGCATGCATTACATGTAACCATACTCCACACAGACAGCATGCATTACGTGTAACAATACTCTACACAGAAAGCATGCATTACATGTAACAATACTCCACACAGACAGCATGCATTACGTGTAACAATACTCCACACAGACAGCATGCATTACGTGTAACAATACTCCACACAGACAGCATGCATTATATGTAACAATACTCTACACAGAAAGCATGCATTACATGTAACAATACTCCACATAGATAGCATGCATTACATGTAACAATACTCTACACAGAAAGCATGCATCACATGTAACAATACTCCACACAGACAGCATGCATTACATGTAACAATACTCTACACAGAAAGCATGCATTACATGTAATGATACTCCACATTCAGAACAGGGCCTGATCCATACACTCATTTTTCATACATAAAATAAATGAAGCATAGCAAGGGTTATATCTTTACTGAACACCCACTATACTCCTGTCCGTTTTCTTGTCTTTTTCCCAATGACGGCTTCTGTTAGAAATCCTTCCCTGGTCAGCTCTTAGGAAGAGCTCTTATGAGCTCCTCAATATATAAGCCCCTGAAACGATCCTGACTTAAAACTAGAAGCTCGGTTGGAGTACTGACATAGTAATTTGGACTAATATAAAGAAGACTTCTTTATATTCAAGCATGTGCTGGCAAAATGATATCCCTAATTACCATTTTTAGCTTCTCTGTGAATGTTCAATATCCTGTGATAGCCTATAAGAACTAAATCTGTAGAATTGTCTTTACCCAAGAAGACTTCTGATTCCACAGAGACACACACAACGGCCAACGATCACAGGCAAAAATGCTCACTCCAAGTTTACTAACCAAATCTAGAGGTTGTCAGTTGGACGTAGGAAAGAAGATAACATCTTTTTGGATACATAAGGTCTCCACAGGCAATTCCCTAACAGAGGAGTAATTCAAGGTGTACACATAACTGCTCTCAGGGTGGGCTGAGGCTCAGAAAGATGGGTTGACCATGCAAATCATGATAGAGGTTTCTCAAAAGACTAAAAATAGAATGACTGTATGCGCCACCTCCATGCATCATGGACATTCCCCCGAAGAACTCTGTCCTACTAAAGAGGTACCCTGTTCATTGCTGCCTTATTCACAATAGTAAGAAAACGCAATCTGCCTAGATGTCCATCGACTGACAATCCGAATGAAAATGAGGTCTACGCTGGAATGTTTCTCAGCTGTAAAGAAAAATAAAAATATGAAATTCAAAGGAAAACGGATGAAACTGGAAAAAATATTGAGGTAAACCGTATCTAGAAAGTCAAATATAACATGTTCTTTCCCTCATATACGGATTCTAACTTCGAAAGTTTAAATTTGGGTAATTGACTTTGGACTTCCTGCAAAGGTGAGGAAACTAGGAAGGACCAATGAGACAAGGGAGAAGGTGTTTTAAGGTAGAGGTGGGGGAAAGGCTTAGGTAGAAATGGGGTGGGGCAATGGGAAAGAGAGGGTAAGGGAGAATGTATGAAAGGCCTTGTGGCTTTGTAAGCAAATTTAAAATATAGTTTTTTTTTAAAGGAATTTGAATAAAGTTTCCTCACATGGATAGATAACACTGCTCCCAAAAGCCTACGTTATGAAATAAAAATCTTACTGTGTGACACCTCACTATGAGTTATTGGTCAAGGAAGCGCCAGAAAGCCTATGGGTGGTTAGTTTTTTGTCAACTTGATATAAACTCATGTCATCTGAGAAAAGGAAACTTCAACTGAGAAAATACCTCCAACAGAAAGGCCTGGAGGCAATGTTGTCAGGGCATATTTTTATATTAATGATTGACATAGGAAGATTCAGTCCCACTGTGGGTAGTACCATCTCTGGGCAGGTGGTCCTGGCTTATATACAAAGCAGGATGAGCAAGCCACGGAAAACAAGCCAGTAAGCAGCATTTTCCCCATGGTCTGTGCTATAGGGCCTACGTTCAGGTTCCTGCCTTGCATTCCTGTCCTGACTTCCCTTACTGTTGGATTATGGCCTTGTAAGATGAAATAAATCCTTTCCTCCACAGGTTACTTTCTGTCGTGGTATAGTAAACAAACTTGGACAGTCCCAAAACATCAGAGGCTATTGCCATTGGAATTTGTTGCCTACTACAATTACATGATTATGGTGGTTTGATTGAGATGTTCCCTATAGTTTCTGGTGTTTGAATACTTGGCTCCCAGTTGGTGGCCTGGTTTGAGAAGATTAGGAGATGTGGTCTAGAGAGGAAGTTTGTCACACTGGTGATGGACTCCTGCCATTTCCTGTTTGCTCTCTGCTTCCTGATTGCCATTTCCTGTATGCTGTCAACCAACTGCTCTCACCATAGCTATCGCCAGGCTTCCCTGCTGTGATGACGGTAGGCTCTTACCCCTCTGAAACTGTAAATCCAACAAAATCCTTTCTTCTCTAAATTGCCTTTGTCACTGTGTTTTACCATAGCATTAGGAAAGCTAATTGAGAAATTCACACCAGGGGGTAGGCTTTTGCACTAACAGGCCTGACCCTGGGTTTGTTGTGGTTGGTTGGTTGGTTGATTTTTGTGTTGTTTTGTTTTTGAGGAATGGGGTAGACTTTGGGACTTTGGACCAGAAAGGCAGTTAAATGATGTAAGTGGAGTTTAATTAGTTCTCCACAGATCTTAGCACACACAGAACCTACCACTGAGTTTTGCTAAATAGACATGTTAGCAGACTGCCTTCTGTTGTAGAAATTATTTAATCCCAACCCCAGGTTTCTACTCCACCCTTGACCATTTAGTTCCCAGATAAAACATACACACAATCTTTATATTTACAATAAGCCTTAAACAGCACAAGAGCTGGGCAGAGATCTACCCTCTATGCTATTAGAATCTACTTTCCTATCGATAACCCGGAGTTATTACTTACCATGTTTCATCTGGGCCACTCTTAGCTCCAATTGGCCAGCTCTCAGGGCCATTTTTTCATGACTCACCTAACCCATGATGGCTTCTTTCTTTCCTTCTCATCTTCCCTCAGGCCTGGGATCCTAAACCACACCTATATCTCTTCTGCCTAGCTATTGGCTGATGGCATCTTTATTTACCAATCAGAAATAACTTGGGGTCGGGATCACGTGGCTTGACCCTTGGATAAACGTGCAGACTCCAGGTCTTGGGGGCCTGCACTTAGCACTACAATGGACAATAAGACCAAATCTCAACAGCCTTCTACATAATTATGTCTAAGTTCACGTCTTACTGCTACTCCTTGTCTTGATAAGCACAAGTGCTCAGATCTAAATGAGACATCTATATTATCCTTCATCAAGCTCTAGGGACGTCAGGGAAGATCAGAAAAAAATGGAAGAGGCAAAATATGAGGAGAGGCACCATGAAATTCTGACTTCTGAACATCTACCCCACCCACATGATGCCTTTGTACTCATGAAACTGAAGGAGCTGTGGTTACCCACACAAAATCCACCTTCCTTTCGTGTGTGTGTGTGTGTGTGTGTGTGTGTGTGTGTGTGTGTAACAACACGGCAGCCATAGGAGGAAGAGGAAGAAAGAAGAAGAATGTCAGCATCTTTTAAATAAATTTTTAATTTTTAATTTTTAAACAAAAAGGCTGAAGAAAAATGATACCTCACATTTTTCTCTTGGGAAAAGATTCCCAGTTTCAAACCTTTAAAGTATTCTTAGATGTTGTCTTAATTAATAATTTTAAGTGTTAATATTAATGGGTAAAATTCAAGGACTGTGTCTTGTATCAACACATATTTTTTAAGACCAAGAGGAGGCTATGTGGCAATAATTTGACATTTTTTCAAAATCTGTCATACCTGGAGGAAAAGAGAATATATGATATTAAATTTTACTTATCTTCTAAAAGTGTTTTCCAGTATGTTGCAGCCTGAGCTGCCCTACGGGGCCAAAATGTCTCGGACTGCTCTATCAGTGTTGGAACTCGCACTGCCAAAAGCCTTGGGGGCTAAGTTGTTATAGGCTGCACTGCTCCAAGCTGCTCCAGTCTGTGGGTCAGGGTTCAGCAAGAGAGAGAGTGAGGACGGACTCGGGGAATGGAGACCAGACAGAGTGTGATTCAATCCCATTTATTCTTCAGTCTCTCTTCCTAGTCCAAGTACCAAGTCTTGAGTTCCTAGTCCCTAGTTCCTGGTCCCTAGTGCCTCCAAGTTCCAAGTTTCCAGTGCTCTTCCAAATGTCTAGTTCCTAGTTGCTTTCTTCTGGTCTCGAGTCTCAAGTACCTACTGTCTAATTCCAAGTTCTTCCTCCAATTGCCAAGTGCCTAATACCTAATAATTCTTCCAGCTCCAAGTCTCAAGTGCTCTTCTTCCCAGTGCCTAATGTCCAATGCCTAATGCCTAATAACTAACTCTCTGTTCCAAGTGTCTAGCGCCTACTCTCTAGAGTCAAGTGTCTTCTACCTAATGTCAAGTAATCTGTTGCTAGTGTCTAACCTAATAATTTCTTCTGTCTGCCTCTGTCTTTTATATGTCTCACTTCTAAGCCATGCCTTTAAGTCATGCCTTTAAGTCATGCCCTTAGGTCTTGTCTCTAAATCAGATCTCTAAGTCACACCCTTAAGTCACACACCTTTAAGTCTCACACACCCAAGTGAAAATCCTGGGTATCTAAAACAAGATGTTATGAGAGTGTGCTCAGCTGTTGTAGGCTATTGTAATCAAGTCTCTTTTTCAGGGTATATGGCTCAAGATGGCTGCAAGGATGATAGCCGCCTTCTGTCGGCTCCCCACACCAGTATGTATGGGGAAGGACCTCATAAGACCCTATCTCTAGCTGAGTCAATGCCACCTGAGGAATAGAGTCATTTTTCTTCAAGAGTGTCACCACTGAGAAGTTGTCCATGATCCAACATCATCTAATATAATAACCCAACATCCATGCAATACAAACAACCCTAATTAAACTCAGAGGGTTATTAAGAAAAAAAGGCATGAAGGAGGGTGTGGGTCCTGCTGGCAAGACAGAGCTGCAGACAGAGTGGGAAGGGAACAAAGGACATCTTGTGTGGGAGTAGACGATCAAGATTCATTATATGATGTATGAATCTGTCAATAAAAAGTATTCTTAAGACAATAACAAGAGGAGATGGGCTATAGCAGAAGCTGTACCTCAGTTTTTCTCTTCCACTCAAGAGTGCCTCCGTAGGAATACAAAATGCATTAAAGTAAGAGCTTTAATGTGAGCAACAGTGAGAAGTGTGGTCTTACAGTTGGGTTTATTCATTTAAAACTCACCTTTCTGGAACTTTAGTACTTTGGCTGTTATTAATACACAGAGAGCTAGAAAGCAGGGCAGCTGCCAGGGCAGCAGTAGGTTAAGGGACTAAAAAGCTTCCTGGAAACATCAGGGGAGGGAAGATGGAGACTCCCTGGAACCTCTTGTTGACTTGGCTCCTCCTTCTTTCACCCCAGAGTTCAAAACAGACCTCACCCTGATGGCTTCCCAGCATCTCCATAATCCACTCCAACCCCTTGCCATCATGGCACAGACTCTGGATCCCTGAATTCTGCTGTTGCTCTGTCTCTCTAGACTGTTGACCTACCTAGTACCCTAAAGTAAGCATTAAAAACCGGATGAGGAGCAGACCCTCGCCTCTCCCACCTCCCCTCCAAGTCCAATCCCCCAGTCTCATGCCAGCTCTGTAGCAGACACATGCTGTGGCCTTCCCTTCTTCTCTGCCCCTATCTCAAGCAGATCTCCTCCTCCAACCTTCCTCCTGACTCATTCCATTGTCCCAGCACCCAACTGCAGCAGGCATTCCCTGACAACCCCAGGTCACACCAGCCAGAGAAGCAAGTAAGCCAGGGAAGTAGGTGCCTTCTTGAATGAAGTGTCAGATCTTCATTCTCCCTCCCTTCTTCCATATCCCATCCCCTAGTTTAATCCTCAGCTCAGTAGCAGGCAAACTTCCTATTGTGGCTTCTCCTCATTCTCTCCCCCGATTCCCAGGGACTAAGTTGATGGTGGTAGAATACCCCTCTTTATGCCCTCTTGTGGATCCCCTCAGTACCCTTCTTCTAGCCCATCCCCTTTTTAAGTGCAGCTCTGAATACCTAGAAGCATATTCTACCTGTAACCCCCAGTGGCTGTACCTAGCAGGATCCCAGAAGAATTTCCTACCAGGCAACACACAGCCATCAAAACTAATCAGAGGAGACAGAGAAGAACACTACATACTCATAAAAGAAAAATTCCACAAAGATGGCATTTCTTGGTACTGGAAGGTACTCTGCAAGCTACCAAAGGAGAAACATAAATACCAGCCCAGCTTACAAATTCCTCAATCTGCAATGGTGACCTGCCTGCAAGATGAGCTAGTTCAATGGCAGCACAAACCAATATCAGATCTGAATTCAGACCTGCTGCATAAGATGGAATCCATACCCAACACTACATGGATGAACAAGAACATGAGCCAGCCCAGGGACCTAGGATAAAACCAAGTATTATTATTCTGCTAAAGGAAAGTAGCAATAAAATGACTCCTAATGACATTCTGCTCTGCTCATAGATGGGTGCCTGGCTCAACCATCACCAGAGAAGCTTTCTCCTGCAGCAGACGGCACAAATACAGACCTAAACTCAACCCTAAATGGGATGTCTCCATCAAATCCTTCCCCCTCAGGGCTCAGGAAACCCTGTGGAAGACAAAGAAGAAAAAGTGTAGGATCCAATGTGGTGAGGGTAGGGCAGAAGACACCCAGAGGCCCAGGCGACAGTGTGATGAGGAAGTGTGTGGTAGAGAAATGGGAGAGAAAGAGCAGCAGAATGGTTTGTGCATTATGAAGAGACGGAACTGGAAATGCGGGGGGTGGGGGGGTTGAAAAACAGCCTAATGTGAGAAGCTTGGGCTGCCACCAGAGACCATGCTGATGCCCCAGCTTGTGTGGCTGCCAAAGATCTTGTGTTGCTGCCAAAGGTCATGTCTTGGTCCTGCAGCATCCTTGGCCCATGTTACCACCAAAGGCTATGTGGATGTACAGGTCTAGGTTGCCGCCTGGGGCCATGTTGATGTCCAAGGGCTGTACAGAGTTGGCCCTGACTCTTAGTAAAGCAGTGCAGGAGACCTGATCCTGTTCGGTGAAAACAGGAGAGCTGGTCTGTCCCTTGCTAGCTGCGGCACTCCAGCACTCTGGTGAGCTTGCCCTGGCCCTCACTGGCTGCAGCACCTGGAAGAGTGGTACTACACCTCAGTTAGGCAGCACAGTAGAGCTGGTCCTGGTGGCATAGGTGCAGGTGAGCCAGCCCTGGGAGCATGAGCATGGAAGAGCTGGCCCCACCCCTTGCTGGGGCAGTGCTGAAGATCTGGTGACATGGGTGTGGAAGAGCTGGCTCCTGGTGACATGAACATATGAAAGCTAGTCCTGCCTCTTGCCAGCTGCTGCAGGCAGGAAAGTTGGCCCAGCCCCTCTCCTGGGCAAAGTGAGAGAGCTGGTCCTGGCATCATGAGAACAGGAGAGCTGACAGGCTGACCAACTCAGCTATCAACCAGGCCCAGATCGAAGCCTTTGAGTTGACTCTCCCCAACATCTACCCCACCTGCTGAAGCATGTGAAGGGGCTGGTCCTGTAGAACCAAGGCTGCAGAATCTCCATGACACGGGGCGAAAACAGGATAACAGAGAGGTCCTGGTGAAGATCCAGTATTGATAGAATAGCAGGAGCCAGAGGCCTTGAGCCAGACCCATGACTTGTTGCAATGAATATTTATTTGCAAGTAACTTGTTTGGGTCACAAGAGAATACTGTGTGGGTGACATAGTGCAGCTTCCACAGCAAGGTGGTTTTCTGGTTGGTTGGTTGGTTGGTTGGTTGGTTGGTTGGTTGGTTGGTTGGTTGGTTTAGTTTGGTATCAATAGAAGGTTTTTTAAAAAGTATACAAGCGAGAGGGGACCAAGGACACCAAGGAAACAAGGCCTTCTAAACACAAAAGGACAGATGTACACATGAACTCATAGAAACTGAGGCAGCAGCACACACAGGACCTTCACAGGTCGACACCAGATGTGTCCTAGAGCAGAAAGGAGAAGTGGTCACACGCCCCCTTCCCTAACCAAGATGTTATCTCCAATTAATAAGCACTCGAAAATGAAAATTTAGTCTTTTCCAAGACAGTGTCACTTAGGAAACAAACTGTTAAGAGTAGGCTGCATGACCAACACCTGATGGCCAATGGAAAACAAAAGTAATGGCATTCTTGGTTGCTTCTTGACTCATAATGTCATGCCAGGGCTTTTTCTTGTTTCTTCACATTTTTATTCTCTCTCTCTCTCTCTCTCTCTCTCTCTCTCTCTCTCTCTCTTTCTCTCTTCCTCTCTCTTTCTTCCTCTCTCTCTCTTTTACTCTCCTCCTCTCCTCTCCTCTCCTCTCCTCCTCTCCTCTCCTCTCCTCTCCTCTCCTCTCCTCTCCTCTCCTCTCCTCTCCTCTCCTCCTCTCCTCTCCTCTCCTCT
>JANHMN010000015.1:18877278-18919530 GCA_030674055.1 Rhabdomys pumilio | reverse complement strand
TGTGTGTGTGTGTGTGTGTGTGTGTGTGTGTGTGTGTGTGTGTGTGTTTTATGGGATCCCTGAGTGTTCAAACATGTGGGTCTCTGCATCTATACCTGTTTCCTGGGCTCTTTTGTGTCTGTTTGTTTGTTTTGTCCTTTTCTGGTGTATATCCCTTAGAAGCCTGTTTGTTTTCTAATGAGAGATAGAAAAGGGGTGGATCCAGTTGGGAGGGGGAAGGTGGAACTAGGAGGAGTAGGTAGAGGGTGGCACAACCATAACCAGAGTGTGTTATATGAGAAAAAAATCAATTTTCAATAAAATGAAACCAGATGAGGACTGTGTCTTTCTTGTTCAAGTCTCCAGATGGTTTATTTCAAATGTGGGGGAAACACCAGTAATTACCAAGCCTCCCTGCTCTACCTCCCTCCTAAGAACCAACTCCTCCTTCCTAGCCCTCATCCCTAATTCACTTCTGTCTCTTTGCCCAACGTACTTCTTCCAGCACATACCAGGACTCTTCAGCTCTAGAAGGCTCTTCCCCTAGCTAAACTCATGATCCTTCCTTCCTTCCTTCCTTCCTTCCTTCCTTCTTTCCTTTCTTCCTTCCTTTTTTTCTTCCTTCCACCTATTAGCTGCTCAGGTGCTATCTCTTTAAAGAGGTTACTCTAGGGAAAACTCTCTGAGGATTTTTTCCTCTCTGTCCTGAACCCACCTTCCCATCCATTGGAGTACCTAATCATGCTTCCTGCTCACTTGTAATTGAGCATCTGCTCTCACAGATAATACCAGCGTGGCTTCCAGTTTTGGCTTCCAGTTTGACTGACAGCACCTTGGTTCAAGATGCCTGGGGCAGCAAGAGAAATTCCTGCAGCTACCAATTAAAGAGACAAACTGCCCTGTCTTCCAGCATCATTTTTATTTTTATTTTTTTACTTTTTTAGATTAATCTTTTCTCATGTGTGGTATGGGGTGTGGGGTGTGGGGTGTGTGTGTGTGTGTGTGTGTGTGTGTGTGTGTGTGTGTGTGTTGCCCATGCATGCAAATATGCAGTACTTGAAAGCCTGGTGCCCACAAAAGTCAGAAGACAGCTTCTGATCCCCTGGAACTGCAGTTACAGATGCTTGTGAGCCATTATGTGGATGCTGGGAATTCAACAGGAGTCCTCTGCAGAGGAGTAAGTACTCCTAACCATTGGACCAACTCTCTAGTCCAATCCTTCAGTATCTTTGCTTACTTACAGGAATGACATCAGAAGTATTGCTTACTGTAATCAGATGAAGAGCATATAACCAATACTTTAGTGATTTAAGTAGTCCTGTAACTATGAAAAACACCTGCCCAGTGTGCCTGGGAGAGGTTGGTCTACCTCATCTGTCTCACTGGCACCACCTGACTAGGCTGCTGAGCTGCCGGCTGAACTCCCTGGGAAGCCCCTCTATTCTAGTTTAGCCCAATTAGCACACATTACTTACAGTGTTGTCTCAAATGGTCAATTGAGACACTTGAGGAATGCCAATAACTACAGAGTAATGTCCTGTATGTGTCTGTGCATGTGCATGTACACACACACACACACACACACACACACACACACACATACACACACACTCCACAGGTTTCTCAGCCCAAACAACCCAGTGTCCTGAGAATATTTATGTGGATGAGATAGGTCTTGCTGAGGACAAACAAGGCTTTGGGTGTTCAACCCCATGCAGAAAACTGTACAAAAAAATATTGTACTGTTCTTTTGAAGGGAAATAAAGCATCATGTGATACAGGAGAATCTAAGATGGTGGCATCCAGGTCTTGCTTTTCACCTGGTTCCAAGAGTAATGTGACTCTGTTCTCCCAGGAAAGAAAACGCATTTCACACTGTATTACCAATCTAAAAGGTGGGGGCTCCCGTAGCATACAAACTTGTACCGCTTAGAGTAGACTAAACATTTGTGTCGCTCAAATTCATATGTGGAAGCCCCCAGCTCCAAGGTGGGTATATTTGAAGATACAGCCTCTAAGGAGGGGGAACAGATGAAGGGGCAGTGTGAAGATCCAGAAGAAACATCTGCCATCCAAGAAGTGAGATCTCACCAGGAATTCTCAACCCTCAGCATAAACTTCAGCCTCAAGACTGGCAGAAGTGATTGCCTACTGCTTAAATCACCAACTTGTAGTATTCATTGTATCATGGCAGCTGGAGCTGACTGGGACAAGTCTGTTTCGACCAAAGCAAAATTCACCAAAGCAAACACATTTTTAAAAAAATAAATGCCTTAGTAACTACAGCATAAACAGAAGATGGGCAGGAACGAGTTAATGATTTGTCCTTTTAAAATAAAATATTCATGACAATGAACATATTGATTCTTTGAAACTATAGCCTTGATAAATATTTGATGACATTTGGTGAGTGAACAAATGAATTAGCAGTGGTCACGTTCTACGACAGATGAGGCAGAGGCCCTGGCTCACTGTTCCCGGATACATAAAACCACAGGTGACCAAGATTACAGGAATGAATGGAGTCTGTCTTGCAAACTGATTCATCCTTTAAATTGATAGTAGAAGATCAACATTCTAAGAGACACCCCATTGCCTGCTGGCAAGGCAAGAAGCTATTCTGGGATGATAGCAGAGCCTGGCTTAGATTCTCTAGGAAGCCTGTATCCCTATATTCAGTGTCAGTGAAGAACGGTGGAAAGGGGAAATGATGGAGAAGCCAGAACATGCAGAAAAGACGCTCCGTGCTAATCCAAGCCCTGTGTTGGAGGTTGAAGATGCTGTAATACTGAGAGGAGCGACTTGCTCAGCTCTAGGCTGGAAATAAACGGCAGCTGCTGGTCTTCAGCCTGCAAAGTCGGATCATTTTACCTGCCCGTGATTATCTGAGGGTTTGCAAAGGGGTGGGTGATTTATCTTCACTATGATATAGATAGATAGATAGATAGATAGATAGATAGATAGATAGATAGATGATAGATAGATGATAGATAGATAGATAGATAGATAGATAGATAGATAGATAGATAGATAGATCGACATCTTGATTCTAGGAACACATGTTCATTAGTATTGCTGCTTTTATGTTGTTTGGTGACATCATGCAGTTTCCAGTATGCGTCACTGTTTGCTGTGGTCTAGATGTATTGGGTGGTGGCTATTGAGATATGCTGGAACCTTTAAGAAGTAGGGAGGGGAAGATCTTTATAGTATTGAAGAGTACGTTTGAGGGGATTTAAAGATACTGAGTGAATCCTCTTCTTTTTGTACTCTGGCTCATGATGTAAGCAGTTTTCCTCCCAAATCTCCCCTCCTGCCACAATCTACCTCACCACAATCCCTTAAGACGATCATAGACTAGAAAATCCAACTGCAAGATGAAATAAATGTTTTATGCTCACAAATTACCTACTACGTGTGTTTTACTACAGGCTCAAAAAGCTAAACAACATCCTGTTGTCGAGTGCAGCCTAGCACTTGGAAGAGTCTGAAATTCTGAAAGTAAGGCACAAATAATACCAGTATGATCTCAGGGAAGCACTTCATTCTGGTGTTTCATAGTCTGCTCAGAAGTTCCCTTCTGTAGCTGTCTGACCACTGGGCTTCATCACATTGCCCAGAGATTCTCTAGTGGAGGTATCAATCTGCAATCGTTCTCCTTGGAGGTAGACATAGAAGGTTTTACAGGAAGGGACTGTTCCTGCTTCATATGAAATCCTTATCTCCTCCTATCTAGTTACTTTGAAACCACTCCATGAGCATCTATTGAATGTGTGTGATGCGGCAGATCTGCCAACTGACGGGGTTTCCTCCATCCCTAGCCTCTCCCGTCTTCTCCTGTTCCTTGTCTCTCTACTTACACTCTCTGGTTTTGCCTGAGAAAATATGTTCTTTGCATCCAGACAGGTAAATTCTCAGGTAGAGGACCAGAAGAGGAAGGAACAAACAGCCAGAGAACACATGGTGACAGGCAGAGATGGGGCTTCTACGCTTCCTGCTGCTTTTTTTTTCTACACAAGGAATTTGGAGCCTGGAATATACTTCAAAAATGATGCTTCTCTTGGCTCAGAATGCCAAGACCCTTGCCAAATTCCTCCCTCGTTAGAACAAGAATCCGGCAGATCTGTGCTGAACAACAATGGATACCAGACCCAGAGTTAGAGGCTTGATAGCTGGTCCTGATTCCATATTCATCTAAAGCAAAGCATGTGCAGGGTAAGGGTGGGGTAGATGACTGCTTCTGCCCCTCCTGTGCTTACAGGAATCTTAGCATCATTGCAAGCCCCAAAGTATGGCCCACTAATTGAGACCTTTTGGGTTTAGTTTAGGAATTTTGAAAGGTAATGCTTAATGTGTCACTCTTTGGGCACAGCCCTTCACTGGTGCCCAATGCCAGCTTCAGACAGTTTCTTCCTCTGAAACTAAGGCTTTTCATTCTAAGATCTTTATTCCTGATGAATTTTCCTAGTGTCAGACCACCAGAGCCCCTTATCTCTTTCCATTCCCATACCAATTTTCCTTTTCTTAGAGTTTGACAAACTCACTCATTCCAAGGAATAACTGACAAGAAAACCAATGAAACTTCCTGAGATTCATTATGATTTTGCTAAAGATATCATCTTTAGTGACCTTCAACTATGAGAGAAAAGAAATGATTGAAAAAATTTTAATAGTTGAATAATTTTAACAATTATCATTAAGAGATACAATGGCTTTTTTTTAACATCTTTTGCTGTATTTTGGTTTTTCTTTCTATTATTACGCCACAGGAATGGTCATCACTTCTGCTAGCGTGGGAATCTGGTACTCAGGGTGAAACCGAATAGTAAATATTTAATGGATTCTTCCAAGCTCGGGAACTTATTAGAATGACTTTGCTCTATTCTCTCATGCATCCACACATCCTGGAAGTATTCCCAGGGCACAGCGGATGCTTAATAAATATTCATTAAGTGAATAAACAGACATCATTCCATAGGAAGAGGGCTGGGAAGGAAACAAGCCAGAGTTTCTTTTCTTGGGGAACATACACAAACACACAGATGTGAGAAATGAACGTGAGAGATGTCTCACAGCAATGTGCAACCATTCTTATCCATCAAACCCAACAGGAAAGAAAGAAAGAGAAAAAGAAAGAAAGAAAGAAAGAAAGAAAGAAAGAAAGGGTATCCAGTGTTGTCTGAAAAAACTAAATTTGTGTAATTAAATATTGTTACAGTGAGTAGTTAGGTGAAATAACATAAGGAAGGGGATCCATTCAAAAATCTAAGTAGATTGCCCTGGCTCTGGGAGTTTCAGAGTAAGGTTGGTTCTGGTTATTAGATTATGTTTATGATCTATGAGAAACATGCACCGAGAATACAGGTCCACACTCTCAAAACCTCCACACTGGAAAAAAAAAAAAAAAAAAAACACCAGGTTCTCTTCCAATTTCAATTTTCTGATGGAATGTTTACTGTGCACAGAGGCCACAGCATAGAACCTAGAGTCAAAGCTAATTATCTCCACTAACCACAGAGGTGGTATCCTTGGGAAGTGCCTTGTAAGAACCAGTTCTTTCATAGTAAAAGGAATATCCTGATAAATTAAGGCAAAAAAAAAAAAAAGCCAGATGTATGAACACTTTCAGCCAAACAGCCGAAAGTTGGTTATCATTATGATTGCAAGACTATATACTTTTCAGAGAACAGAGCTGGTGCTGTTTGGGGGTGAGCCTGGTGTTCTCTGCCCTTAAGAGGTCGCTCTGCCTGCTTTGGAGTGTTCATGGTGGATGGTGATTTCTGTAAGGCAGTGATCATGTGGCTCTCATAAGGTAAAGTGTTGTTCTTCAAGTTCATCTCTCAGCCTAAAAGTTGTAATAATCAAAGGCGGCAAAAATGCTACTAAAAAGTAAAGACAAATTAATAAATGGAACAACACTTCTCACGATCTTGCTCTTAGTTTCGTGGCACCACTTTTTTGTCTCTAAGTTTTGTAACAATTAAATTATCCCAAAGCCCAGAAAACTGGCATGTAAATGACCACTGTCCCCTAAAACACTCAGGAGGAGATGGATGCTAAACACCCAAAAGTTGATTATCATTTTTATGAATTGCAAGACATCGCACAGACATTTCTATTATAATATTGAAACAGATAAAACTTCCTAGCTTACAAAAATGTATTAAATTATTAACAGATCCATGGGATATATTGTAGAAAATCAAATAGCCACACAGAGACTGGGCAATTGTTGGCAGACACGTTATAAAAACCTCCCTTATTGCCTGACCCCTCCCTTTGTGCTTTTATCCTCACCTCCTGTTAATTCTCTTTTCTCATCAACAATCCCTTTTTCCATTGGTCACATAGCAAACAGACATTTAGTTTGATATTTTCGAACCACTGAGGTTATCCTTGGGAAGTGCACTGTAAGAACAAATTCTTTCACAGTAAAAGAAACATCCTAATAAATTAAGGCAAAAAAAAAGTCAGATGTATGCTAAACATCCAAAAGTTAATCATTACTTTTATGAATTGCAAGACGTCACACAGACATTTCTATTACAATATTGAAATAGATAAAACTTCCTAGCTTACAAAACTGTATTAAATTATTATCAGGTCCATGGGATATATTGTAGAAAATTAAATATCTACACAGAGACTCAGCAATTGTTAGCAGACATGATATAAAAATATCCACCTAGTAAAGTTCGGCTGAGCATTTTAGCAATCTCGGAAGCAACATTCAAGGCACTTTCCCTCTTTTGTGTCTATCCAGTTCGTGATGCCCAGTGACTCAAAAGAGCAGCATGCAGTCAATGAGCCTTAAACTGTACTCAAAGCCCTGGCTTCTTTAGCAATCTGTTTATTGAGATCTCGTGGAATTCTCCATCTGAGGTACATTTTAAAGGTTATCTCAAAAGGGATCAATGTCTGACTTTTACAATAAGACCATGACCCAAGGGGATGTTTTCCCTCCTGTGAAGAACCTGACACCTGCAGTTTACATTTAGTTTAAAGTGATCTTACCTGAGAGAGTGGCACTGAGAACCAAGAAGACCCGTAGGCAACCCATCATGACCTCTGCTTTAGAGAGACGATTTCCTTTCAAGCACAGAATGCTTCCACTGGGGGGGAAAAAAAAGCAGGGTTTCAAAACAAAATACAAGTGGTTCAAAGCCTCGGTGAAACCCAAGGGGATCGTGACCAGCTGCCTGATGAAAATAGTCACAAGTCACCTCCCGTCGGTGTGGGTTTCTTAAAGTGCACTTCACTGATGCCCAGTGAGCTGTCAGGTCTTATGAGGCTAAAAACATCTCTCTGGGTCCTAACTCCTGACTTATCTTATTAATTCACTGTCTTACAGGGAGAGACGGGATGAGAGAGAAGGGTGAGGCTATATGATTTTAAAGCATCACTGGCATGTTTTCTTGTGTTTGCGGACCTATGTAAGGAGAATGCCTGTGTTTCACAGTGTCTGTCACGGAGGTAAGTGAAATGATACCCACTAGGAACTTCTCAGTTTGGGCCAGGCAGTGTACATGCAGTGATGATGTCCAGCCATCCTCTGTGTCCGGTGGAACTCATGCATGCTGACATTAGAATATCTCTCTGTTCCTTTGAACCTGCCGGCCCCCCTCGTCCTGGCTGCAGCAGAAATGGTGGAAGTGGCATCTCTCTGTATTCACTCAAGAGGCTGAAACATTCTTCCTGTTCCATCTTCTTCATGGTTGATGGAACAGCTTTCTTTTCTTCTGTATGCACATGGGGCATGGCAGGGGGGTGGGGAGGAGGAAGACGCTCTAGCAGGTACAGATCTAATCCATGAGCAAGCATAAAGTTAAAACCACATAGATAAGGTAGCCAGCCAGAAATAAAAACAAGTCACCTAAATGTGACAGATTACGGGGCAGCATCCACGCACCAGATGAGTTTGATTTTACAGGGATGTGTTTTGTGCAGTTTTAGGATTCCTCAACGACATCTCATTAATCTTCTATTAGCACGTATCAATCAGCTTCACCAGGTCAAAGATCTAAGATCAATAACCAATAACAAAAGCTCGATTGGGACTCACACAGATTTCAGTCCTGTGGTCAATGGGCCCCTTACTTGGGCTTGCGTCTAAGACATGCAGAGGCTGGTGGAGATGTCCTATAGCAGCTTCCAGATGCCCAGATGGTGCTCTGGGATGAAATGTCACAAGATGAAAGGAGCCCTGCCCTAGGAGGCAGGAGACCCAAGTTCTGGCCTCCCATCTGTCCAACTCTGACTCCATTTGGCATTCTGGACCACATCCCTCTGTTCCACCTGCCTGACTCTGATGTACACCCCAAGCTCCTGTGGGAGGCTTGATGGGTCTCCATGGCCTGTCACACACTAATATTTAAGATTAGTCCTTGAAGGAAGAAGCCATGCTGTCTCGGGAATAAATCAGCGGTCACTCATTCTGGTGTACAGCAAGAATCCCTTTTCTTTCCGGGAAATCATATGTAAGAATACTTGCTATCCCATCATGGGGCAGGAAATTCAATCTCAGCATTAAAAGATTCCCATCTTTTTATACAGGGCAGCAAGAGTCTGGGAGGTTTACAAGCCCCTGTAGCCTCCAGTCTGTCTTGACCCCAGTGAATAGGTCAATGGTCTCTTGGAATTAGCAGCAGCAGCTCCTGGTGCCATGTCTGATGCCCGGGACGATATAAAGAGCAGAAAGCTCAGAAATAGGATGGCAGCCTCAAAGGGTGGGATGCTTGCAACGTGCTAACTAGAGGCATTAGCTTCATCAGTGTCCAAATTTGTGTGAATTGGATACTAAATGTGTTTTTCTGCCATATAGTTTTCTTTAAACCACTCATTAAATTACTACGTCATATCTCCTAGTGAATGTGCACTCATGTGCACCTGTGAGATAGAGCTACACTGTAGATAACCACTACAGAGGTTAAGGAAAGCTTGTCGGAGTCAGTTCTCCCCCAGCCACCACATGAGTTCCAAGGTATCGAACTCAGGTCTCAGGGTTAGCAGCAAGTGCCTTTACCCACTGAGCCAGCTCACTGGCCCTCTTTCAACAACTTTTGCAAAGCTATACAAACTAAACCTCCTTGGGCACTCCATTGACTGAACGTCTCCGATGGCAGAATTATACAATACTAAGAATCCCCAAGACTGGCCTTGGCAGCTTGGCCTCAGTAGACTCATCCAGCACATGCATGTTTTTTGTGCGTGGTAAAATGTGGTATAAGAAAACATTTACCCGCCGGGCGGTGGTGGTGCATGCCTTTAATCCCAGCCCTTGAGAGGCAGAGGCAGGCGGATTTCTGAGTTCGAGGCCAGCCTGGTCTACAGAGTGAGTTTCAGGACAACCAGGGCTACACAGAGAAACCCTGTCTCAAAAAAACAAAAAACAAAAAAAAAAGAAAGAAAGAAAGAAAGAAAGAAAACATTTACCCAGGGAAGTCAAAAGACTGAGAGAAGTGTTAGGAACTATCAAGCTCCATCAGGAGCTAAAAGTTGGGAAAGCTATCTCTGAAGGAGCTATCTCTTTGCTACATAAAGCTTGCATGTGACAGCAAAGCCCCTCACCACCATCATTCTACAAAAACAAAACCAAAGCCCAGGATGGCAGGATAGTAGAGTTATTATAGAGAATCACAGGGCGAACTGGCTGCAAAGTCGGGGTCAGAACTGACTCTCCAGGGAAGTGGCACTATTTGGAGGTTTGACCTTGTTGGAGTGGGTGTGTCACTGTGGGCGTGGGCTTAAGATCCTCATCCTAGCTGCCTGGAAGTCAGTATTCTGCTAGCAGCCTTCAGATGAAGATGTAGAACTCTCAGCTCCTCCTGCACCATGCCTGCCTGGATGCTGCCATGTTCCTGCCTTGATGATAATGGACTGAACCTCTGAACCTGTAAGCCAGTTCCAACTAAATGTTGCTCTTTATAAGAGTTGCCTTGGTCATGGTGTCTGCTCACAGCAGCAACACCCTAACTAAGACACTCCTATAGTCCAGCACTTCATATCTTTGTACTGTTTACAGAGCCCTGAGCCATACGAACCAGCCCTGGATCTGAGCACTCACCTAGTAATGGGGGTACAGAGCCTGAACTGACCATCTCCCGTAACCAGGCAAGACTTCCAGTGGAGGGACCGGGACATAACCCAGCCACAGAACCTCTGACCTATAAATTGTCCTGCATACAAGATGTGCTGGAGTAAAAGTGGCTCAGAAATTGTGGAAGTGGCCAACCAATGACTAGTCCAACTTGAGACCCATTTCCTGAGAGGGAGCCCACCACTGACACTGCCAGGAGGATCAGGAACCAAAGGCTGAATAGCCCAGAGACCTAGGACAGAACCACACACAAACGGCAAAAGAAAAAAAAGTCAGTAAAGTTATTTCTAATGATATTCTGCCATACTCATAGATTGATGCCTAACCTTGACTTCAGAGAGGCTTCACCCCACAACGGACAAAAACAGATGCAGAAACCCACAGCCAAACGTTAGCTGGAGCTTGGGGAATCCTGTGAAAGAGGGTTTTGTAGGAGCCAGAAGGGACAATGACTCAAGAAAAGAGCTGTCTCTGACTGTGTTGCCCTTGTTTGGGACCCTTTTCTCCTACTGGGCTGTCTTGTCTAGCCTCAATAGGAGAGCATGTGCCTAGTCCTTCTGCAGTTTGATATGCCAGAGCTGGTTGATATCCACGGAAGGTCTGCCATTTTCTGAAAAGAAATGGAGGAGAAGTGGATGAGGGGAGGTGATTATTGGGAGGAAACTGGGAGGGGAAACTGTGGTAGGGGTGTAATATGCATATATATTATATATCGACAAAATATAGTTACAATTTGGGCCCAAACTGAAGAGAGAGAGAGGGAGGGGGAGAGAGAGAGAAAGAGAGAGAGAGAAAGAGAGAAAGAGAGAGAGATTTTTGAGTTCTCAGTCTGCCTCTGCTTTCTGTACATCTGAGTTAAAGGGATGGAGCAGGGGCTGGGAATATGACAGAGCTCTCTCCTGAATGGACCTGGGTTACTATAGGGATGGAGAACACATCACTCCCTCCCAACAGTGTTTCCTGTGAGGAACCAGAACTGAAAAAAAGGTGCACTTTGTTTTTTTGGTTTTTGGGTTTTTTTGTTTTGTTTTGTTTTGTTTTTGTTTTGGTCAAAGTCTCAACTATATAGCCCTGGCTGGCCTGGAACCTTCTGTATAGATCAGGGTGGCCTCATACTCACAGACATTTGCCTGTCCCTGCCACCTGAATGCAATGGTTAAAAGCATGTACCATTACACAAGATAAAAAAGGCAATCTTTAGAAGTACAGCTTGCTCCCTAGGCCTGGCCACAGTGCTGAGCACTTAATGAATCTTTCCCTTAGACAGGCCTACAGTGTTAAGAACAGTAAAGGTTGGGTGTGGGACTTGGGCGCCCTCTGGTGGATAATGGATTGCACTGCCGGTCCTCACAGACATGATTCTTGTAAAGGAGCGTGAACTTTAGATATTAATTTTCCTTACACTTAAGATAAAATTGTGAATACTACATATATTCCAAACTCTGCATCAGCTGGAGGTGGGTACCATTCAGCTTCTCCGTCCTTCTACAAACAGTTCCCAAGGAGGAGACCTAGAGCAGCCCACATACAGGCTGGAGACTCTCCAGGTAGATTTGCTGATACTCGGTGCAGAGATAGTAGTATCCAGCCAGGGCCCAGGGGTTGTCTTGAGCACCGATCACCATTGAGAGACTTCCATGGATGCCCTTCACATTAATCACATAGGGCAGTGTTTCCTGGACCCACTCTCAACTTCCCAGTCAGCTCAAAGCTTGTGAGAAACACAAATCCCTGGGTCCTTCCCTCTGGAGACTGAAGAGGACCCTAGACCATGAGCTTCTGAAGAGAGGATGCATTGCAGGCCACGCCACCCATCCACTGACTGACATCTGCTTCTGAGTTAAACCACCACAGGGTCCAGGTACAACCAGCTAACGACAGTGAAACCAAACCACAGTCACCTCCTACAAAGAGAGAGGGGCCAGGAGAGGCCTTGTGCTGTGTGGGCTGCAAAAGCCCGGAAGTGAAAGTTATTGGAAAAGAAAGTGAGCGTAACCTTGCAAGAGGTCCAGGAGTGTGGGCTGTCTGGATGAGCAGATGTATCTCCTGCTCTCATCCTTCTTCTGCATGCCCTGCCCACCGTCTTTATTTTTCCACTCCTCCCTAAGGCATAGGTTCTCAACCTGTGGGTCGGGACCCCTTTGGGAACCAAACACCTTTTTCATGAGGATTGCGCATCAGACATCATGCGTATCTGATATTTACATTATGATTCGTAACAACAGCAAAATTACAGTTATGATGTAGCAACCAAAATAATTTTGTGGTGGGGGGTCGCCACATCATGAGGAGCTGTATTAAGAGGTCACAGCATTAGGAAGGTTGAGGACCACCGTCCTGAGGTCTCGTTCCTCTTGTGTGAGGCCACCTATTTGTCCTCTACACTAGCATTCTGTCAATCCAGTAGCAGTCAGGACACTAACTAGTCAGCTTAGTAAGGTCTGAAATTTGAGTTTTCAACGAAATAAGTTAAGGAAGCCTTGTCTGTGGCCGACAGATTAGACACCTTCTGCTAAGGCCCCTGGCAGGCACCGGTGGTTACAGGCAATGATGTAATTATGACCGCCACCAGTGGTTACAGGTAATACTTTACGTGGTGGGCTGGCCTGCAGTTATGACTGACAGGGATGGTTACAGGTAATGACGTTTGAAATGGCACTGGGACAAGAGTCAGGAAACTTGGCTTTGGTACCTTAATAACTGTGATTTTGTACAAGTAACTATGGTGGCTTCAGATTTCCTCCTCAGCAAGATGGATTATGAAGTGTCAGTCCCGGCTGCTTGGGAGGGTCCTTCAAGAGCTTTAAACAATACAGCTCCCAACCATCCAGAACTCCAGTTCCAGCAGATCCAATGTCCTCTCCAGAGCTCTCCAAGCATCGTGTGGCACACATTCATACACTTCAGTTTGGCAAGAACATTGACGTTCATAAGCATTTGAAACACCAGTTCCCGGGTATCTGATGCCCTCTTCTGGCCTCTACAGGCACTGCATGTATGTGGTAAATACCGGTGGGGGTGTCAAATATTCATGCACAAAAAATTTAAAAAAAATAATAAATCTTAAGTAAAAGCCATAATGTATTATTTTCTTTTTAGCTTAAATGGCATCACGATTAATACTTCTAGAAATGTCAGAATAATGGAGCTTGAAATTGTTTAATATTGCTCAATTAATTAACTTCCTAATGAAACATTGGATAGGTGAATGAATTTCCTATAAATTATTTATCATTAGTCAAAATGTCATTCTGATTAATTATATTATGCAGTATCATCTCAGGTGTTAATAAGAGTGGATAATTGCTTTTCTTATCTAGGGTTCATGAGAACTAGGTATAAATGGTCATTTGTAAATGGTTAATAAATTTCCATGACTTCCTATCTCATATACTTCTTGACTACAGTTAATGTCAGACTCTCTTACTATATATAAATGGATTTGCTAGTTAAAAATTTAAAAAGCTGTTACACTTAACTGGAAGAATTGGAGATTTTAAGGGTAGACTGATATTTTTATTTATTGGACAAATGTATTCTATTTTCCTAAATGTTACCTAAAATCATTCATAGATACTCACCTGGCTTGCATGTGACTTCATATTTGATCAGTAAAATATCATTGCATATTGTTGCTGTTCTGTTGTGAGAGATATTTAATGTGGCTGCTCCCAATCTGGCTTGTTCTTAGTCAGCCGCCATCTTCCCCACTAGCCTAGGCCTGAGGACACTAGCGTATTCTCACCACTCTGCTCAGGCCACCGGCTCAGGTGACCAGAGTCACCAGCCATGAAACGCCAGGGTGGGAGATGGCTCTGCCAGTCTTCCATGCTGTCTCCACAAGACTGGGCTGAGCCCAGACCATCCGCCATCCACGAGGTACCAGATAGAAATGAGACTCTAATGCATAGATTATCCAAAGGCTTTATACGTTTGGTCATGCTCAATAACAAGATGCCCACACAATCAGAGGTGTAGCCCAATACCTAACCTAGATAATTCAACTACCTTAGACTGCTACAGACACTCGAACATCGCTGCCATGTTCCCCTCTCTCCAGTCCTCCTCTTCTTTCTCCTCTTCTTCCCCTTACTCCTCCTCTTTCTCTCCTTACTCCTCCCACCTTAACTCCTCCCAACTTGTGGGGAAAATTCCCCAGTACACTGTTCAGTGTTTCTAAACGCTTTGTATCCTTTGAAAATTCTGCCATGTAATAGTTAATATTTGTCTGATATATACTTTGAACTGTTTAGAAATGTACATCTGTATCAATATTGAACCTATAATGCACCAACATTAAAAAGTTACCATTTGAAAACAAAGCAAAAGGAGCATAACATTGGGATCGTGCTCCAAGACATTTACTGACTTAATGGGTTGAGTGTGAGGCTGAGAGATTGTATGTTTAAAATGTTTGTGGTCCTGGTTAAGCTAATCTGCAGCTACAGAGACAATGGGAGCAGGTTCTAAGCTCCCTTTGGGGATGTGAATTCACCACATCTTTGTTACAACTGGGTGACTCACTGTCCTGCTGTGCCCAGGACTGTTCCTCTTCTCAGCCACGCTATACATCAGTTCCACCCAACGATGTTAGTACTGAAAGACAGAAAAGTCGTGCTCAGACTCTGAAATGTGAACTCACTCTGGGTTTTGAGTGAGATTCCACAAGGCTGCTCAGTAAGCAGCTGGTGTCTCCAACACTGACCTCGGTGTATTTCTCTGTTCTTTACATACATGAGTAATACCTCTGTCACACTGAAGTCTCAAAGGCTATAGACCAGCACCATCTTTTCTGTTCTTCAGCCTGACACCCTGAAAATATATGTCTGCTGACTCGGGGATCGAGTGTGGTGAACACATTTCTTAAAAATCATCTTTAATTTAATGAAAATGAAGACACATCATACCAAAACGTATGGGACACAATGAAAGCAGTGCTAAGAGAAAACTCATAGTTCTAAGTGCTTAAAAAAAAAAAACTGAAGAGAGCATACACTAGCAGCTTGACAACACACCCGAAAGCTCTAGAACAAAAAGAAGCAAATACACCCAAGAGGAGGAGATGGCAGGAAATAATCAAACTCAGGCTGAAATCAACCAAATAGAAACAAAAAGAACTATACAAACAATCAATAAAACCGGGAGCTGGTTCTTTGAGAAAATCAACAAGATAGATAAACCCTTAGCCAGACTAATCAGAGGGCAGAGAGACAGTATCCAAATTAATAAAATCAGGACTGAAAAGGGTATCATAACAACAGAAACCGAGGAAATTAAAAAAATCATCAGATCCTACTACAAAAGCCTATACTCAACAAAATTGGAAACTCTGGATGAAATGGACAATTTTCTAGACAAATACCAGTTACCGATGTTAAATCAGGAACAGATAAACCATCTAAACAGTCCCATAATCCCTAAAGAAATAGAAGCAGTCATTAAAAGTCTCCCCACCAAAAAAAAGTCAGGGGCTAGATGGTTTTAGTGCAGAATTCTATCAGACCTTCCAGGAAGACCTAATACCAATTCTCTTCAAACTATTCCACAAAATAGAAACAGAAGGAACACTACCCAATTCATTCTATGAAGCCACAATTATGCTCATACCTAAACCACACAAAGACCCCCACAAAAAAAAGAGAGCTTCAGATCAATCTCCCTAATGAATATCAATGCAAAAATACTCAATAAAATTCTCATGAACCAAATCCAAGAACATATCAAAGCAATTATCCATCATGATCAAGTAGGCTTTATCCCAGGAATGCAGGGTTGGTTCAATATACAGAAATCCACCAATGTAATCCACTATATAAACAAACTCAAAGAAAAAAACCACATGATCATATCACTAGATGCTGAGAAAGCATTTGACAAAATTCAACACCCCTTCATGATAAAAGTCTTGGAAAGATCAGGAATTCAAGGCACATACCTAAACATAGTAAAAGCAATATACAGCAAACCAGTAGCCAACATCAAACTAAATGGAGAGAAACTTGAAGCAATCCCAATTAAATCAAGGACTAGACAAGGCTGCCCACTCGTCCCCTACCTATTCAATATAGTCCTGGAACTCCTAGCTAGAGCAATTAGGCAACAAAAGAAGGTGAAAGGGATACAAATTAGAAAGGAAGAAGTCAAATTTTCTCTATTTGCAGATGATATGATAGTATACTTAACTGACCCCAAAACTTCCACCAGAGAACTACCAAACCTGATAAACAAATTTAGCAAAGTGGCTGGATATAAAATCAACTCAAACAAATCAGTAGCTTTCCTCTACTCAAAAGATAAACTGGCTGAGAAAGAAATTATGGAAACTACACCCTTCACAATAGACACAAATAATATAAAATACCTTGGTGTGAATCTAACCAAGCAAGTAAAAAACCTGTATGACAAGAACTTCAAGCCCCTGAAAAAAGAAATCAAAGCAGATCTCAAAAGATGGAAAGATCTTCCATGCTCATGGATTAGAAGGATTAATATAGTAAAAATGGCCATCTTGTCAAAAGCAATCTACAGATTTAATGCAATCCCCATCAAAATTCCAAATCAATTCTTCACAGAGATAAAAAGAGCAATCTTAAAATTCATTTGGAATAACAAAAAACCCAGGATAGCAAAAACTACTCTCAACAATAAAAGAACTTCTGGGGGAATCACCATCCCTGACCTCAAGCTGTAATACACAGCAATAGTGATAAAAACTGCATGGTATTGGTACAGATACAGGCAGGAAGATCCAGAAATAAAACCACACACCTATGGTCACTTGAGCTTTGACAAAGGAGCTAAAACCATCCAGTGGAAAAAAGACAGCATTTTCAACAAATGGTGCTGGTTCAACTGGAGGTTAGCATATAGATCAATTGCAAATTGATCCATACTTATCTTCTTGTACAAAACTCAATTCCAAGTGGATCAAGGACCTCCACATAAAACCAGCTACACTGAAACTAATAGAAGAGAAAATAGGGGAAAGCCTCGAACACATGGGCACAAGGGAAAAGTTCCTGAACAGAACACCAATGGCTTATGCTCTAAGATCAAGAACTGACAAATGGGACCTCATAAAACTGCAAAGGTTCTGTAAGGCAAAGGACACCATCAATAGGACAAATCAGCAACCAACGGATTGGGAAAAGATCTTTACCAATCCTACAACTGATAGAGGGCTAATATCCAAGGTATACAAAGAACTGAAGAAATTAGACTCTAGACAATCAAATAACCCTATTTAAAAATGGGGTGCAGAGCTGAACAAAGAATTCTCAACTGAGGAAACTCAAATGGCCTAGAAGCACCTAAAGAAGTGTTCAGCATCCCGAGTCATCATTCCACCTCACACCAGTCAGAATGGCTAAGATTGAAAACACAGGTGACAGCAGATGTTGGTGAGGATGTGGAGAAAGAGAAACACTCCTCCCTTGTTGGTGGGATTGCAAGCTGGTACAACCACTATGGAAAGCGGTCTGGCAGTACCTCAGAAAATTGAACATAGTGTTACCTGAGGACCCAGCTATACCACTCCTGGGCATCTACCCAAAAGATGTTCCAACATTCAACAGGGACACATGCTCCACTATGTTCATAGCAGCTTTATTTATAATAGCCAGAAGTTGGAAAGAACCCAGATGTCCTTCAACAGTGGAATGGATACAGAAAATGTGGTGCATTTACACAATGGAGTACTACTCAGCTATTAAAAACAATGAGTTCATGAAATTCTTAGGCAAATGGATGGAGCTGGAAAATATCATCCTGAGTAAGGTAACCCAATCACTAAAGAACATACATGGTATGCATTCAATGATAAGTGGATATTAGCCCAAATGCTCACAATACCTAAGACACAACGCATAGACCACATGAAACTCAAGAAGAAGAGGGAAGAATAAAGTGTGGATGTTTTGGTCCTTCTTAGAAGGAGTATCAAAATACTCAACCAGAGCTCCCAGGGTCTAAACCTCCAGCCTGAGAACATAAAGGGAGGGACTCATGGCTCCCCCTGTATAGGTAGTTGAAGGTGGCCTTGTCAGGCATCGGTGGAGGGCCTTGGTCCCTGAAAGTTTGGATTTCAAACATTGGGGAATTCAAGAGCAGGGAGGTGGGACTGGGAGGATGGTGGGAGCACACCCCCATAAAAATAGGAGGAAGGGGTATGGGATAAGGAGTTTTGAGGAGGAATGGGAAAGGAGATAACATTAAAAGGTAAATAAGTAAATTATCCAATAAAAAAAAAAACAGATAATAAGTCTGGCAAAAAAAAAAAAAGATTTATTTATTTCAAATTATTTTCAAAAGTTTCTAGGAGATGCTAATTGGCTAAGATCTTATTTTAAGCTCCCACAAAAGAATTTAAGTCTCTGTTTAATGTTCTCAAGAGAGATGCAAATCATAATTTCCCTCAACAATTAATTGACAATAGAGGAATGATTTTACAAAAAGTAGAAGCTATTACTAATCGATATATTATATAGACTGATTAGTTGTTGGCTGTTTTATAACAGTCCTTTGATAAAAGATTATTAATATCTATTTATATTTCTTTAAATAATGTATTCATGACTCTCTGGGTGTGGAAGGAGCGGTTGCTGGCACTTCTGCCTTGATTTTAAAAGAACTCTGAAAAAAATTAGCTTTAAAAACAAAAGAGGGGGAACTGCACCCCCAGAAGGAGTCTCCCAGAAATACTCTTCATTATGCCTTGTTCACTTTTAATTTTCTATATCTGAATGCTCATGGCAAATCTGCTGATGACTGCCTCTGGCATTGCTGAGACCAATAAAAACTATGCCGCAGCTATGTGGAAGGACCCTCTTACCCTTAAATGGAATGGCCCAGGCCCAGTTCTCATATGGAGCCGAGGATTGATATGCCTGTTTGATACCACAGAAGGCACAGCTAAATGACTGCCAAAAAGATTAATGAAATAGACAACCCCACAAAGATAGGCCCAATTATAAATAAGATGAATAACAATTGACATCCAAGGAAGAGAAATCTCCCTGAGAATTCCCTTCTTTTTCCTTTCCAAGTAAAAATGAATCACCCATGGTGTCTGCTGTTAGAAGTTCTAACCCTGATGCTGGCCTTCGGACTTATACTACTCAGACCTTCGATGGGCCATTGACAAGGAGGACATCAAATAGCTAGATATTGACATCACTAATGTGAAGAAATTCTTCGTTTCGCTGATCTTCAAAAATTGCAAAGAACTTTATTGGACTTTGTTTACTCTTTTACAATTGAAAAGACTGTGTACAGCCCTTAAAGAAGAATGTTGCTTTTTCATGGACAAGACAGAGATGGTTAAAGATAGCATGAAAAAGGTCAGAGAAGGCCTTGAGAAAAGATAGAGCGAGAAAGAAAAAAATGAGAGCTGATACAAGAATTGGTTTTCAACCTCTCCATGGTTGTTAACCCTACTTCCTTCCATATTGGGACCATTAATTGGGTTATTTTTGCTTATTTCTTTTAGTCCCTGGGACTTAAATAGGTTGACTAATTTGTGAAACAACAGATAATTTGGTAGCAAAACCTATTCAGATACATTATCATAAGTTAGCTGTGGAGGACCACAAGACTCAAGATGAGGCTGTTACTCTATCCAGGGTGTTTCCAAAACCCATCTCCACCCAACCTAAAAGAGGGGACTTCTGCCCCTAGACTGAGCAGAGAGGGGCCACACCCAGAACCCCCTCTGACTGGCGATCTGAATTCTTGCTTAGGTTGTGAGGCTAAGCACTGCAATGGAATATAAATAAAAATTAAAAATATCTTTCTGGGTTCCCTGAGGGACAAGCCTGATTGCATAAGGGTTGATGTCAAAAATATCCCCTCTCCAGGAAAAAGACATCGGGATGGGTATGGCCCTCATGCCTCACTGGACAAAGACAGGAGGACCAGAGCCATACAAAGTCCCCTTTAATTACTGGAGATCAGGCCTCTATCCCCACCTTCACAAGATTAGAATCACCATGGTCCTTGTATACTTGGAGAAGGGAGGAGATGTCAGGGGCAGCCCTGCTTATACATTGAAAGTCTAAAATCAGCCATAGGCCTAAAATCAGCAGTAGGCCTGACATACATGCCTGCTAACACAAAGTCTTGGGTCTCTGTGGAAAAACACTGAAACAGATGGCTATAAGCTATTGTAAACAGGCAGCTTTGGTAAAAATTTACCAGCCTGAGTAGTCATAGACTTAAGTAGCCTTGGTGGATAGTACCAACTTAGATAAGGACAAGTGAATCATAGGCAGAGTCATAGTGTCCTGTCCCCTGAAACTTTATCCAGCCGATACCCTGTTCTGGAAGATATCTGTACTCCCCCTGAACACCTACACTCCTGTATCACACCCTTCCCCACATCCTGCCTTTTTGTGTTTATAAGCCCTGTGTGAAAAAGTAAAAATTATTATTTGACAAAGAAAAAAAAAGACATCTGGACCAAAAAAATATCATCTCTAATAATTTTTTACAATCCAGCCATTATCTCCCTCCCAGTCTGCCCTCCAACAATTCCTCATCCCAATCCTACTCTCACTCCCCACCAAGAGGATGTCCTCACACCCCCACTACCACACCCCACCTTACTCTGCCAAGCCACCCCACTCTCTGGGGCCTCAAGTCACTCGAGGGTTAGGTGTGTCTTCTCTCACTGAGGCCAGACCAGGCAGTCCTCTGCTATGTATATATTGGGAGCCTCCTATCAGCTGATGTATGCTGTCTGGTTGGTGACTCAGTGTTTTAGAGATCTCAAGGGTCCAGGTTAGTTGAGATTACTGGGCTTCCTATGGGGTCACCCTCCTCCTCAGCTTCTTCCAGCTGCATACATTTTTAAACGCATCTTTCCTCTCAGGTGTCTATGTGATCTCTGCCTATCAATTCTTCAAAGTGTGTCCCACAACCACTTGGCACCAAGCCACATTCTCTTCATATTCAGCATATACCCTAAAAATCAAAATACAGCCCTGTGAACCATCCCCTCTATTACCTATGGTCGTGAGTGTCAGGCTTTAGAGCCTTGGTTCTCAACCTTCTTAACACTGTGACCCTTTAACACAGCTTCTTGTATTGGGTGGACCCCCTCCCCCGACCATAAAATTATTTTCACTGCTACTTTATGACTAATTTTTCTGCTGTTATAAATTGTAACATAAATATTTTTGGATGTAGAGGTTTGCTAAAGGGGTTGCCACCCACGGGCTGAGAACTGCTGCTTTACAGCTGTCAAGATTGCCTTCTGGGTTGCATGTCAGTCAGCTTCCTGCTGTGATGACAAAAGCCTAACACTTCTCAATTGGTCAGTGGATCAGTGGTCTGTGGGTTGGTGGTCAGTGGGTCAGTGGATTGTGAGTCAGTGGGTAAGTGGGTCAGTGTTAAGTAGGTCAGTGGGTCAGTGGGTCAGTGGGTCAGTGGGTCAGTGGGTCAGTGGTCAGTGGGTTGGTTTTATAGTAGCAATATTAGTCTGTTTTTTTTTCACAGACACAGCAAAAGTAGATCCTGGATTTGTTGAGTTATGGTTCAGTCTTAAATCATCATATCAGGAATTTGATGAGGAACGATGACAAATACACTTATATAAAGAAGTCTTCTGAGACATTGGTGACATTACCTCGTGTGGCAAACGTCCTTTCTGCTGTTCAGCATCTATCAGCCCTGTGCCTTCCTTACTTCCGTATTCACTGCCCTTCAGCCAAAGTACTCACCTTACCCACAAGGTAATTTCTTCCCATCTTAGGAAAGGCAAGCTAAGCATTCGGGATCAACTTAAATTTGGCATCAGATTTTAAACCATGGACATCCAGCTGATGACCGTGACCATCTTTGTTCTGAATGTTAAAGCAGACACACTTTGGCCCGAGGAGCAATCAAACTCAGAAGTTGAATTCCAAGTGATTTTTTTTTCTTCCTCAGAGCTGGGAGGAATTCCCTGAATACTTGTTTCTTTCTTGAGTAGTCATGTTTGAATGCAGTTCTGACCAAGTTTTTCTTTTGTTCTTGAGTTTGTGTGCTCCTAGCAGAGACCCTCTAGTATTCCTGTTCTGACTTACCTAAATGAACAGAAACTGAGAGCATCATAAACTAAATTTTGCTGAATGCAGAGCCCAGCCCACCCTTAGCATGGTCCTGTAAACAATATAACTTTAAATTTTGCTCCTGTTGTAGTGTGACCTCCAATTCACTCGGATGGAGGCCCTGGTCTAGGCCTAACACATGGCGATGTTCTGGGTCTCTGCTGTGATTTACCCTGTCCTCACTCACAGACTTCCAGTGGACTTCCTTTTCCCAGGACTCAGTGAGGTCAAGGAACACTGTTGGATTCCTCTTTGGGTGTGTCCATCGAACACAAAGGGAGAGTTCACCATGCTTTCTGAACGAGACTGGAGGCAGACCTATGCTCAACATGTATCTACTTACCAGCCCATTCATCTTTTTAAGTGCCTAAGAATGTATTTCTTTTCTTTTTGAAATAGGTGTTGCCCGACACACCACCCCCAGCTTATTCGACACTTTAAGGTCACCAATAGAAATTAAACCAAGGCAGGTGTAGTCACAGATTTCTGAAATCCCAAGACTTGGAATATTGAGGTAAGAGACTCACAGGCTCTGGGCCAGCTGAGAAATACAGAAAGGACCTGCCTTTAAAAATAGGCCAAGAAATGAGATGGTATAGAGGGAGCATAGAGGGGAGAGAAAAGAGTGGGAGACAGGAAAAATAAATTAACTCTCCAGTGGCTTTGTAGAAACTTAAAATTAATAAAAAGCTCTGATTTTGGTTTTAAACTCAAACATTTACTTCCCCCAGGGACACATCCTGGGAAAAGCACATTCCAAAGACTCAAACAGACATTCCAGGAAGAAAGACCCAAGATAGGAATTTATTAGCCCTTAACACAGTAAAGCCTGGGTAAATAGAAGCTACTTAAGCTGACCTTCTTTTAAAGATAAGATGTAAATTTATGTTACTTAGCAACCGGGCCTGGAGCAGAAACTAAGTTTGGGAATGGCTATTAAAATCCGTCCTTGTAGTTATTAAGAGGTAAAACTGCCTTTATGAGCCCTGTAAATATGGTATAAATATTGCTCCCAATTTTGGCTCCGGGTCTTCTTGCCTTCATACAAGAGAACCCGGTACCAGCTATTATCAATTCATCAATAAACCTCATGTTATTACAGCGAGTCCTATCTGTGGGTATCTCTGGGGGAGTGCGTCTCATGGTATTGAATCTTTAGAATCCAACAGTTTCCTATTAGCTGCTGTTAGAACATTACATGGTCCTAAGTCCATTCCAAGGTTTAAATGCCTCACACCAAAATTCATGGTCAGATAGTTTGAAACAGGACAATAGTGGGCTTTGTGTGACATTTAGCCTTTTAGTGGTAGTAAATTTTCAAAGTTTTCCCAATGTAACTTTGCCAATCCTGCCCTGAGAAACACGGGAGCAGAAGAAAGTTGGAGCCAGGAGTCACTGTTGCTGTCCCTTCTCCCTCACATTCCCACCATTCTTAAGTCACTTTACGTTGTATACCACAGCCACTGGGCACTACCCTGTCTGAGGTGTTGTTGGGTTTCACCCAGGAGACTGAGAGAAAACCCTAGAGGATTGCTGAAGACTTGTCTCTGTAATGACCGCTCAGGATAAAACTGGCAATAACCTGTCACTAATGAAGCACAGGAGAACAGAATTGGCTTGGAGCTACTGAGCAGGCTTTCCACTGATGGAGAAACCAGATACAGAGACTCTGATCCCCAACACACACCTTTCCGTCCCCATGGAAATACAGTGAGCTTCCAAATAACTAATATGTGATTAGTCTCAATTAGCATGTGCTTTCTACTGAAGCCATGTATATCTTAACGCTTCGTTAAACACTAGTATAAAAGTTGAGTCTCACTGTCCGTCTGTGCTGGCTGGTTTTCTGTGTCAACTTGACACAAGCTGGAGTTATCACAGAGAAAGGAGACTCCCTTAAGGAAAGGCCTCCATGAGATTTAGCTGTAAGGCATTTTCTCAGTGAGTGATCAAGGGTGGGAGGGCCCATTGTGGGTGATACCATCCCCTGGCCGGTAGTCCTGGATTCTACAAGAAAGCAAGGTGAGCAAGCCAGGGGAAGCAAGCTAGTAAGTAACATTCTTCCATGGCCTCTGCATCAGCTCCTGCTTCCTGATCTGCTTGAGTTCCAGTCCTGACTTCCTTTGGTGATGAACAGCAATGTGGAAGTGTAAGCTGAATAAACCCTTTCCTCCCCAACTTGCTTCTTGGTCATGATGTTTGTGCAGGAATAGAACCCCTAAGAAAGACACCATCTAATGCATGTTCTATCAAGTTACTCTAGACAAATGTGGAATAGAACAGACCTTCCATTCTTCAAGGTCAGCCTCAGCCGTAACCAACAAGATGAAAGGAAAGTCAACAAGTCTCAGGAGATCAGCAAGATTGCCACTGAGATGCACACATATAAATCGGTTGTCCTTCAGTGTGGTGCTTGTCTGGGTCAACAAAGATCCTTGTGGGCAAAATGGAGGCATGTAATTCAGGAGAATCATAAAGTAAAATTCCAGACTCTTTAACTGCCACGGACCACCACAGTCGGGTATGGGAGTGCCTGGGATGGGGGTCCTCAAAGGCTAGGTGGGTAAGGATTCGGTGGTGACAAACAGAATCAAACACAGAGGCAGTTTGAATCTGAGTGTATTTTGCAGCTCTCAAGCAAGGGTTTTAATACATAAAAAAAAAAACAAATATTACAACTCTTATTCAAGAAAGCAATTATTATCATTTGGCACAGTAAAGCACAACAATCATCCAAGCATACCAACTCTGAAAAGATATATTCAATAAATCACAAATAGAACAGGTAACATCATTATTATTTGGCACAATAGAAAGCATTCAAGTGTCACAACTCTAAAGGGATGTATTCAGTGGGGCAGCCATCCAAGGCTAGTGGCAGATCTCCAAGAGCAGATTAATAAATCTTTGTGATCAACTATTATTTAACATCTAATACCTGATTTTTTATAAATCTTCAATGCATAAATTTCAACTATTTTAATTCTTTTTATTTAAGGCGTTCTTTACCATATACCAAAGCCCACCTCCGATGACACATGTGTAGCCATATGAAATTTTATTGTTGGGAAAGTTTTTATCTATGATAATACTATTACGTAATTTTGTAAATGATTTATAAAGTAAAGCGTTTGTTTCCCCAGAGGCAAGGTCATGTTAGTAACCCCATCTCAAGGGATGGTTTCTTACCCATTTTTCTTTGCTTAAAATCTTGGCCTAGGCCAGGCAGTGGTGGTGCACACCTTTAATCCCAGCACTTGGGAGGCAGAGGCAGGCGGATTTCTGAGTTCAAGGCCAGCCTGGTCTACAGAGTGAGTTCCAGGACAGCCAGAGCTACACGGAGAAACTCTGTCTCAGAAAAAAAAAAAAAAGAATACAGGCACTGAAGACAGAGTTCCTAGTAGATGTACAGGCTGGACGCCCAGTGTGGGGGAATTCCTGGGTGGGGAGGTAGGAGTGGGCGGGTGGGTGGGGCCACATCCTCATAGAAGCAGGAGGAGGGGGGATGGGATAAGGGGTTCCTGGATGGGGGGGGAATGGGAAAAGGGGATCACATCTGAAATATAAATAAAATATCCAATTTTTAAAAAACTAAAAAAAGGAGAAAAAAAAGATCTTGGCCTAAGCTATCAGGAACATGTCATAAATAAGAAAAAGAATAAAAGAAAAAAAAACACATAAATTGCCATGAGAATCATGGCTCGATGTTTTGTTCCAGGCAAGAGTTCCACAGCCGGTTCCAGGAGGTCTCCTTCTTTCGAAGTTTTTGCCTCAGTCTGTGGAACTTGTCACACAGATCCTACTGGGGTTGGTGTGGCATTTAACAATGTGAAGAAAGTGGTTTAAGAACAGCTGGTCTTTAGAATTCACCACTAAGAATCAGTTAACACGAATACAAGAGTAGCTTTGAAGTTACCTGTGACAAAATGGAAGGATACACAAAAGCAAAGGCAGGTGTGTGGCCCTGATGACATCCACAGGCCACCATAGCCAGCACTTTCTGGGGGAAGCACTTAGTTTGGGGCCGGGGGAAGAGTGGACTTGGAGTCCAGTGAAGATCTAAGGACTCAGGGAGGGTACAAGACCATCACTAAACACTCAAGCCACTAGCACTTCCTCTACCCAGATGTTGCTGTAGTTTTCCCACAGACAACACGGCATCTTGTAGCCCAGCCTCACCCACGACTCCCAATGGATCCCTGGATCGGAGACGAAAGAATATGTTTCTCTTGCAACTTGGAAAATGTGAAAAAGGGATCCTGGTTACTTTTCACTGGAGCCTTGTTGCAGCTTTCTTGTTAAGATAGATCCACCCTGAAACCCAGGCCCATCTCTAACTAGAGAACTAAGCAGGGTCTTTTATTAATTGGCAGGTTATTATATTTTCGGTCATTCAGACTCACAGTGACTGACATGGGTCTAAGATGGTCAATGTTCCTGGCTGCAATGAAAAACAAGCCTTCTGGAGACAGCTGTTCCCTGTACACTTCTCTGCCCATCTACCATGTCTGTGTTTACAGTGACCTGTTAAACTAACAGGTCGTTTGGTTTGATAGATAACTACTGTGTGGGCTACTTTGATACTCATTTGAAATCCATCTTTCTGTGTACCGAAAAGGCATTTCCATTAGCTTATGGGAATAGTGTCAAAGCCCTGAAAAAGCCTAACACAGTATCTATAAGACAGGAAATTAAAGATAATCACATGAGGGTAGATACAGACTTAACACATGAGACATACAGGTTTGAGTGCATTGATGACAAACTCAGTCACCAATAATGTGTCTGTGTCGCATTAAGGGGAAAAAAACTAAATGTTCTACCCCTTCATATAATCTAACCATGAGTGAGCCCAGACTTGAATAATTCTCTCCCCCTGTGTCTCCTGTCACTTTTTGTCTGTCGTATGACTTTGAATCTATGCCTGCCTGGTCTCTTTTTGTTTGTCCCTGTGTCTTTCTGTCTCTCTCTCCATCCCGTGTGAGTGTGTGTGCACTGAACTGGCCAATACAAAGTCGAAGAGTCCTCTGAGGGGGAGTAAGGTTGATTATAGGAAGGATAGAAAAAGGATTCGAGAGAAAGATAAAGGGGGGGGGGCTGTACATCAGCCGCTACTGTTATTTCTCATAGCCTTTTTATACTACAATACCAAGGGAAACAAAGCCACAAGCTAACAGAAACAATTTGCTGAAATACACACATAAAACATTTGTTCTCACAAAAAATAATAATAATAATAAAACTCTCCCTAGTCCTTCCATCAGGGTCAATAGAATCTTCAGCCCTTCACCTTGAGCCTGAGTGCATCTCCTCTTGTCGTTCTTTGCTCCAGCAGGCCGGGAAGTCTGCCAGCAGACCCTGACCTGCCTTGACTCTGCCTAACAGGCAGACTCTTTTTTCTCTCTTTTTTACTCTGCTTCAGAGAAGCAGCAAACAGCTCCCGGTGTGTGTGTGTGTGTGTGTGTGTGTGTGTGTGTGTGTGTGTGTGTGTGTTGGTGTGTGTGTTGAGAAAGGGTTTCTCTGGGTAGCATTGGCTGTCCTGAAACTCGCTCTGTAGACCAGGTTGCCCTCAAACTCACACTCACAGAGATCTGCCTGCCTCTACCTCTAGAGTGCTGGGATTAAAGCCATGTACCCTGCCACCCAACTGCTACATTTTTCTCTTAAAGGCAAATTAAACAAAGCTTGAGTACATAGTAAGATAGAGGTTTAAGTATAATGGGACCTCAAAGTGTATCATTAACTCTGTAAGGTCCAGCAAAAGTTTCAGTCTCTTAGAACGTAAAATATATTTTCATAATCTTGAATCAGCAGAGGGATACACTTAAAATGTCCACATTTGGGTGCAGATTTTAAACAATTTTATTTAAGATATTACATTTTCTATATATGATTCAAAGTTTACAGAATGCAGCATTATTTCTTTTCCCTGTACACATGGTCAGTATTCAAAGACTGGGAGTGTCCTGGAAATTACTACCCAGAGCTTGGTGGATTGAGGACCACCAAAGTCTTCCTCTGGAAGAATATTATATCTCTAATCAGATTAACTTAAATACCCCGTACCATAGTGGGCCATAAAGCACCACCATAGGGGAGCTCCTCCAAGAGAGAAGCCCAGGGCCCCAGACATTCTGCCTGGTATATCACCAACACCCGAGGATAGCCTGCTCCCCCCAGTTGCTGCTGCTGCTGCTAATTACATTCCTCCACTGCAATCAGATTTCCATACAATCAACTGATAATCCCATCACACGTGGCAAGAGTCCTCTCTTGTCCTCATCAGTGATGTTGCCCTGAAGTAGTCTTATCAACTCTTGCTATCACACGGAATACACAGGATTCCAGAGAACTCTTGGAACTTTGTCTGATTCTCATCTGGACCTGTGTATGCCTCAGTCACCTGGCCCACTGGACTCAGTGTCATCCATGAGCAAGAGGGCTCTGTCATTGGTGGAAGTGATCTGGTCCTCGTTCCTGTATTGTGCTCTGCAACAGAAGCATCAAGGGTACCATTAACATCAGTGTCAAGAGGGTCTTGAATCTGAGACACGCCCCAGGGTGCAGGAGGTACACCTACCTGTGGTTCCATCTTCCCCAACAGGTTTCTACCCTTGGCCACACCTCTTTCCCCTTTATATACCTGAATGTGCACATGTAGCTGGTTATCAGAGACGGTGATGGAGGCCTGTGTCCGCTGTAAATGGCAGAGATAGACTTCATGAAGGCAGTCCTGACTCCACTGGGAGGTTCATGCTTCATGAAGACAGTCCTGACTCCACTGGAAGGTTCGATACCAAATGAAAGAGTGATTGGCTTCCAAGACCAAGAAACATTAAACATTTTCTGGCTTGTCTGAACCAACAAAAAAGGAAGAAAATATCAGTCAAACTAGAGTACAAAGGGAGATGCCAATGAGATCCGGAGGGCCACAAGCACACACTTCAACAACCTCTATTCCACCAAGCTGGAAAACCTAAAAGAACTGCGCAAATTCCTAAATACATATAACCACCCAAGATTAAACTAAGAAAACATTTTAAAATTTTTATTTTTTTTCTTTTTTTTTATTTTGAAAGAATTTTTTAATTGGATATTTTATTTACATTTCAGATGCCAATCCCTTTCCCCATTTCCCCTCCCCAGAAAACCCTTATCCCGTGCCCCCCTTTTCCATTTGGCTTTTATACATTTTAAAATTTTTAAACAGATAAGCAATGAGATTGAAGCAGCAATCTTAAAACTTCCTAACCAAAAGAAAAAAAAAAGGCCCAGGTCCTAATGGACTCAAAAAATTTTTACCAGATTTTAGTTAAAGAGCTACAGACAATGTTTTTCAGACTATTCTATAAAGTATTTGTAAAACCAGCATTACACACACACACACACACACACAGAGAGAGAGAGAGAGAGAGAGAGAGAAACAGACAGACAAACACAAAGTTAATTATAGATAAATCTCCCTGGTGAATATAGATACAAAAATTCAACAAAACACTTGTAGACTGAATTCAGGAACACACCAAAAAGACCATTTGACTACAGTCTAACATCAAGTCAGTTCCATGACAGAGACGCAGAAGTTGTTGAACATATGCAAACCAGTAATTATACATGTTACTTAAAGACAGAAAGCACATTGACTTAAATAGTTGCAAAACCACTTTTTTCAAAATCTAACGTTCCCTCCTCATGATAAAAGCCTAAGAAAGCCTAAGGATATAGTGAACACATAAACTAACATGATGTACATCAAGCCTATAGCTAACATCATGCCAAATTGGAAAAAAAAACAAAACTATGATGCACTTGCACTAAAATCAGGTGCAAAATAAAAATATCCACCTCTCGCTACTTTCAAGGTTTTGCTTAAAGTCTTACCAAAATAATACAAGAGGAAAAACTAAAAAAAAAAAAAAACCACACATAGAAAAATAAATTCAAGTATTCTTATTTGCAAATGATATGATTCTCGCTACTTTCAAGGTTTTGCTTAAAGTCTTACCAAAATAATACAAGAGGAAAAACTAAAAAAAAAAAAAAAAACCACACATAGAAAAATAAATTCAAGTATTCTTATTTGCAAATGATATGATTTTATACATTAAAGACCTTAACTCCACTAGAGAATTCATCCAGTTGAAAAATATTATCAACATAGCAACAAGACACATTATTAACAGAACAAGCAGTAGCCTTCCAATAGACCAGGGCAAGCATACTGCAAATGAAATGACAGGAACGATCCTATTTATAGTCGCTTAAAAGAACATACCATGAAATAGACCCAACAAAGGTAATAAAAGATCTGTACAATAAAAACTTTCAAACACTGAAGAAGGAAATAGAGAAAAATAATAGAACATAGAAAGTCCTCCCTTGTTCATGGATGGACAAAATACTGTAAATAATGGCCATCCTACCAAATAAAATACAGATTCAATGTAATCTCAAAACTGCAATGCTATTCTTCACAGAAGCATAGAAATTTGAAAATTTATGTGTAGACACAAAATATCCCACATACCAAATAAATCCTGAGCAAAAAGAACAGTGCTGGAGTCATTATCATACCTATAGTATACTACAGAGCCATAGTAATCAAAACAGCCTGGTAATGGCACAGAAACAGGCAGCAGCTGAATAGACTGGACTGGACTGGACTGGACTGGACTGGACTGGACTGGACTGGACTGGACTGGACTGGACTGGACTGGACTAGACTAGACTAGACTAGACTAGACTAGACTAGACTAGACTAGAGGAGTCAGATATAAACCTATGAAAACTAAAGTCTTATTGTAAAAATGAAAAGAGGACCCAGATATAAGCCCATACTCCTATAGCCACCAGATTTTTCACAACAAAACGCCAACAGTGCATATTGAAGAGACAGCATCTTCGACACATGATGTCCAAATTGAATAGCTACTCATAGAAGGATGAACCTTGATCTTTATCTCACAGCATACATCCTGGTAACATGGATCAGGTCTCCTTCACTGTTAAGTGCAAACCAACATTAGAATACAATAAGGGTCTATCTCAGTATGCCTTTAACTCTCAGTTTGAACATTTTTTTATGAAATAAATACTTTTTTCTTGAACACATCTATTGTTACTGGAAGCGAAAAAGAACGAACTACTCACATGTTAGAAAACCGAAGGGGTGTGCGTGGAAGGAGGTGTAGCAGACGTGGGATGCAAGGCCTGGGGGAAGAAGATCACAAAGGGTGATGACAAAGTTTCAGCTTCTTCAAAAAGTTGAAACACTAGCGTGTGTTTTGAAGAAGTCTGGATAGTGAAGGAAATATGCTATGGGTGTTATCAAGCTACAGGAAACCCACCCAGATCTACCTCTCATGGACCAAATAGGCTCCATCCAGATAAGTACATGTGCCTAAAGTTCCCACTTACTACCTATTCTAAAGGGTGAGATTCCTCTGGGTTTCAAATGTACATCTTAAAAAAATTTTTTTCTTTCTCCCAAATGTACTTAATCTTATTCCCTACATCTTGTCAAGTCCAGGCACATCCAGAACAGCTCCAGAAAAGCAACCTCCAGATGCTCCATCTCCTGTCACACACACAGCTGCTTCTACTGGACCTGTTCCTTCTGACCTATCTTCAGATGGACCATAGTCCCTGGACAGCAGAAAACAGCCAACTCTCTAAATGGGTATGGGGGGTGTTTGTCTCTAAAACCAAACATCTCCCATACCCATTCTTCTAGGCTCCCCCTAGAGACACATCGCCCCCAATGCCAGCAGGAAGTAACCAGATATCACAATGACCCTGTTCCTGCTTCACCATCACCTCTTTCTAATTTTTCTTTTTTAATTAAACCAAAACAGGGGAATGTTAGTATTCTGTCTAAACTCCACCTCCATAGTTACCTGGCAACAGCCAGGTATGCTCCTCCCCACAGTTACCTGGCAATAGCCAGGTAGGCCTGGCCCACTATAAAAGGGGCTGCTTGCCCCCTCCTCTCTCTCTTGATCTCTTGATCTCTTGATTTGATCTCTTGCTCCTCTCTGTCCCTTCACCCCTTCTCCTTCCCTCTCCTCTCTCTCCAAGTTCTCATGGCCAGCCTCTCTTTACTTTCTCTCTCTCTCTCTCTCTCTCTCTCTCTCTCTGCCTCTCCTTGCCTCTCTCTGCCTTTCTCTGCCTCTCTCTGCCTCTACTACCCTCTTAACTCCCCTCCCCATGCCCTAAATAAACTCTATTCTATATTATACCATGTGGCTGGTCCCTCAGGGGGAAAAGATGCCTCAGCATGGGCCCTCTGAGACAGCCCCTTCCCCCATACTTCTCCACACACCCACAGAACATACTCTCTTTATCTCTTTATCTTTTATATAAACACATCAGTACCCTCCCCCCCTCAGCAAGGCAGAGGTGGGAATGAAAGCTGACTTAGGATCCCCTGCATGGGTACAAGATGCGGTAATTAAACCATGTTAGTAGTACTTCTGGGTTACAGATACATGAAAAAATGAAAGTAAGAAACATTCCTCTACCTCAGTTTTCACTCAGTCTTGTGATGGAACAGAGATGCTCATGGAGCAGGATTCAGAGAGTGTGACTGCTGTCTCTCAGTTCCTCCCTTGTTCACTTAAGTGCATTGCCTGTCTCTGGAATGAAATATTTCAGTCCAAACTCTCAGCTACATTGACTCTTAGCCTGTAGAGAGAAAAGCAAAGCCTTTATAAACTCTTTGGCAGGGGATGCCGGGTGGGGTAGGGGTTGCGCGCCATTCCTTCCCAGAAGATGGATGGTCTCTATGATGTCATCACATTTAGAAGAAATGAGTACCTTCAATGCGCTGACGCCTTCAGCTTCTTGTAGCATCCTAAAGCTTGGTGTCCATGGGTATATGGTGTAGTTCTGAGATGCCTGGCAACCAGCTGCTGTGCCTTCTGTCCTCTCAAGCCCACCTTGCCCCCAAGAGCTGGCCTGGCCTTTAGCTCTGCCTTCTCATCTCATAAGCATTCACATCTACTCATACATAAGACATCATAAGTTGCATAGCACTTATGACTCGACAATATTTGATTTCCTGATGAATGACCGCAGCCTGGACTTTGGGGTACTGTCTTTTGATCCCTGTGGAGGATAAATATGGTCCCGAACTGCAAGAACAACTGGGGTTCCCTGGACCGTGTGATCCCAGCCTTCCTCCCTTGGCCACCTCTTAGGCCTTATGATGTTTCTTTCCAAAGTGCACTGTTTGACGTCCTGAAAAAGAAATTGTACTTCCTCTCTGCTGTTTTCTAGGCAGAGTCCTCTATCACAATGAGGTGTGGCCTGCATCTCCATGGCCTGCATCTTCTTCCTCTTGAGGAGTCCAGGCTTGGCTTCTTCCAGGAGATTTTGGCCCATAACCTTTTCTTTTCCCTGCCAGGAAGTATTTTCCAAGAATCGAGACTGTGTTTTCTTTCCTTTGGAGTCTTTCTTAGCTTTCAGTTTATATGAGCCTGAAAGCCCTGACTTCAGCTCCTCTCCAGATTCCTGCTCTCTAACTAATAGGGGGCTCGCTATCTGGGCCGAATGTCTAGAATAGGGCTCGATCTTCTTACCCTGCACAAAGGTGTTTTTTTCTAGAGCAAGACATTCGGGGTACCTGAAAGGTCCTTGTGACTGTATGAGTCCTTTCTTGTCTCCTCCTCCCAGATGGCCCCTTCTCAGATCCTCCAGGATCCTTTGTTGCTGTTGCTGGTGTTTCTCGCTTGGGTGTTCAATGCTCATAACCACCTCTTGCTTCTGGACCCATCTGGTGTCTACTGGGTTCAAAGTCTTTTCTGTTTGCTTTCTAGCCTTGCTAAGTAATGCCATTGTTCTTGTTTTCCCCTGGGCCTCCCCTGCTGTTGCTTCAGGACTGTTCTTCAGCAAGTCAGTGCATCCAACAAATGTCTGTCTGGGCTCTGGGCCTTCGACCACAGAATTTCCCTGAAAGATCCTTTTGGAGACTACCAACAAGCTTAATTTAGGGTCAGGAGCATGGCCCTTGCTAGCACAGCTCTTAAGACGTGGAAGACGATCTGGTTTCTTCTTGCCATGAGAAGTGCTAGGCAGCTCTGCCTGTCTATTCTCCTGATCATCCAGACTCTGTCTACTTCCTGGGGCAACCCTGAGGTTGTTAACACTCAGGGTTACTCCCTTAGGCCCAATGGTCAACCTTGAGGTATGTTCCAATGATCTTTCATTGTTCCCAGTATATTGTAGTCTGTTACTTTTCAAAAAGAGAGAGTCCAGCCTTTGGGAACACATGTCCTCTTGCAACAGGGCCTTACCCCCCTAGGTCTTACGCTCAGGTCAATATTCCTCATCTAGCTACTATATATCTATATATCTATCTATCACACACACTCTCTCACTCACACACTCACACACGCTATCTTTTCACACTCCTCTCCTCTTTCCTCTCTCTCTCTCTCTCTCTCTCTCTCTCTCTCTCTCTCTCTCCCCCCCTCCCTCCCTCCCTCCCTAATACAATTTCAATACAAGCAGATACTCTGTACAGTTCCTCCAACCTCTAGCATCCAGACTGTACTGTTTCTCCAGGGGGTTGAGGACTGAAGTGCCTTTAGAATGTTGGGATGGGTTCTTCTAACATTCTGTCTCTTTATGATGCAGTGGGCGTGGCTAGAGAGAAGATGGCTCTAACTCAGGCTGGGCCCTACACATTCTCTTCTGTAGCCTCTGTCATTCCAGATGTTAAGAATGGCAGCATCTAGGGAAACCATCCACAGGTGGAAGGACACAAGCATATTAGGATTGGGTGTGAGGAAGCCTGTGAAAAACAGTCAAGGATCAGAAGGAGAGGTCTCTAGACACTTGTCTATGGACTGACTTCCTGAGACTTGACATCCAGCTTCCACCCCATATCATCCAGCTTCAGAACTCCATATCAAAAAATAGAACAATATTCACAGCAGAGAATCAGAAGGCCTAGCTTATTCTAGAAACAAATACAAAGGACCATGGTACAGAAACATCAATTTTGGTTTCCCCAAATATCATATTCCAATGGAGTAGCCATTTCATGATATTTTTAAGGAAACAGAACAAAAATGATCAGAAGTCAAGACACTCTTCAAACACATTGATAGAAAGAGCAGGTAGCCGGGCGGTGGTGGTGCACGCCTTTAATCCCAGCACTTGGGAGGTAGAGGCAGGCAGATTTCTGAGTTCGAGGCCAGCCTGGTCTACCGAGTGAGCTCCAGGACAGCCAGGGCTACACAGAGAAACTCTGTCTCGAAAGAAAAAAAAAAAAAGAGCAGGTAGGCGCAGACTACAGCAACGCAGAAGAATCTGTCCTAAGACTCCGGATGCTGCATGATATTAGTTTCAGAGTTAGAGGAAGCCAGTTACCTGCTAAGTTAATCACTATGAAAACACACTTGATAGCCACAATAATGTTTGTTCAGACACATAGCTGGGCAAAAAATGGTTAATGAGAGTCTAAAGCTAGCCCCCAAAATAAATTGTAATTGGGCTCTGGATCTGCTGTAGAGGTGATTCCAATGCTAAGGTCCTGTTCCCCAGTTCTTGATCTATCAGTAAGGATGCTATGGACCAATTACTGGGCAGAAGGAAAAAGGCAGGACTTCTGGGTCCCCACAGGCGAGCTAGCAGACACAGGGAGAGAGCAAAGGTTTCACCATGCTTAAGAGGGAGAAAAGCCAACCAACCATGTGAGATCTCAGATGGAAGGGCCACAGGCAGCTTCTCCAGGAGGGAGGTTTGGGTGTCGAGCTGGGACTAAAGGTAACTGAAGCTAGAGCAGGTTGAAAAGTGATGAGCTAAGAGTATTGGAAAAAGCACTCTAGCAGCGGGAGATTGGGGTGCCCAACCACTGAGCCAATACATAAGGCAAGTTGAAATGGATCAACATGTGTGTGTTTTTCATCCATGGATCCAGTCTTCTCTGGGTGGGGGGCTGGTAGCATGGCCCCTGTTTTCGGAGCATTAAAGCAGGGTAGCAAAAGCTACACGCTGCAATCTGTAACACTCCAACCTCCCCACTGCTAAAGAGTTAATCAGCCTCGTAGAAGGTTCTGTGTAAGCTAGCATTGTTCCAGAGATTTCGATCACACCTCAGTCCCTACACTGGGACAGTGAAGACTGTGTTATGTGCATTGCCTCAAGACACACCCAGTATACCTGACCATACTATACTAAAACCTTCTTGCTGATGAAATTCCCAGCTTCTTGCAGGATCTGAGCGCTGTGGAGCTCGATACAGTGCAAACACGGAAGCAAATGATGATATACCCAGCCAATTCCATGCTAAGTGCACTGGCGGTACAGCAGAAATGCATTCAGTCATGCCAGCTTTCATGGTGGTATTGTATTTATTGGTGGAGGGAAGAGGAGACAGACTCAGACACATATATGTAAACTCAGTAAACAAGCCCTTGTGTAGAAGAAGATTTCTTCCATGGTCATCGAGTAAGCTGGTGAGAAAGAACATGACACTTACAAACAAAGGGAGGAATATTCTTGGGGTTCAGTGTTTAAGAGCTGCCAGTTCATTGTAGCAGGCCTGGGTAACGAGAGGAAGAGGCTCATACCATCATGACCAGGAAAAAGAAGGCTAATGCCTCTTCCCCAGGCAACACCTTCAAATCTGTATTCATCAGGATTCTCCAGAGGAACAGAACTGATAAACTGATATATGTTACAAAGGGTACTTATTAGCTTGGCTTATGGTGAACACATGTCCTCTTGCAACAGGGCAATGGCTCCTGCAATTACTCCAGCAATGGCTGTCTCAACACTGAGGAGGTTGAGAATCCAATAGTTGCTCAGTTCACGGAGTAGGGTTCCTTGGGAACTTCAATCTGGTACTGTAGGTCTAGAGAATCCCTAGAAAGCCACTGGCTTTCAGTCTACATTGAAAGCCTAGGAATCCGGGGCCCAATTTCAGCAGAAAACAGTGGCAGGATAAAGCACCAACAGAGTAGACTCACTTACCAACAAGAGATGGAGGCAGTCAGGAAAAGGTAAAAGTTTTTCTCTTCAAGCGCCTTACAACCAGGTACCTCCCACAGGGGTGCCTCTGTGAGAGGTCTTCCCCATTCAGTCAACTCCTCCAGAAACTACCTAAAGCATCCTTGCCCCACAAGCCTCTCTCTTGCTTGATTCCAGATCCAATCAACTTGACAACCAAGAATGCGTATCTCATCATCCTTTAGACTGAAGTCTAAATTGACTCAGGAAGCCCAGGCTAACTCCAGACCATGCCAGCTACTGACAGTTGGCACCCTCATGAATAAATGCATCTCAGAACACAGCATTGATCTTCCCTTTAGTTCTCTTTTGTTCAAAGCCAGCCATAGGTTACGATGCTAAATAGGCTGGCCCTTTCTTCCCAGTAAACGATCCTCAGACCACATCAGCCAGGGAGTTATGGCAAACACAGGAATAATGGGCTCCCTGTAAGAGATTCGAGAAAAGTTTTCAAGCAATTCATACACATTCAAAGCAGAAGCTAATGAGTGTGGAACTTCAAAGTACGTGGTCACCAGGGCTGCCTCATTTCTATCCCAAACCTTATACTTTCATCAGCAATGTACTTGCCATTTTATTGTTGGCGTGACCTGTTGTAGGAGATGGTTAAAGTCTATGTCCTGCCATCGGGATAGACTCCCCGCCCAGTGCTCATATCTTCATTGCTATGGTTATAAGCCAAGAGCAGGATCTAGTGAATTGGAAGTGATCTCTAAATCTGTCACATGACTAATCCCCACAGTTTCTTCTTCCATCGACCCTCACACAAATTTCCACCTCTTTTGCTTCAGGCTGCATGAACACCTCCTTTTCCAGGCTTTTGCTATAGTTCTATTTTTAATCTTTTCTGGTGAGCTGCAGCTCAGCTTAGCACCTTTCCAGGAATCTGGAGACCTGCAGAGATGAGTAGAGCGCCCACTCGAGATGGTTCTTGAGGATCACTAAGGGGCTCTCTGCGAGTGATAATCAAGGGGTAGACGGCTACAAATGACTATCTCCAAGTGTGACTGACTGTAAGATGGCAGCTCCACATCCCGACAGGTGAGAATAGGAAGCAAGAAAGTGAGCGACATAACTCACTTTCCAAGTAAGGGTTCCCTGCTGCCTGTCATGTGTGTGGCCACTCTAACTTCCCAGGACTGATAGTTTAAAAAGTTAATATGGTAAACACAGAGTTGAAGTTTCCATCCTTAAAGTACAGTACGTAGCATTCCAGGAGACTGCTCCACAGTCTGGCCTAAGCTAACTAAAAAGCAGCAAACAATAGAAATGAACACTGTTAATATCCTGCTGTGCTGTTGGCTGTTTCTCTTTCCTATCACCTTTCCTAAAGCAAGTAAGTGTCAGAAAGCTGCTGGTGGCTGTGATCACAGAGAGTGACATGCACACAGACACAGCCTAGATGTCATGAAGAAACCCTCATTTTGTAAGACAGACAGACAGACTGACTGACTGACTGACTGACTGACAGACAGACAGACAGACAGACAATTTCTTTGATACAGGGGTTCTCTGTGTAGCCCTGGCTGTCCTCGAATTTGCTCTGTAGACCAGGCTAACTCACAGAGACCCATCTGCCTCTGCCTCCTGTGAGTACTATGGTTAATTAAAGGCATGTGCCACCAGGCCTGGCTCAATATATTTTAATACAAAGAAATGTTCTGTATTTCTCAAGCCATCATTGCGTTTGTTAAATACATAAGTCTGACATCTGTTAAGCCAACTGCACATCTATCTGTTTCTGTCAGGTCTATAAAGTTGGATACTTACTTGTCAGTTAAACTATAAATGTCATCCATGTGGAAAACTCCCATTAGTATATCAGCTACAGGACCAAGACTGTGAACCCAGAGATATTGTATTGCTGAAACTTATCAGTGGAATTCCCATATCCTCCTATGAGTGCTGTGTCAGGATTTTACCTTTTAGTGTAGCTTTTTGGAAAACGTGTTTTGCGGGAAAGGCATGTGATTTCCTTTGTTGCTCTAGGGTCCAAGGGTGCTGCCCTCTGTGGTGAGTTCAGGAGCAGTCCAATAGATCTGTATTGTTGGGATCCGTTCTTGAGATCCATCTAGAAACAGCACGAAGTCATCACAGAGATTATCACATGTCAGCATCTTTTTCCTTTAGAGGAAAAGCTACTGTTTCATCTTGATGACATTATTGAAATGGAAATTCTTGTATCATTCTTATATTGAAAGAGTTTTGCTTGCTGGATTTGGGGGGTGGGGTCTGAGTGTTGAAAATATTTGTCCTAGCCTGGCCTTGCAGTAGAGATCTTGCTTCCCTCAGGCTCCTGAGAGTCAGCCCCTTTTGGTTTTTTCTTACACTTTTGTAGTCATCTGTCTTCAATCCTTCCACTTCAAAAAGGACTGGGCCAGTTTATTATAAAAAGGAACAGGTAGAATTAACTCTTCATTGAAAGGAGAATAAAAGGTAAAAACTGAGTACTGAGAGAGGCAGAGTGGGAAAATGGCTCCATCAGGAAGAAACACCGCCATGATAAATGTTCCAATGGTCAAGACAGGAAGTTTTCATGGCTTCTTTTGTTCTCAGATTCTAACTCATAGACAGTGTAGGTTATTTCCTGGTGTTGGCTACAACCAACTTAGCAACTGCACTAAAGCAATATGGGAGAAGTTATCATTGAAGTAGCATATCCCCTCTCTGAAAACGATACACTTTTAGAATATTAATTCTCGGTGTTTGTCCCAAGTAAGCATTTTAACAACTGGTATGATTTGCATTTTTTTTCCTATAATAGATAATGACTCTTCAGGTTTCACCAATGACTGTATGTTGTTTAAGGCAAAGACAAAGAAAAAAACTGCCCATTCATAGAGCCATGCTTTTTCTTAACCATTTCTGTTGGGCTGGTTTTGTATCTTACTGTTTTAATCGTTATTATTTTTAACTGATTTTTTTTTAAAGATTTCATGAGTAAGGATTGTATTTACCTCATCCCCCCTTCTCCTTCTAATTTTTCCCACCCTTCAAATTCACAGCATTTTTCTCTTTAGTTATAATTGCATATATGCATATTTGGCTGACCTCTTGGGATTGGCTAATTTGTCAGCTGTCTTGTCCCTGGTGAAGAAATACTTCTCCCTCCTTCAGCAACCATGAAATGTCTGTAGCTCTTCTTCCAAGGGTCGAGCCTTGTAAGATTTGTGCCCATCCACTTTAGCATGTCAAATGATGTAATTTGTTAGGTCTTATTCAGGCAACCACAGTGCTGAGATTTCCTGGATCTGCTTCCCTGTTGTGTGTATAAGACACAATCTCAAAGCAGATCCTCTGTGCTGTCCTGATCCTCTGCCTCTTACAATCTTCCAGCCCCTAGTTCTACTTTCTCTGAGCCTTGGGTGTAGGCGTGGTGTTGTAAATTTATACATTGGGGCTGGGCACGTCACATTTCATTGCCCTCCGCATTTTGACAGAAGGCGGCTATCATCCTTGTAGACATCTTGAGCCATATACCCTGGCAAGAGACTTTATTACAATAGCCTACAACAGCTGAGCACACTCTGATAACATCTTGCTTTAGATACCCAGGATCTTCCCTTGGGTGTGTGAGACTTAAAGGTGTGTGACTTAAGGACGTGACTTAGAGATTAGATTTAGAGACAAGACCTAAGGGCTTGATTTAAGGGCGTGACTAAAAGGCGTGGCTTAGAAGTGAGACATATAAAAGGAGAGAGGCAGACAGAAGAAATCAATTAGTTATTAGGCATTAGGTATTAGGCACTTAGCACTTGGAGAAAGAACTTGGAACTGGGAAAGAGACTAGCAACTGGAACTAGGATTGGGTGCTAGGAACTAGGGACTTGGAACTAGAGACTTGGAGAGAAGAAGGACTGAAGAATAAATGAGATTGAATCACACTCTGTCTGGTCTCCATTCTTCACATCCGTCCTCACTCTCTCTCTTGCTGAACCCTGACCCATGAACTGGAGCAGCTTGGGGCAGTGCGAGCTCTAACAATTTAGCCCCCAAGGCTTTTGGTAGTGCGGGTCCAACATTGACAGAGCGGTCCTCGACATTTTGGCCCCCAAGCGTGTACTAGTGCGGTTCCCGACAGTTGTGTTTTTCTGTAATGAACTCCGCTGCAAGAGAAGCTTCTTAGATGGCGGTGTGTTGTTGTGGTGGTGGTTGTTGTTGTTGTTATGTCTTGTATATTCTTCTTGGGATATATGGGGATACACCATAGTGTTGTCTGAGAATAACTTGTGCTTGGGCCATCAGCCTTGGCAGCAGATGCCCATGCCAGCTGAACCAGCTCTCCAACCATTCTTTGTCTTTGTGTATTCTTGAAACTAACTTTCTGTTAGAGAAACAGTTAGAAGCTTTTCTTCCCTCTCCTATTCTCTTAACTGTCTCATTTTCTATGCAGAAGTTTCTCAACTTGTTATAGCCTACTTTGTCTTTTATTTTTACCCAAAGAGGAGGGTGTGTGTGTCTATGAATATATGAATATATGAATATATGAATATATGAATATATATATATATATATATATATAATCATGAGCAGCCATAAATCCTGTGACACTCCTGTGTCCCCTCAAATGTGTGAGCTAGACTAGCAAACAGTAGAACACGGGCAATCGAAGGTCTGGGTGTGGGACACAACCCCAGGGTCTTACATGCTGTACTAAAGAACCACATCCCTTCTCCACTGAAAGTGACATTTGTTAATTGCTGGGTTTTATTTTTGATAATTTCCATAACATATCTATTGTATTCTAAATATGTCCCCAATTATTGTCTCTTATCCCCATCTCCTATTTACATGGTGTGTGTGTGTGTCTGTCTGTCTGTGTCTGTCTGTGAGTGTGTATATCTATATGTGTCTGTGAGTATCTGTGTATCTGTGTGTGTATGTGTCTGTGGGTGTGTATTTGTGTGTCTGTGTATATATCTGTATGTGTCTGTGAGTGTGTGGGTTTTTGTGACTGTGTGTATCTGTGTGTGTCTGTGCCTGTAAGGGTATGTTTGTGTGTCTGTGTCTGTTTGTGTGTCCTTGAGTATGTGTGTCTGTATGTGTGTATGTGTTTGTTTGTGTGTCCATGAGTGT